>CM022297.1:297585140-298000140 GCA_011799875.1 Thinopyrum elongatum | reverse complement strand
GATCATTCCGATATCGCCCATTCCCTTCTCTCTTATGCTTGCATTAGAATTGCTACTGCTTTTGTATGATCCTATTCTGATGCATAGCCTGTTTTTGTAACCTACTTTTGTACCTTACTTGCTTATCCTATATGCTTAGTATTGGTTGGTTAGTGATTCACCAGTGACCCCTCACCTTGTCCCTGTTGCCCCCGCTTTATGACCGATGACTCGATCAACGTGATCGACGTCCAGGGCCCGACACATCACATCACACCCCCTTAGTTGTACGCCACTGAAGGGTTACTATCGAGTGCCAAGGGTGATACCTCATATATCACTTCTGATGAGATCTCTGTAGTGTAGTTAATCGGTCGTGGTCTACGGAGGGTGATTCCTCCTTCACCACTATCCGATAACAACTATGTCGTGCAACCCATCAAGAGTGAACCATCAAGGGTGATTCCTCCTTAGTTCAGCTTGACGGTTACTCAAGTGGAATCCATCGAGGGTGATTCCTCGGATTCCCCCTGGTGTTATGGACACACGGTTACTTTGACTTACCCCAGAACCATGTTGAAGTCGGGTCGGCCCCGAGGGGTACCCACGAGAGAAATGTCGAGTGATGTGGAGTCAGGTTGACCTGAAGGGTACCCACGAGATATCTACACGGCACGGCCGGGCATTCTTAGCCCTTGCCGTAAGTCCGTGAGACGGGGTGACGGGACCACATATCGTGGATCATTGATCGTTACCGCGCGCTCCCAAGACACTAACGGTTTGGATATGTGATTCGAGTAGGCCTCTGGCCTTTTCGCACTGACCACCACGCGGGAATAAGTATGAGCACTCTGCATCGTACGATTCTCCGAAAGCTCTTCGGATGTCAGCGATTGAGCGGCGCGTGCCTGGTTGGACGGTAACCACCTGCGCTTGTATAAGGGGGTGGGTTTGCTCCCGGCCGCGTACGCAACATGTAGGAGTGCAAAGGGCGATGGGCCCAAGACCCCTGCACGCTTAGGATGTAGACCGACGTGCTGGCCTCTCTGTTGAGCCTAGGTAGGACTACAGTGTGTCGATCAGCCGAGGCCGGGTATATGATCTGATGGTGTGCCCGGCGGAGTTAATCAAGCATGTTGGGTAAGTTTGTGCACCCCTGTAGGGAAGTTAATCTATTCGAATAGCCGTGTCCATGGTAACGGATGCTCAGAGTTGTATCCCGATCGATAAAACTAGAACTGGATAATGGAGATGTGAAATGGATATGTGGCTCCGGGATTGCTTTCTCGCAGGGAGTCGAGAAAGGATCTCTGGGCGATACTACAACATACTACTACTTTATGTTATGCTAATCTGCACTCTTCTAATGCTGCAAGATGCTTGAAGATGCTAGTCTTCGATAGGCTAGGCTTAACCTTCTCTTCTGGCATTTCTGCAGTTCAGTCCAAAGATATAGCCCTATTCCTTTGATACCGATGCATACTTAGTTTAGATCTGATGTAAGTCTTGCGAGTACTTTGGATGATTACTCATGGTTGCTTTGCTACCTCTTTTCCCCTATACCCGATTGCTATGATCAGATGACGAATCCCAGGAGCCAGATGCCGCCACCAACGACTACAACTACTACCCCGAGGGTGCCTACTACTACATGGGGCCGACGACGACCAGGAGTAGTTAGGAGGCTCCCAGGTAGGAGGCCTTGCCTTTTCGATTATCGTTGATGTTTGTGTTAGCCTTCTTAAGGTAGACTTGTTTACCTTATGTCTGTACTCAGATATTGTTGCTTCCGCTGACTCGTTTGTATTCGAGCTTATGTATTTGAGCCCTTGAGGCCCCTGGCTTGTAACATAAAGCTTGTATGACTTTAATTTGTGTCTAGAGTTGTGTTGTGATATCTTCCCGTGAGTCTCTGATCTTGATCGTGTGCATTTGCGTGTATGATTAGTGCACGATCAAGTGGGGGTGTCACAGTCGTGTGTGCCTTCTACATGAAGGAGGGTACAATATGGGCATTTTGCTTCACCTTGTTCAGCAACCAGGATGTCTTTTGCCTCTTACTTTACCGTCTTTAATAGTTCAAGTATACAACTGTGGTTCATCATTCTTTATTTGGTGCTTATATAATTCTTGAACATATGTACATGTGAATCGAATAATGCATTGGTTGTTTGAACCTGATGGATATGAATAAAGCTATAGCCTACTTTCAAATTCAAATACGGTACAATTTTAAATAGCAGCAATTAAATTAGGGTGAAATTACGCTCTGCAGGTCATTACGGCGCACACGGTCTGTAAAGCACAATGTGTGTGATATACATCTTAATCCGACATGGTTCACAGAGAGGAAATGTGTGTAACCATGCACACAGTTGCCGTTTGCAAAGCCTGTGTGATGTCAGACAATGTCGGTGTACTAAGTGTTGGGATTTTAGTACCCCATACTTGTGCACGGGCAGTTGTAGCCAAACTCGCGGCAAGGCTTGCCGGGGGAATAATTGGAGATTAGTGCAAGATTGTCAGGGGGACGCTCAAATCAAAAATCAAAGGATCAGGAGTTAATAAGAGCTGAAGACCGAAATCCAGGTCCCCGGCAAGATCTTGCCGGGGTGACTCACGAAACCCGGCAAGACTTGAGCCCGGCAAGATTTGCGTCCCGGCAAGATTCTGTCACTGTACCACCGCTTCAGCACAGCAACCAGCCTGGCATCCTGGGCCCATTCCTGGATGCGTGGCAGGGTACCAATGGTGGAGAGCTTAAGCGATGCTGATGGGGTGACTCCTTTTTCCATCCCCAAGAAAGGAGGACACCTAAATAGACACCTCACGGTGCATTAATTGCATTTGTCCAAAACCGTCAGCGGTTAGGTATGATAACCCTGTAGCCACTTTACACCTCAATGTATGTACATTTTGCCACTGTGGTGACCCCTTTGATGTATAAAAGGAGGCCCAAGGCAACTGCTACAGGGGGGGATCTTCTGGCCCATTCTGCATGCGTAGCTGCTCTTTGAATGTACTGTTCATCGCTAGCGCTCCTGGAGCTTGGGCTCAAGAACAACTCTATTAAAAAAAAGAAGGAGTAGGGTTTTACGCTGATTAGCGGCCCGAACCTGGGTAAAATCACCCCCTTGCGCTGTTCGTTGGTTCTGCTCTTTGTGCACGCCTCTCCCCTCTGCCGAACCGTAGAAGGGATCCCCGCGGTCCCATAGGTGTCGCACGCCGACATCTTTGGCGCGCCAGGTAGGGGAAAGGTTGCGCGAACCTGATCCAGTGATCAGTGCATCAGTTTCTTCGTCGTCTTCATCACCATGCCACCCAAGAAGAAGAGTGCTGCGGCGGCACTACCATCTATGTCCGTTTTACCCGTGCCTTCGGGTAGGGGAGACGGCGTGGATGTGGAAGGTAGAGGTTTAGTGCCTCCGCGCCGTTCTGGTGATCCAAGCCAGGCGAGCGGCGTCGCCCGCAGCGGTAACGGCCACCCGCACGCCGCTGGACCTAGAGATGGGACTGTGCTACTTACGGGCGGCTCAACAAACTCCAGAGATCGGAGGACGCCTCCTAGGACTCCCGCGCCGGTGCAAGCGTTGCGGCCTTCACAGGTGGCACGCGACGAGTAGTGCCATGGCGCTGGTGGTTCAGGGCGCCCCCATGAAAGAACGTCTGCGCATTGATCCCAAGGTGCGCAGGCCCAGCATGCACGCCAAACTACTGGTGGAAGTGGTGCACGGTCGCGAGATCGTGACGGTGCTCCTTCTAACGCTGTTAGGAGTCAGAGCACCTCACATACTTCGCACCTGTCGCCGCCACCTACGCCGGCGGAGGCCTTGGCACGTGCACAACTACTCCTCGACTTTCCTCCTGCTCCGGAGAAGATGGAGGAGTGGCGATCTACCATCCAGAGTCTCATAGGTTTCGTCAACAAGGATGGGCCGCAGCAGACAGGGCCATCACAGCGGCGGTCCGTCGATCCAGTACAAGCCGATGGAGAGAAGACTGGAGGCGGTGCGACCACGATGCACTCTCCTCCACGGCAGTAGCGGCAATCGACGACCCGGTGGACCGATGACCATGATGATGATTCCACGGCGTCGTCCGATCCACGGATGCGCCGCGACCAGCGTCAAGTTCTTCGGCAACGAAGTAAGGAGGACGCTCGAACTACCATCGAGCGACGACGGGAAGCGCGCCCAAGGCAACTGCTACAGGGGGGGATCTTCTGGCCCATTCTGCATGTGTAGCTGCTCTTTGAACATACTGTTCATCGCTAGCGCTCCTGGAGCTTGGGCTCAAGAACAACTCTAATAAAACAAAGCAGGAGTAGGGTTTTACGCTGATTAGCGGCCCGAACCTGGGTAAAATCACCCCCTTGCGCTGTTCATTAGTTCTGCTCTTTGTGCACGCCTCTCCCCTCTGCCGAACCGTAGAAGGGATCCCCGCGGCCCCATAGGTGTCGCACACCGACATCTTTGGCACGCCAGGTAGGGGGAAAGGTTGCGCGAACCTGATCCAGTGATCAGCGCGTCAGTTTCTTCGTCGTCTTCATCACCATGCCACCCAAGAAGAAGAGTGTTGCGGCGGCACTAGCATCTACGTCCATTTTACCCGTGCCTTCGGGTACGGGAGACGGCGTGGATGTGGAAGGTAGAGGTTTAGTGCCTCCGCGGCGTTCTGGTGATCCAAGCCAGGCGAGCGGCATCGCCCGCAGCGGTAACGGCCACCCGCACGCCGCTGGACCTAGAGATGGGGCTGTGCTGCTTACGGGTGGCGCAACAAACTCGAGAGATCGGAGGACGCCTCCTAGGACTCCCGCGCCGGCGCAAGCGTTGCGGCCTTCACAGGTTGCACGCGACGAGCAGCGCCATGGCGCTAGTGGTTCAGGGCGCCCCCATGAAAGAATGTCTGCGCATCGATCCCAAGGTGCGCAGGCCCAGCATGCACACCAAACTACCAGTGGAAGTGGCGCACGGTCACGAGATCGTGACGGTGCTCCTTCTAACGCTGTTAGGAGTCAGAGCACCTCACATACTTCGCACCTGTCGCCGCCACCTACGCCGGTGGAGGCCTTGGCACGTGCGCAGCAACTCCTTGACTTTCCTCCTGCTCCGGAGAAGATGGAGGAGTGGCGATCTACCATCCAGAGTCTCATAGGTTTCGTCAACAAGGATGGGCCGCAGCAGGCAGGGCCTTCGCAGCAGCGGTCCGTCGATTCGGTACGAGCCGATGGAGAGAAGACTGGAGGCGGTGCGACCACGATGCACTCTCCTCCATGACAGTAGCGGCGATCGACGACCCAGCGGACCGATGACCGTGCTGATGATTCCACGGCGTCGTCCGATCCACGGATGCGCCGCGACCAGCGTCAAGTTCTTCGGGAACGAAGTAAGGAGGACGCTCGAACTACCATCGAGCGACGACGGGAAGCGCGCCACAAATCTGATAAGCGCGCGGGACCAGCTGTCAACGAGCCTGCGCCAGGGCACGCAGGCGACTTGCCTTATGAGGTAGGTAGTCCAGCGTTTACCCGTGAGCTGCGGCGAGTCCAGTGGCCCAATTCCCGAACTTTCAAGCCAGAAGTCCCGGAGAAATATGACAGCAAGACCCATCCGTCGGAGTTCCTGAGCATCTACACCGTCGCAATGCAAGCTACCGGGGGCCGAGACGACAAGATACTTGCCAACTACTTCCCGTTGGTTCTTAAGCCCAACGTCAGGTCGTGGTTGATGCATCTGCCAGAGAATTCTATCTCTTCTTGGTCAGATCTGTGCCATCAGTTTGTTGGCGCCTTTGTTGGAGGCCATGAAACCCCTGGCCAGGAAAGTGATTTGCATCTCATCCCTCAGAAGGAAGGCGAGCCTCTGTGCAAGTATATCCAAAGGTTCAGCCGTGTGCAGTACAGCATCCCTGATGTTCACCCCGCCGCTGTTATCGGTGTGTTCCGTCAGAACGTACGTAACCGCAAGATGCGGGAAGAAATGGCAATGAACAAGATCAGGGATATCGCCAAGCTTTATGCTCTAGCTGATAAATGTGCTCGAGCTGAAGAAGGAAGGAGACTCCCCGGCGAGGATGCTGGCGCAGGGAACGACTCCAAAGGCGAGGATGCTACCGCCCCGACAAGAAAGGGCCGGCGGCAAAACAGGAAGTTGCCGGGTGCGCCTCCTGCCAAGCCTTGGCGGCCGCTGACAAGCCGGAAGGCTCCGGCAAGCAGTACTGTAAGATCCATCGCACCAAGGGCCATGATCTCCAGAACTGCCGGCAAGATGAACAGCTTGTCGAAAGGCAAAGAGCCGAGTACGAGAGGCGAGACAAGGAGAAGGCCCAAGACGGTGCTGAGGGGTCCGGCAAGAAACATGGTGGCCGAGGAGGTTGCCACGGCAAGGCTAAGCAACAGAAGGAGAGGCCCGCCAGAGGCCGTGACAAGGAAGAGGGTGATGATGACGATGAGGAAGATGATGAGTCCAGCGAGCACGAATTTCAGAAAGCCACAGAGGCCATGTGTATTGACGGAGGCGCTTCGTTGCATTCGTCCCACCGTCGACTCAAACAGTGGGTGCGTGAAGTTAATGCAACGGAGCCATCGTTCGATGCACGTAAACCTCTAAAGTGGTCCAACAGGCCTGTCATTTTTTACGCCGAGGATCACCCTGATCGCATGACTGCGGTCGGGTGTTTGCCATTGTTGGTTTCACCGATAATCCACAACCTCAAGGTGACAAAAATGCTAGTTGACGGTGGGGCCGGACTGAACTTGATCTCACCAGACGTGCTCAAGAGGCTGCAAATTCCTGATGAAGATCTTGAGGAAACGGGCACGTTTCAAGAGATCAATCCAGGAAGGACCCAGCCGAAGGGCAAGATAACGCTACCAGTAACATTTGGTAGTGAGCTCAACTACAGGACAGAGAAGGTAGTGTTTGATGTCACCAAGATCCCCATGTCATACAATGGGATCCTTGGCCGCCCAGCGTTGGCCAAGTTCATGGCAGCATCACACTACACGTATAATGTGCTGAAAATGCCAGGGCCGTTGAGTGTCATCACTGTCCCTTCTGACAAGAAGGATGCGCTCATTTGTGCCGACCTACTTTACCGGGAAGCAGTTGCAGCATCTGCCGTCAAGGCATCTGCTCCTGCCGATGGAACTCCCGGGGGGAAGAAGAAGACCGGCAAGAACCTTGGCGCAAACTCCGGCAAGCGCACCTCTTCGGAGTGTTGTGCTCCCGTTGAGGATGTACCAGAGAGTTCCACCGGCAAGAACAAGAAGTCCAAGGTCGCTGCACCAGAGACAAAGAAGGTGCCCGCCAAGGAGGATGGAACAGGAGGAACTTTCACCATAAGCTCCACCCTTGATGACAAATAGGAAAGCGCGCTCATTGCCTTCCTGCGGGTGAACGTCGATGTGTTTGCATGGCAACCATCTGACATCCCCGGTGTTCCCAGGGAGGTGATTGAGCACCACCTTGCTGTCTGTCCCCACGCGCGGCCCGTCAAGCAGAAGGTGAGAAAGCAGGCTTTGGAGTGGCAAGAATTTATTGCCGAAGAAATCAGGAAGCTAGAAGCAGCAGGTCTGGTTAGAGGAGTACTTCACCCAACATGGTTGGCCAATCCGGTTGTAGTACGCAAGGCAAATGGGAAATGGAGGCTGTGTATCGATTATACAGATATCAATAAAGCCTGTCCTAAAGATCCTTTCCCCTTGCCATGCATCGACCAGATTGTTGACTCCACTGCTGGTTGTGACCTACTGTCGTTCCTCGATGCCTACTCAGGGTGTCATCAGATCTTCATGGCAAAAGAAGATGAAGAAAAGACCGCATTTATCACCCCATGTGGTACGTATTGTTTTATACGAATGCCTTTCGGGTTGAAAAGTGCTGGTTCTACTTTTGCAAGAGCGATCCAAATTGGTTTTGAGCCTCAACTGCATCGAAACATGGAAGCATACATGGATGATATAGTGGTCAAAACCAAAGACAAAGCGACGCTCATTCAAGATTTAGAAGAGACATTTGCAAATCTGCGCAAGATCAATTTAAAGCTCAATCCCGAGAAGTGCGTGTTTGGCATTCCTTCTGGCAAGCTTCTTGGGTTCTTTGTGTCTCAGCGTGGGATCGAAGCGAACCGCGACAAGATCAAAGCTATTGAGCAGATTAAGGCGCCAAGATGCGTCAAGGATGTGTGTCGTCTTATCGGCTGTGTTGCTGCCCTAAGTAGGTTTATCTCCAAATCTGCTGAGCGCGCCGTACCCTTTTTCAAAATTTTGAAAAAGGCAGGTCCAATGAAATGGACTCCGGAAGCGGAGGCTGCGCTGCAAGATTTGAAGAGATACCTCTCCTCTCCGCCAACGCTGGTCGCGCCTAGGCCACAAGAGCCGTTGCTGCTGTACTTGGCAGCGACAAATCAAGTGGTTAGTGCTGCGCTAGTGGCGCAGAGAGAAGCTGATGGGGAGGCGGCACCAGTGGCAGGACCGCCGAGTGATGCGCCAGGATCACCCCCGGCAAGGACTGATCCCGGCAAGACAGGATCTGCGCAGACAGAAGTACCAGTGCTAAAGAAAAAGATGGTGCAGCGCCCAGTTTATTTTGTTAGCTCCCTTTTACAAGGAGCTAGATCAAGATACTCTGGTGTGCAGAAGTTGTTTTTCGGCCTTCTTATGGCCTCGAGGAAGCTGCGCCATTATTTTCAAGCACACGAAATTACCGTCGTCACTCGCTTCCCGTTGCAGCGGATTTTGCGGAACCCAGAGGCAACCGGCAGGATAGTGGAGTGGGCGCTGGAGGTGTCAAGCTTTGATCTCAAGTTTGAGAGCACTTCAACGATTCAGAGTAGAGCCTTGGCAGAGTTCATTGCGGAATGGACCCCAACGCCAGACGAAGAAATTCAAGAAACGACTCTCCCCGGCAAGGAAACTGATCAAGAATGGGTTATGTACTTTGACAGGGCTTTTTCGCTGCAGGGCGCCAGTGCTAGCGTGCTGCTTGTCGCACCCACCGAAGAGCACCTCAAGTATGTAGTCTAGATGCATTTTCCTCGGGAGAGTTCAACAACAACACTGCGGAATACGAGGGACTGCTTGCCGGTCTTAGGATCGCGGCAGACCTTGGAATCAAGAAGCTCATCATCAGAGGCGATTCGCAGCTTGTTGTTAGGCAAGTCAACAAGAATTATCAAAGTCCATTGATGCAAGCTTATGTGGATGAAGTGAGGAAAATGGAAGAGCGCTTTGATGGTCTGCAAATGAAGCACATTCCTCGTGCCGAGAACAGTATTGCTGATGACTTGTCAAAGCGCGCTGCCCTCAAGTTGCCTATGGAACCAGGAACTTTTGTGCTCCATTTGAATCAACCATCCATGGCACCATTGATGAGGCAAGAAAAGAGAAGAAAGTTGAATTCTGGGCAGTACTTCCCGGCAGAGCTCCCTGGAGCCGCCGGCAAGGTACTTGCCGGGATCAGCAACAAACTTGTCGGGGAACAACGGGCTCCGGCAGAGCCTCAGGCTTTTGCCGTTGAGACAAACGTTCCCCTGGCGGAAGAGATGCCTTTAGTCCTAGCTGTCGAGCCTCAGGCTCCAGCATGGGCACATCACATTGTCCATTTCCTTCAGACAGGAGAACTCCCCGAAGAGCAGGAAGAAGCAGAAAAAGTACCCCGTATGTCCACTATGTATCAATTCGTCGATGACGTTCTGTACAGAAAGAGACCGAACGGTGTGAAATTGAAGTGTATTTCTCGGAAGGATGGACTAGAGCTATTGGCAGAGATACATGGAGGCATATGTGGCTCTCACATAGGATCAAGAGCACTTGTCGGAAAGGTATTCCGGCAAGGTTTCTTTTGGCCCACTGCTCTCCAGGATGCAACTGCACTAATAACCAAGTGTGAAGCGTGCCAGTTTCATTCAAAGAAATCACATCAGCCAGCTCAAGCTCTTCAGACGATTCCTCTCTCCTGGCCATTTTCGGTCTGGGGGCTTGATATACTGGCCCCTTTCCCCGTGCTGCCGGGGGCTTTGAGTACTTGTACGTTGCCATCGACAAGTTTACAAAGTGGCCGGAGGTGGACGCGGTGAGAAAGGTAACAGCACAATTAGCCATCAAGTTCTTCAAGGGAATAGTGTGCCATTTTGGTATGCCCAACAGGATCATCACCGACAACGGCACGCAATTCACAAGTCGCACCTTCATGCAGAATGTCCAAGACCTTGGCAGCAAGATTTGTTTTGCCTCTGTTGCTCATCCGAGAAGCAACGGCCAAGCGGAGAGGGCTAATGCTGAAGTGCTGCGTGGTCTCAGGACCAGAACTTTTGACAAGCTGAAAAAGTGTGGAAGGCGCTGGATTGATGAGCTGTCGGTGGTTCTTTGGTCAATCAGAACGACACCAAATCGAGCTACCGGCCAGACACCCTTCGCTCTGGTCTACGGAGCAGAAGCAGTTCTCCCCACGGAACTCATATACGGATCACCTCGAGTGCTCGCTTATGATGAGCTTGAGCAAGAGCAACTGCGCCAAGATGACGCCGTGCTCCTTGAGGAGGATCGTCTTCAGGCTGCTGTGCGAGCTGCCCGCTACCAGCAAGCTTTGCGCCGCTATCATGGCCGCAAAGTTCATGCCCAAAGCCTTGAGGAAGGCGACCTTGTTCTTCGACAGATTCAGTCCGCCAAGAATTCAAACAAGTTGAAGCCGAAGTGGGAAGGCCCTTTTCGGGTAATACGAGTCACCAGGCCTGGCGCTGTCTTCCTGGAGACCGAGGATGGCATTCCAGTGAGCAACTCCTGGAATATCGAACATCTTCGCAAGTTTTACCTGTAAGGCACGGTTGCCGGGGGCCCCCGGCAACCATCTTTTGTACGAGTCTTGCCGGCAGGGCATGTAATTGTTTGTACAAAGCCAGGCACAGACCCTGTGCGTAGATGAATAAGATTAAGTGTTATGCATTCCTTGTCGTTTTCCATGTTTATATATATATGCATGTTTTTCTGACATATTGTATAACTATTGCTTCTGATAAGCATTGACGAACCGCCAAGGTTCCATATGTTTTATTTTCTCTTCTTTCTTTCTCTCAAGAGATAGAAGGTTTCCTCGCGCGCACGTTTGCCGGGGGGAGGAAGATATGGATACCAGTAGGCAATGTTCAGGATTGGTACCTTGCCAGAAGAAGCAAGAGATATAGAGACAAGAAGCTAAGTTGCTAAATTTAAGCAAGCTTTTCAATTTTTTATTACAAGGTTGTTTTCCTTGGACGATTTTGGCCTTTGTATGGAAAACCTGCACGCGAAGGAACCCTTGTCGTAATTGGCTGCGCCTTTATTCTGTTTCGAGTCCGCTCAACAGTTTAGATGGCTGCACTGAGAACGCCAAGGTGCCTTGCCGGCAGCTGCACCTCTAGCAGGCTGCTGAAGTCCCGCACCCAGCGCTCGCGGCAGGTTGCGCGCCGGCAAGTTTTCAATAAGCGTAGGGTGTGCTCCATACAGAAAGAAATCAAACAAGGGGAATGGCATGCATATATCCAAACATAAGTAAGTTATATTACATTAATAAGTTGCCGCAGTTCTAACTTAAGACTTAATTGTCTTTGGCATGGAACGGCGACGGCAAGAAGAGGTGGAGCAGCTAATCTCTGCGCTCGCCTTCGACCCTTTTGACTGAATCCACCTTCTCAAGGATAGGCGCGACAAGCTCCTCGAGTGCCTTGAGATCTGCATCCTTTGGCAAGCGGCTGAGCACGTTGGTGAGGTTGATGCCTGGATTATTATACACCACCTTGATGAGTACCTTGCGGAGGACGGCCCGGCAAAGATGGCGGGATTCGTTGGCCAATTGGGTCGCCCTATTGGACTGAAGCAGCTTCAGGGCTTCAATGACGCTCTCAAAGAATATGGTCAGCCTGGCACTGTGGGATATCCTTTATTCAGTGGAATACCTGAAGTTTGGCAGGCCCATGGTTGACAGCTGTGCTGTGAGTTTCTCCGCGGCATCAACGAGGCGTTTGGTCCAGATTTCCACCCCCTTTTTGTAGTCAACTTGGGCGGCGGCGGCGCTCTTGAGCAGGTTCTTCTCGTCTTGGAGATCCTTGCTCAGGGCCTTCTCGCGGGCCCTGCTGTCCTCAAGTGACTGCTCCAGCGTGGTCAATTTCAGCCTCAGGTCAGCAATAGCATCATTAGCTGAGGAGAGTTGTTTAATCTTGTCGGACATGGCAACTTGCATCTCCGCCAGGGTGTGGAGGGTTTGTTTTTTCCCTGTCACTTTTGAGCGTCGAGAGCTCCTTGCTGTGTTCTTCAAGATCTACTTCCAATCTCTTCACTCTGTTGCTCAGCTCATTCTTGGCGGCCTCTGCAGCCTCGGCAGTATTGATGGCCTCCTTGAGCTTGCCAGCGTGATCTACAGTTAGAGCCTCGAGCGCCTCCTTGTGCTTCTGCTCCAGCTCCTGGGTCCGCCGCGCGACAAGCTTTTCGATTTCTTCATCTTTGCCGCAAAGTTTGGCGGTGAGTGCCTGCTCGCGTGCGACAAGGTCTTCCTCGTGAGCATCAAGCGCAATGCGGTGCTCTGTCAGGAGGGCGTCTTCAGCAACAATTCTTTGCGTAGCTTCCTCTTGCACCTTCTCCATGTCAGATTGCTTCAAGAGGAGCTCCGTCCAGCTTTGGCTCAATTGTTCCCGATGGGCAGTCAGCTCTTGATAGGCCTCGGCATGCCAGATTTGTGTTTGCTCAACGCGCTTTTGGAAATCCATTTCAGCTGCTTCGACAACTGCAGCTCTGGAATCCACCTTCTCTTTTTGAGCACGATGGAGCGCCTGGAGCTTGCGGAAGTTATCGCCCATGGCTTGAAGGAGCTGATCTTCTTCAGATTTGCAGCTGTTGGCCCTTGGTTCATTGACGATCTCGAGCCCGGCGATAGTGATGATCTCTTCATCAAAAGTTCCCCCTTCGGTCGACGCTCCAATGCTTGCCGTCCCTGGCAAGTTGATGAACAAGTTGTCACCAACCTTGATATATTTGCTCATTGGAGGGGCTTCGGATGTCGATGGCTGATCCTCGGCAACCGCCTCACCGGTAGCTGGGGGCTCTCTGGCCGGCGCAGCGCCTGGCGCTCCTGCGGCAGGAATGCCGTCAGTGCGGTCATCAGCCTCCTTGCCGGTCCTCTCAGCAGATTCCTTGGCGACCTCCTCTTGTGCAGCTTTGGCGGCCTCATCGGTAGCATTCTTGCCGGCCACGGTAGTGGTATCCTTGGTGGCCTCGCTAGCAGCAATCTCATCGGCTTCGGCGGCAGCATCTCTGGCGGTTCCCTCAATGACAGCGTTGACGTCCATATGTTCCATCACAGGGAATTCTGAAGGATGAAAGGGGGGGAGCAAAGTAAGACCAAGGATGAAGTTCAAGAAGACAAAAGAAAGAGAGATAAAGGAAAAGATAGCAAGTGCTCTAAGGCAAGTAGTTACCTGCGTCGAGCTGTTGAGGGGTGGCTTCGCCCCTCCTGGCAACTTTGGTTGCCGGGGAAAGGTTGTCGGTGTCCATGCTTGCCGACTCCTCCTCAACCAAGATAGGCTCATCGGCGGAGGCTCTTGCCGGAGATGCTCTTGCAAGCGGTGTAGTTGATGGAGGCAGCACGACGGGGGCGTCTTCCAGTGATCCTCCCTGATGCTGTTCTTCTCCTGCAAACCCAAAGGTATCAGCGGCAAGAATGGATGCCTCAGCACCTGTCAGCAGAAAAAGACTAATGAACTCACGCTGAGGGCTGTGCTGGGGGCTGCGTCGAGGGCTAAGCTCCGGGCTGATAGTAATAGTTTCCAGCATGCTTGTAGAGCATGCCGGGGGCTCATCGCCCGTAGAAGTCTTTGCCCTCTTCGCCATCCTTTCCGCCAGGGTTTCTGCATCACTGCGGAAACAAGACAAAGCAAAGTAATAAGACCAACTGAACTCAAAGTTTGGAAGATAAAAGTTGTCACAGGGTGCTTACTCTTCCTCTTCTTGCCCCGAGCTGAAGCCAGAGATGTCGAAATCGACCTCCGTTGCCGTGTCGGTGCAAGATTGTCAGGGGGACGCTCAAATCAAGAATCAAAGGATCAGGAGTTAATAAGAGTTGAAGACTGAAATCCAGGTCCCCGGCAAGATCTTGCCGGGGTGACTCACGAAACCCGGCAAGACTTGAGCCCGGCAAGATTTGCGTCCCGGCAAGATTCTGTCACTGTACCACCGCTTCAGCACAGCAACCAGCCTGGCATCCTGGGCCCATTCCTGGATGCGTGGCAAGGTACCAATGGTGGAGAGCTTAAGCGGTGTTGATGGGATGGCTCCTTTTTCCATCCCCAAGAAAGGAGGACACCTAAACGGACACCTCACGGTGCATTAATTGCATTTGTCCAAAACCGTCAGCGGTTAGGTATGATAACCCTGTAGCCACTTTACACCTCAATGTATGTACATTTTGCCACTGTGGTGACCCCTTTGACGTATAAAAGGAGGCCCAAGGCAACTGCTACAGGGGGGGATCTTCTGGCCCATTCTGCATGCGTAGCTGCTCTTTGAACGTATTGTTCATCGCTAGCGATCCTGGAGCTTGGGCTCAAGAACAACTCTAATAAAACAAAGCAGGAGTAGGGTTTTACGCTGATTAGCAGCCCGAACCTGGGTGAAATCACCCCCTTGCGCTGTTCGTTGGTTCTGCTCTTTGTGCACGCCTCTCCCCTCTGCCGAACTGTAGAAGGGATCCCCGCGGTCCCATAGGTGTCGCACGCCGACAGACAATATCACAAACAGTGCGAGCAAACTAAATGTTTGTGATAGTCGCCTTATCGTACACAGTTTACAATCATGAACTGTTTCTGATGTCGTACACATCGTAAATGTTGCACCACAGAATGGTGTGTGCGATAGTTATCCTTTATGACACTGGTACGGTGTTCCGACGTTTCGTAATCCTATCCGACACTCGTACGTGATTAGCTAATCTTCTTAATTATCTATCACATACGGTTAGGCAGAAGTGAATGTGTGTGATTGTCTACTTATCGTACATGTTCTATAATCATGAACTGTTTGTGATGGGGCATGCATCATAAATGTAGCACAACAGAATACCGATTGCGATGGTAATGCGAGCACAAACGAGTAGAAAGGATGGAGCATTTGGGATATTGGAGATATCAGAAATAGTTGTCTGAAGACTCGTGTTTGGGATAGATGTCGGCATCGCATACGCTTAGTTATGCAGAACGTATGCATTCCTACTCCATATCCCCAACGGTTTCTGGGTCGTGTGGGAAGGACCCCCCCCCCTATCGCACACACTCGCCTAGAGACGGTATAAAATGCCATCGTGAAAAGGGGTTAAAACCCGTTTGTATAGCAGCTCGCTGTACCAGTGACTATTACTCCACCAATCGACCGCTACCCAGCATGCATCTATGGTATTAAATTCATGAAAAACAGAGTAAGGCCTTAAGCAAGATGACATGATGTAGACAAAGCAAACCCAATCAATGTGAATAAACCCCGTCGTTTTACCCTTAATGGCAATAATACAAATATGTGTCTTGTCCCCTACTATGTCACTGGGATATAGAGCACCGCAAAATTGAACCCATCACAAAGCACCTCTCCTACTGAAGATAAATCAATCTAGTTAGCCAAACCAAACGGATAGATCAGAGAGAAATACAAAGCTATAACAATCGTGCATAATAAGTTTAGAAAAGACTCAATTACTTTCAATGAATAATCTGATCATAAACCCACAATTTATCGGATCCCAATAAACACAACACAAAGAAGATTACATCGGATATAACTCCAAGAAGATCGACGAGAACATGGTATTGAAGATCAAAGAGAGAGAAGAAGCCATCTAGCTACTAGCTATGGACCCGTATAGGTCTATGGTGAACTGCGCACGCATCATCGGAAGGCAGCAAGGATGATGTAGAAGCCCTCCGTGATCGATTCCCCCTCTGGCAGAGTACCGAAAAAGGTCTTCAGATGGGATCATGGAAGAACAGAAACTTGCGGCAGCGGAAAAAGGGTTTCAGGTGGCTCTTTGTTGGTTTCCCAATATTTGAGAATTTATAGAAGTGGAACTAGGTCAGATGGAGCCTCGAGGGGCCCACAAGGTAATAGGGCGGCCCCCAGGGGGCGCCCTATTGCCTTGTCATCTCCCTGTTCGTCCTCTAGTCTCCTCCAGAAGCTTCTAGGGCCTCTCTTTTCCACACAAAAAATCATCAAAAAGTTTCATAGCGTTTGGACTCCATTTCGTACTGGTTTTTTGGAAAACCAAAAACAAGCAGAAAATAGCAACTGGCACTAGGCACTGACTTAATAGGTTAGTCCCCAAAAATGATATAAAATAGCACAAAAAGACGTATAAAGTATCCAAGATTGATAATATAATAGCATGAAACAATAAAAAATTATAGATACGTTGGAGACGTATGATACGTCTCCGTCGTATCTACTTTTCCAAACACTTTTGCTCTTGTTTTGGACTCTAATTTGCATGATTTGAATGAAACTAACCCGGACTGACGATGTTTTCAGCAGAACTACCATGGCGTTGTTTTTTGTGCAAAAATAAAAGTTCTCAGAATTGGACGAAACTTTTTGGATATTTTTTATGGAATAAATAAAAAATGCTGAAACAAATACCCACTGAAGGGGGCCACCTACTACCCACGAGGCACCAGGGTGCGCCCACCCCCTGGGCGCGCCCTGGTGGCTCGTGGGGCCCACATGGCTCCGCTGACCCTAATCTCAAGCCTATAAATTCCTAATTCTAGAGAAAATATAAGAGAGAAGGTTCCATCGCGTTTCATGATACGAAGCCGCCGCCACCTCCTGCTCTTCATCGGGAGGCCAGATCTGAAGTCCGTTCGGGGCTCCGGAGAGGGGGATCCTTCGTCATCATCATCAACAACCATCCTCCATCACCAATTTCATGATGCTTACCACTGGGAGTGAGTAATTCTTCATAGGCTTGCTGGGCGGTGATGGGTTGGATGAGATTTATCATTTAATCGAGTTAGTTTTGTTAGGGCTTGATCCCTAGTATCCACTATGTTCTGAGATTGGTGTTGCTATGACTTTGCTATGCTTAATGCTTGTCACTAGGGACTGAGTGCCATGATTTCAGATCTGAACCGTTTACTTTTCACCAATATATTTGTGTTCTTGATCCTATCTTGCAAGTTGTATGTACCTACTACGTGTTATGATCCGCATACCCCAAGGTGACAATAATTCGGATTCTTTCCGGTGATTGCCGTAGTTTGAGGAGTTCATGTATGCACTATGTGTTAATGCTTTGTTTCGGTTCTCCATTAAAAGGAGGCCTTAATATACCTTAGTATCCTTATGGACCCCGCTGCCACAGGAAGGCACGACAAAAGATGTCATGCAAGTTCTTATCATAAACACGTATGTGTGTATACAAAATACATGCCTACATTACATTCATGAATTGGAGCTAGTTATGTGTCGCCCTAGGTTAACTGTTACATGATGAATGTCATCCAGCATAATTATCCATCACTGATCCAATGCCTATGAGTTTTTCACATATTTCTCTTGCTAATTTACTACTACTGCTATTGCTACTGTCACAATTGCTACAAAACTATTACTGCTACTGTTACCGTTATTGTTGCTATCGCTACTACCGCTATCAAACTATCATATTATTGTGCTACTGATCACTCTGCTGCATATATATAGTCTCTAGGTGTGGTTGAATTGACAACTCAACTGCAATACTTGCAAATATTCTTTGGCTCCCCTTGTGTCGAATCAATAAATTTGGGTTGAATACTCTACCCTCAAAAATTGTTGTGATCCCCTATACTTGTGGGTTATCTATACCTTTTTCTGGCGCCGTTGCCAGGGAACATAGCTCTATTTGCTGAGTCACTTGGGATTTATATCGGTTGATCACTATGAAGAATATAAAGGATGATATAACCAAGATCGTTCCCTCTAGGGCGAGGGGAGGTAAGGAACTGTTATCTAGATCTGCACTTGATTCACCTTCTGTTTTAAGTAAGCTTGCGACACCTCCACCTGCTATTAATTCTGATATGTCGGAAGTAATTGATGATGCTACTTCTGCTATTGATGATGCTAGTACTTTGCTTGATGAAACTGTGCCACTAGGAGAATTTCTTGATGAACAACTTGCTAAAGCTAAAGAATTTGAGAATGTTGAAACTGATGAAATTATTGAAACTGAAAATTATGAAACACCCATTCGACCTAGCTCTCCTAGATATGAATTACCCAAGATCCCTGAGGGTTATGTTATGGATGGAGAGATAGCTAGGGAATTTCTCGCTTGCAATGGTAGAGATGATCTTAAGAAATTACTATGTAAGCCGAAAGAAAAATCTTTGAATGCTAGAATGAAATATGATCCTAAGTTTGCTATGTCACCTATCTTTGTTACTTATAAGGATTATGAATTCTCTGTCGATCCTGAGTTAACTACTTTGGTTGAATCTGATCCTTTCCATGGTTATGAAACTAAAACCGTTGTGGCAAATCTTACTAAGTTGAATGATATAGCTACCCTATTTGCTCATGAGGAAAAAATTCGCTATTACTATATCCTCAAGTTATTTCATTTCTCATTAAAGGGTGATGCTAAGATATGGTTTAATACTCTTGTTCCTGGTTGTGTGCTTAGTCCCCAGGATATGATATATTACTTCTTTGAAAAATGTTTTCCTGCTCATAAGAAACAAGCTGCCTTACAGGAAATATTTATCTTTGGCCAAATTGAAGAAGAGAATCTCCCTCAATCTTGGGGGAGGCTTCTCCAATTACTTGATTCTTTGCCTGATCATCCTCTTAAGAAAAATGAAATACTTGATATCTTTTATAATGGACTAACCGATGCTTCTAGGGACTACCTAGATAGTTGTGCTGGTTGTGTTTTCACGGAACAAACTATTGAACAAGCTGAAGAACTGTTGAATAATATATTGAAGAATGGTAATGATTGGACACTTCCTGAACCACCGCCTAAACCGACTCCGAAGAAGAGGGGTATTCTATTTCTCAGTCCTGAAGATATGCAAGAGGCAAAGAAGTCTATGAAAGAAAAAGGTATTAAAGCTGAAGATGTTAAGAATTTACCACCTATTGAAGAAATACATGGTCTTGACACACCGACACAGGTGGTAGAGGTAAATTCTCTTATAAAATTTGATGAAGGTTATATTCTTTATAATAAATCTACTAGTCAATGCATGTATGAATTTGACAATTACAATATTAAGCAAGATCATTTCAATGCGAATGTTATGAAACAATTGAAACGTAATACCTACATGATTAATCGCTTAAGTGACTTGTTGTTTAGAAATGCTAATGATGTCAAAGGTGTAGGTAAACATGCATCTATGGTCCAAACCCAGTTAGAACAAGTTGCTATATCTCAAAATGAATTGCTTAATGAGATGAATAATAATATGAATGATCATGTTGTTAGAGTAATGACTAGAGGGGGTAGAATGACTCAGGAGCCACTTTATCCTAAAGGTCACCCTAGAAGAATTGAATAAGACTCTCAAAGAATTAATGTTGATGCACCTAGTCCATCTAAAAAGAAAAATGATAGGACTTTGCATACTTCTAGTGAACCTGAGATAGAAAAACCTTCTGAGTATAATAATGAGGTTTCTATTTCTGATGTTGAGACACAATCTGGTAATGAACATTCACCTAGTGATAATGATAATGACAATGATGATGTTCATGTAGATGCTCAACCAGACAATGCTAAAGAACAAGACAATGATGTTGAAATAGAACCTGTTGTTGATCTTGATAACCTACCTCCTAAAAATAAATGTTATGATAAAAGAGATTTCATTGCTATAAAACATGGTAAAGAAAGAAACCATGGGTTCAGAAACCCATGCCCTTTCCTCCTAAACCATCTAAGAATAAGGATGAGGAAGAATTTGAACACTTTGCTGAAATGCTTAGGCCGGTCTTTTTGCGTACTCGTTTGACAGATATTTTGAAGATGGCCCCATATGCTAAATACATGAAAGATATTGTCACTAATAAAAGAAAAATACTAGAAGCTGAAATCTCCATCATGCTTGCAAACTATTCTTTTAAGGATGGAATACCTAAGAAACTAGGAGATCCAGGAATACCAACTATACCATGCTCCATTAAAAAATTATGTCAAAACTGCTTTATGTGATTTAGGAGCCGGTGTTAGTTTTATGCCTTTCTCTTTATATAAAATACTTGATTTGAATAAACTCACTCCCACTGAAATATCATTGCAAATGGATGACAAATCAACTTCCATACCTATCAGTGTTTGTGAGGATGAGGATGTGCCCGTTGTAGTTGCTAATGTTACTATCTTAACATACTTTGTTATACTTGATATGCCCGAGGACGACAACATGTCGATTATCATTGGTAGACCCTTTTTGAATACTGCAGGGGTTGTTATTGATTGCAACAAAAGCGATGTCACTTTTAATATCAATGGAAATGAACATATGGTGCACTTTCCGAAGAAACAATTTCAAGTAAATGGTATTCATGTTATTGAAAAGACTCCGACAATTACTATTGGAAGTTTTCAACTCACTCTTCCTACTGTCAAAAAGAAATAGGAAGCACTTATAATTGGGGAGATGCATATCCCCGTTGAGGTAATCTAGTATTATATGAAGATTCTTCTGTTTCATGTTAATCGAAAATAGTTTGTTAATAAGACTTGACCAACCTTATTAATGGATTGTTTTTTGGAGGCATGTGGTCGATGAATTTAGTAAGCACAACTTTCTGTACTCACTTTTTGCTCTCTGTTATTTTTAGTTAAATGCAATAAAATGCCATGATTATCCAGTTTTCCAAATTATCCGTGCAATAAAAAATAGCCCAAAAATGAAAGTGCTCAAAATGATCTGAAATTTTTATATGATTTTTTTATAGAATATTTAAGAATTTATGGCACCGAAAACACCCCAGGGGGTGCCCCAGGTGCTCATGAGGCACCAGGGCACGCCCACACCCTGGGCGCGCCCTGGTGTCTTGTGGGCCCCACAGGGACCCCCTCACTTATCCCTTAAACCCACTTCATCTCTTACATCTAGAAAAAAAAATCCCAATAGCTCTCTCTCTCTCTCTCGTGTTCTTGCTTCCAAACCTGAGATTTCCTATCTCTTTGCTCGGAGCTCCGTTTCTGAAACTATTTAGGGGGATTGCTACTTGGTATGTGACTCCTCCATTGCTCCAATTAGTTTTTGCTCTAGTGGATTATAGTTTGCATAATTAGCTGCTCTTGGTGCTACTGAAAATGAGTTTGCATATTAAATTCTTTGAGTTCCAAGTAGTTTGAATGCTTGATATAGACTCCATACATTCATATGAGTAGTTGCTATCAATCTTGTGAAGTTTTATTGACATCATTTTGTGGTGCAAAAATTTCAGAAATTTGTTCGTAGAGAAATTGAACTTCTTTAGGAGTTCTTCGAGGAGAAGGTCCTCGGAGGGGTCGTCGAGCGAGAGCTCGATACGATAGGCCTATGTTGAACTAAGGGCAAGCTCGGTGCGAACTACCGATATCAAATCACGTCGTTGGCCGTGCGATGAGTTCATGATAGGTGCTGGTATTAAGGAGGAATTCGATGAATATATTCATAACACTGAGATCGCTCGTTTCCTCGCAGATAAGTGTATTCAACACTATAATCTCACTCAGTTTTTCACCAAAAAGTTTGAGTACCACTCTCTTGATTCTAGAGTTTTATTTCATCTTTACGATAGAGCCTACGGTATGCCTCTAGAAGAATTCTGTGATGCATGCAAAATTACATTTTTGGGGTTCACTTGATGAACCACAAAAATATGATTATCATATGTTCCTTAATAGCCTTTGCAATGGTGAGGACAGAGGAGTCACACAGGCTAGAATAAAAAGTATCATATTTCCCTCTGTTCGTTACTTTGCACTGTTTAATGGTAAATGCATTGCTGGTAAACAAGACTGTAGTGCACTATGTGCCCCTGACTTGAGCATTATTCATACTGCTCTAACGGGGCACAAATTATATAATCATGGGGCAATTGTTGCGCGGAGGCTGCAACGCAACGCTAATAGTGGTTATTTATATGGAGGAATTTGTGCCTCTCGCATAGTTGCAAAGCTAGGAGTCTCACCTAGGCCCAATGATCCTATCCTACCTGATAAATATTTGGACTTTGATGCAATGCAGCGCCACGAGTTTATTAAGTATGGAGCTCAGAACTATGACTATAACCTAATGTTCAACAAAAATCATATTGTATATGTTATTTTGCCTGCACCTGCTCTCTTTGATTTTCAGAGGAGATATTCATCCATGAGAGCGAGGCACGTGAGTACAATGCGGAGGTACAAGTTGCTCGTCTAGCTAAGGAGGCTGCACGGAGAGCCTCCACGAGCTACCACTTTGATTATTACCCAGACCTGCGATAGTGATTACCAAGTTAGGCACAGCCTAAGCTTGGGGGAGTATGTTTTCTCACCGACATTATATTCATGTTCACACATTTCATTCCAGTTGTCGGTGTTCATCCTCTTTCATTGTATAATCCATGTTAGTTTTATTTTCTTACTTTCTTTTTGTGTGTTTGAAAAACTTAGAGAAAATCCAAAACTATTTCCTGCTTCTTTTTGGGTTTTCTTTCCAGTTTCAATTAGTTGTAGTATTAAAAGAAAACCCAAAAATATTTCCCATTTCTTTTTTTGCTTGTTGGGAGCTTTTCCGTGTAAATAGTTTTTCTCATTTTTGTTTTCCCTTCTTTAATTTTTTTCCTTCAAGAAAAACTAAAAACTCCAAAAATATTTCTGTGTGTTTCTCTGAAATTATTTTCTTTTGTTGAGTCATTGTGAGCAGAAGACCACGATGAAAATGTTGAGTAGCTCTCATATGCATTAATTATTGATATAACAAAGCGCCCATATTATTTTGTCTTCTCCTTTGAATAAAATGTTTGCAGATTCCAGTTTAGTCCATGGCACTCTTGCACTATTATTATTTTCATATCATTCGGTCGTGCAAGTGAAAGGCAATAATGACGATAATTTGATGAAGTGACTGTTGCAAGGAAAAGCGGGTATGAACTCAACTTGTTTTTGTTTTTATAAATATGTTTAACTCAGTATCCATGATTCAGCATATTATGATTAAACATGTTTATGGTGACAATTAGAAATTATAGTTGCTCATGCCATGCTTAAGTAGCTAGGAGTGATAATGATTTATCTTGGGTGTCAACATGCATTAAAATGATTATGATGTAGTATGATGATATGGTATCCTCCTCTGAATGTTTCGAGTGGCTTAACTTGGCACATGTTCACGTATGTAGTTATTTCAAAACTAACATAGCCTCCACAATATTTATGTTCATGGTGCTTATATCCTACTCATGCTAGTTTTCAATGTTAATTATTCACAATGCATGATTATGACCGTTTTCACTCTCTAGCTGGTCGCTTCTCAATCTATTTGCTAGCCTTCGCCTGTACTAAGCGGGAATACTGCATGTGCATCCAAATCCTTTAAACCAAAGTTGTTCCAGATGAGTCCACTATATCTACCTATATGCGGTATTACTCTGCCGTTCCATGTAAATTTGCATGTGCCACCTCTAAATATTCAAATGAACATCTGTTTTGTGTGCCTGTACCGCTCATGAAGCGACAGGGGGCGGTCAGTATCTTCCATGCTAAGCGGGTTATTCTCATGATGAGTGTTTATTCACTTGTCCTTGCACGAGAGGGGCTGGTAATCGGGATGCCCAGTCCATTGATTAAGATTGCAAAATAATAAAACAAACTCCCCCAGAAAGTTGTTGGTATGGAGGGCACCCGAGGATTCGGCTAGCCATGGCTTGTGTTTGTAGGTGGAGGGGGACTAAACTTTACTTTACAGCTTGGGAACTGCCGCTAATTTGTTTAGCATGGAAGATATTGAAAACTCTCGGTCGTGACGCCGACAGGAAAGGCATACCTCCCAAAATTATATTTATCTCTAATTTAAGCTTCGAGCTCTGGCACCTCTGCAAATCCCTGCTTCCCTTTGCGAAGGGCCTATCCATTTACTTTTATGTTATTTTACTTTTATTGTTGATTCATCACCTTCTCAAACAAGCACCAGTCCTGAGAGCACTATTGTCATTCTAATTCATTCTGTATAGTTAATATTGTGTGCATCATGACTGGATCTCTTCTACCATGAATTATAAAGTTCAGTCGCTGCTTGAACTTTGGAGGTGCTCTGCGTTTATGTTTTGCGGTCTTAGAAAGGGCTAGCGAGATACCATAATCTCATATTATATCATGATTGTTTTGACAAAGTGTTGGCATTTGAGGTATTTTATTATTGCTTGCTAGTTGATTATGCCATTGATATGAGTGAATACAATTTCTAAGAGTTATCATTTGCATGGTTAGTCATGATCTTTGCTGAAAGCCTAGGTATTATTTAAGCATATATATAGATACAAGAACGAAAGAGTTCATAAAAGTTTTTCTTTATCACTTTCAGTTTGTCAACTGAATTGCTTGAGGACAAGCAATGAGTTAAGCTTGGAGGAGTTGGTACGTCTCCGTTGTATCTACTTTTCCAAACACGTTTGCTCTTGTTTTGGACTCTAATTTGCATGATTTGAATGAAACTAACCCGGACTGACACTGTTTTCAGCAGAACTACCATGGTGTTGTTTCTTGTGCAGAAATAAAAGTTCTTGGAATTGGACAAAACTTTTTGGAGATTTTTTATGGAATAAATGAAAATACTAGAGCAAATACCCACTAGAGGGGGCCACCTGCTGCCCACAAGGCACCAGGGCGCGTCCAGGTGGCTCATGGGGCCCACGTGGCTCCGTTGACCCTAATCTCAAGCCTATAAATTCCTAATTCCCAAGAAAAATAAGAGAGGAAGTTTCATCACGTTTCACGATACGGAGCCACCGCCACCTCCTGTTCTTCATCAGGAGGCCAGATCTGGAGTCCGTACGGGGCTCCAGAGAGGGGGATCCTTCATCATCATCATCATCAACCATCCTACATCACCAATTTTATGATGCTCACCGCCGGGAGTGAGTAATTCCTTCGTAGGCTTGCTGGACGGTGATGGGTTGGATGAGATTTATCATGTAATCGAGATAGTTTTGTTAGGGCTTGATCCCTAGTATCCACTATGTTCTGAGATTGATGTTGCTATGACTTTGCTATGCTTAATGCTTGTCACTAGGGGCCCGAGTGCCGTGATTTCATATCTGAACCGTTAAGTTTTCACCAATATATTTGTGTTCTTGATCCTATCTTGCAAGTTGAATGCACCTACTATGTGTTATGATCCGCATATCCCAAGGTGACAATAATTGGGACTCTTTCCGGTGTTTACCATAGTTTGAGGAGTTCAGGTATTCACTATGTGTTAATGCTTTGTTCTGGTTCTCTATTAAAAGGAGACCTTAATATGCCTTAGTTTCCTTATGGACCCCGCTGCCACGGGAGGGTAGGAGAAAAGGTGTCATGCAAGTTCTTATCATAAGCACGTATGACTATATACGGAATACATGCCTACATTACATTGATGAATTGGAGCTAGTTTTGTGTCGCCCTAGGTTATAACTGTTACATGATGAATGTCATCCAGCATAATTATCCATCATCGATCCAATGCCTACGAGTTTTTCACATATTGCTCTTGCTCAGTTACTACTGCTGCTGTTGCTACTGTTATAATTGCTACAAAACTATTACTGCTACTGTTACTGTTGCTATCGCTACTACCGCTATCAAACTATCATATTATTTTGCTACTCGTCACTCTGCTGCAGATGTTTAGTCACCTGGTGTGGTTGAATTGACAACTCAACTTCTAATACTTGCAAATATTCTTTGGCTCCCCTTGTGTCGAATCAATAAATTTGGGTTAAATACTCTACCCTCAAAAACTGTTGCGATCCCCTATACTTGTGGGTTATCAATGTATCATGAGTCATCTCTTTAAACGCCTACATCCTATCCCGATGAGCTTGCTAAGTGTCAGTGCAATGCCATAAAGAGAGCCAAGAAGGCTGAAAAAGAAAAGGCTCATGAATAGGGAAATGATGCTGATGATCCTCCTCTCTCGAAGGAAGAGGTTGCCACTCTCAATGAGCAAGTGAATATCACCACTTCCACTATTCTACCTAATCTTCGAGTTCAAGTTGTTCCTCACGGACCACCGAAAAAAATTGTTGTTACAAGAAAAACTCCTCCTACCACTGTTACGATGAAACATCATGTCAACGTCACTTCTCATCCAGATGTTATTGACTTGAAGGATTTGGTGACGGATGCCCCTATGCAAACTTCAAAGCTAGGCGAGCGCATTCCCAAGCCTGCCTTTAAGCAAATCAAGGCAGCCCCAACCGATAAAGATGCTCCTCAGGCTGCTGCTCCGAAGGAAAAGGCCACCAAGTTTGCGCCTACCATGACTCAGCATCTAGCCTCGATGCCTCCAACTGAGCAAGTGCCTGTGCAACCTGCTCATGTCCATGAATCAACTGATGCTCATCACTAATATAATCACACATTTATCATGGAACAACTTGATAAATTTGTGGAAAATCCATTCAATGGCGAAGTGGCTTCTTTACCCATACTAGCTGAGGTCATTGAACAAGTTAGATCCCTTGTTAACAATATGAGAGAAGACGCTATTGAAATCAACACTTTGTCTGCATAGCTGCTTGACCTTGATGGTCGAATGAAAACTTGTTGATGCATTTGCCCTCTTGTGTTTTGGCGATTGTTGACAGAAACAGGCAAGGACTGAATTTTCTGCTAGTGCACACAGAGAGAAATAGTCCATGCAGAACCGAAGAGAATGTTGTCTCCAGTGTCAAGTTCGAGGAACTTCACCGAAGAATATCTGCGTTGCAGAGAAGAATGAGCTACATCTGTTGAAAACATGTAGGTGAGAAGATTGATGTGAAGGAGTTAACCCCTCAAAAATTTATAGCTGAAGTGAAGCATTTGGTTCGGAGATTCTGTCTGAAGGAAATTGACTGCAGCGAGAGGAAGTCGAAGACAAAATGAAGACATAGTATTCATTTCATTGTTCTTCTTTCATTCATTTGAGTCATAGGACCTCCGTACTATTAAGAGGGGTATAGGTTCTCGAAGCTTAGATCTGTTGTGATGCTTAGCCCAAAATCCTATGCGAGACTGAGAGAAATCTCTTTGTGTTTCGAATGATTACCTTCCAGCAGTAGACATTGTTATTTGTGCTGTAGGAGATATCTTTCGAACTAAGGAGTTAGCATTACTTGCTCCGCAAGGAATGTTACCGTTGTGCTCAAATTTCCGATTGTTGGACTCGTGTCATTTGGCCATTGGCTGCTCCACATGTCCAATTTGGTCATTTCCCTTCAGGGAAGGCTACGACTATAAATAGCCACCCCGCTCCAATGTTGCCAGTTGGCTACTCCGCTTAAGATTTTTGAGAAGATTGATTGAGCATCCCCTCTCCGAGTGATTTGAGTTTAAGATCCACCGAGAGAAAAATAAATAGCCCAAACTTAGATAGTGGTTGAGCATCACAGTAGTTCTGAGTTTAGAGTTCTTGTACCTATTACTCTTGAGAGCTGCGCACTCTGTAGACGGATAGGTGTCCGCTCGAGTGTTGAAGAGTTGTTGTCTTCACCGAGCATGATCTTCAGCAACCAGGAGTCATTATGGTTTGCGAAGAGGTCTGTCGAAGGTTTGGAGATCGCCGACAGGTATCTACCATGAGTGAAATCAACTGGAGTCTGATCAGCTCCGAGTTGAAGGAGAATAGGGCGAACAGAGTTTATCTTCTGTGTTAAATCACAACCCCTCCAATCAGACGTAGTCCTTTGGCAAAAGGGCGAACTGGTCTACCAAATCCATCTATCGCCATCGAGCACCACTAGTTCACTCTACTTTACTGCATTACCTTCAGCTGTTTACTTTCGTGCTCTGTGATGATAGTTTATCTGATCAATCATTGACTGTTACATATCATTCATTTATGTCATCTCTGTCGTTGCCATCTGTTAAAGATTGTTGTTCACCATGTTGTATTCTCATCATTCGATTTAGTCATTCCAGTCGTATACATTTCTATTCGCTCTTATCTTATTAAGACTAGTGTGATTTCCCTGTATTGCTTTCATTCACCTCGTCATAGTTCTTTCTAGTGTTTTTCCCTCGTAGTTCATACCTTGTTTTTCTCTCATGATACTGCATCTGTTCGCATATTGTATTACCATCATTGTTGTCAAACCTATGATATCCTATGCTCGAACCATTATTGCTTCCTACATCGATAGATACGTTTCTCAACAACCTACTTGATTAAGTTCATTCCTACTGAATCTTATTTCCGCTGCTGTGTTTGGGATCAGTTCATAACATTCACAGAATTTTTGAATCTCCCATTCACCCCCTCTGGTCGATATACTCTCGGTCCTAACAATTGGTATCAGAGCAAGGTACTCCCTGTCTCTATTTATTAAAGATCTAACAACCTTGGAGTTTTGAGTATGTCGTATGCAGGTAGATCCTCGCACTCTGAAAGGTTTCCTATCTTCTATGGTATATTTACTGGAAAGAGAGAATGAGAATCAGACTTCAAGCCATCAACATAGAACTTTGGCAGATTGTGAAAAATGGATACACCATTCAGCACCCTGATGCTCCAAATTCTGATGACAAAGCTATACTGCGGTTGAATGCACGAGCAAAAGATATTATGTGCGAAAGTATCTCAAAAGAAATTTTCATTCGGTTCCAAAAGCTTAACACTGCAAAGCAACTCTGGGATGCCATCAAAAATGCTCATGAAGAATTCATTACCAGAATAGATTCTCACACTGAAATGCTTCGTGCCATGTTTGCTGGTTTTAGAAGTCTTCGTAAGGAAAGTGCTATGGAACTCACGGATCGGTTGACCAATATTGTTGAAAGACTTCATCAATGAAGAGTAACAGATATCACCGATAGAGATGTAGTCAACAAGCTACTGAGTGCTCTTGATGCAACCATCGATCCAATCGTAGCTGAAATCAAGAACGACCAGACTATGAAGAACTTCACTACGTCTAGATCATGACACTGTTGTCTATTCACGAAGAATAGATGGAACTTGAAAATGGACCTCAAGAATCTTCTTCAGAAAGTGAAGGGGAAATTCTTTCACACTATGGCAGTTGACAAGAAGAAGACGTCAAGAATCAACATACTATCACAAGGGAACTAGAAATGCTCACAGAAAGGCTAAGTGATCTCAGAAAACAAAATTTGTGTCTCACAAATGATGACGAATTTGACTTGCCTGAATCTTCAAGAAGGTTACCTACGAAAGAAATAAAGTGCTTCAAGTGCAAACAATTCTTCACCTCATAGCAGGCTGTCCTTGCTGGGATAGAAAACCTAGCAACAGATGGATGTATCTTCACGGCAATGGATTCACTCGAATGGATTGTCACACTAAGCTCTCGAAGAAAAATGAATCTTTATCATCCTCTTCGACGAGACCAGTCACTGACGTGCAAACCAAAGTAACCATCGAATCCAATATGAAGAGAATATCATAGCTGAACAGAGTATGTGCTGAAATGAAAATGGAATCTGAAGATGAGACATCTGAATCAGAATCTGAAGATGAAGAGCTTCACAGAAGGTTAGGAAGAAGCAATGCTTTCATTGCTTATGAATCATCTAAGAAATCACTTGAATCAGGCACTGATGACAATGCTTCAAGTGATGATGAACCAATTGGATTATGTCTCATGGCAAAGACCTCTAAGGATCAGCTATCAGCAAAACACCGAAAATCTATGACTGAATATTCTCCTGAATACATTGCCTATGCTAAACTGGTTAAGATTGCAAAATCTCAACAAGATGAGCTTAAAAAACTTGAGAAGAATATTAGGAAAGCCGAAGGATTACTGGTCGAAGAGATGCAGAAGAATCAAAAGTTGATCGAAGAGCATGATGCTTTTTCTTCAACTCTTGATGATCTTTCCAACCGATATGATTCCCTTACAGTCGACTATGAGAGTTTATCAGATGAACTCCTTAACTGGAATCAAGAACTCGAGTCATTGAAAGAGTCTCATAACGTGCTTGCAAAAGAGAAAGCTTCTCTCTTCGCCGAGCAATCTAAACAACTTCCTGATGATTTTGTTCCTCCGTGCTCACAATGCCTAGAATGTAGCAATATTGATTCTAATGCTGAAATATCTAATGTTGTCATCGAGAATATTGCAACAACTACAAATGGTATTTCTAACCCCTCTTCCGAGGAATTTGTTGCTATCTCTGATGAAAATTGCAGATTAAAGAACTTGCTTGAGACAGGTATGCTAAAGAGCCTCAAAGGGCATCAAACTCTCTGTGATGTTCTCAAGAAGTCAATACTACACAAAAAACCCAGAAAGGAAGGATTGGGTTTCGAAAGAAAACTCAATGTTGATGGAACCTACTGGACTCTAGAGCAATATCCTCGAACGAGTTGGGTTCTTACTAAAAGTAAAACTCTCGAACCTGCATTTATGTCTGGATATGACTCTCCAATTTCTGTTGTTTCTGATGAGTCTGATGACTCAAACTACAAATTCTTCAAACAAAAGAATGGTAAGGTTTTCGCTCGGTGTGTTGGAACTAACTGCGGGTTTGGTTCACCCAAGAAGCAAATCTGGGTGAACAAGTGCATCATTGAAAATCTGTCTGTCACTGCTAACTTGAATATGCAGAGTGATTCCCTTTGAGGAAATGATTATCATTCACAGATTGGCGCTAGAATTTCCTCGAATGGATATCAGTCAAACCTTCGATAGAAGGAGTACATGCATACCTCTTCGAATCATTATGCTAATGTCTCTGGAAACAATTTCAATGCTTATTCATATGATTACTCTAGAAACTCACAGGTGAACTACAGAACTTATCGAAGGAATATCCCTGCTCGGACAAAACAAATGAGATTCTCGCTACCCACGCAAGTGTGGGTTGCGAAAAAGAACTAACCCTTCTTGCAGGAACTCTCTCAGGGATTCTGCTCGTTTATTCTTAGCCCCGAGATCTATATTGTTGGTGCTCGTACTTTGTGTTTATTTGCTCTCGTTCATGTGTTTGTCTTTGTTTTAACTGTGTTTGTGTGTTTAGTCCGATGAACAACTCAATCATAGCTCCGTGTTTTTTGTGTTTCCTCTCTTCTGGCTGAGTGTTTTGTTTTGGACCCTTTTATCCCTCTATCCTTTCTCATCCAAATATATGTTGTCCATCATAAGCATGCAATTTGATCTGAAGAAAATTTATGTCCGACGTCCTTGGTCGCGAAAGAAATCGACTTTGAACTTTTAATCATATTTGGCGCCTGCCCTTCTTCAAACCTCTCGGTCTCCCCCTCACTTCCCGAGTTTCTCGCAGAAAACAGTTGCCACGTACCCACGATCCCCACGATCGTGATCGTGTCCGTCGAATGCGGAACGTCCCGCAACTGAGGACCGTAGATTTCGGAGAGGTGGTTCAGCTCGCCAACTATAAATACCCCTCACTGTGTCCTCTTCCTCCCTTGTTCCTCAAACCCTCATCCACCTCCTCCCAAGCCCGTGCTCAAAGAAACTCCGGCGAGGAGCCTCGCCGTGCTACTCCGGTGAAACTTCGTCGTGGTTGATCACGCCGGTACGGTAATCTTTCCTCCCGCATCATCGTAGTTGATCCAAGTTGCCAAGTTAGGGCGCTTGGATCTGGAACTGCTCCTGTCCTCACTCTGTTCTTAGGGCAGTCCTTACCGAGGCTATTTTCTTTGATTTATTTCACTGTGGTAGATCTTTAGGAATCACTAGGATTTGACTAGTACGGTTTGTAGATTTTCCTCATACTTGTTCTCCTCGACCTAGGCTTCATGTGTCCTTATCCCAAATATTAGATAGTCTTTAATCAGCCTTGAATGTTCTATGGCTTGTTTAAGATCTATCAAAGATATCTTCTCTGAGACTACCATGAATTCCTATGTTTCTTCCGAAAACATTCATTTTTGTTCAAAATACATTACGTGCATGTTTATGACCCTACCCCATTTTCCCTCGTATCTATTATTTTCACAGGTTGGTCATGGCACAGAGTTCGGAAGAGTATTCAGATTCTGAAGGAGAATTGCCTTAGTATCCACCAAGGTCTGATCGAATGAAATTGACAGGGGGAGGAAAATCTTCAAAGCCTCCCAAAGCACTGAAAAAGAAACAAGAGTCTGAATCTGAAGAAGATGAGGAGGAGATTCCCTCTGCTCACAGTCAACCCGAAGATGAATTGGTCACATCCGCCTTAACCATGTTCTCATATGGTAATCCTAAAAAGGGTGGTCGTGGCAGAGAAAAGAATACCACAACTGAAATGTTGGATCCAGATGGTTACAGAACTCCACCTGGGGTTGAATCAATGACTGAACGCAACAACAGGCTTCAAAGGATTCGCCGCCACTGGGCAAGAAAATGGTACAATTATGAAAATTTTCGCGAGAAGTATCAGATTATGTTTGCTTTCATGCCATCGTGGAATGACTGCATTGGCCCAGATGATGAAAAAGTCAGACCACCACTACCTTCAAATGCTCATCCCGAATCCCTCAAAACCATCGTTGATTTTCCCGAGGAAGCTGCTAAGAGGGCGAAGGCCAAAGCCAAGCGTGATGCTAGAGAAGCGAAGAAAAACCAAGTTGAAGCGAATAACGTCGCGCTGACTCAGCAAGACGTCCTGAAGAAAAAGCATCGTGCTTCTGCCTCCAAGGGAAGCAAGTCCAAGAAATATGTTTCCCCTCGTGCTCCCTAAAAGAAAACTGTCGCCAAGAGATCAAAGAAGGCAGTTTCTAGCTCATCTGATGAGTCATCCAGTGAACATGCTACTGATGAAATTCCTATGTATGACCAATGTGCCATTCTCAACAAGCCGTCCAAGAGCCCCTCACCAGTGAAAGTTTTACCCTCTCCAAGGAGATCACCAAGGCATGCACCCATTCCCCTCACTGACAAACCTCCGGGTTCTGCAGCTCCGAGATCTCTGACTAACCCTGCTGCGAAGAGAAAGCTGCAATCTGAAGGAAAAGAGCATGCATTTGTAAAGAAGGCTAGACCCAGTGTTCCTGCTTCCACAGAGGAACAGAGGTATGATTTCAATCTCATGATTGATGTGATTGAGAGTGCTGCATATGATGTAAAATCTGATGATATAAGCAGTCTGGGACTTCCTGATGATGTTACCAAAATAGTAACGAAACATTTCATTAAGCTGAGAAAAATCTCCCAGAAGCTGAATCAAGCTATCAAAGACAAGCAAGCCGTCGAGCAAATGAGGAGAGAGGCCAACTCTGAATTCTAAAGAAATAATCTGAACAACGAGATTGCTAAACTCACCAAGACTCTCAGTCTCATGTGGAATGAGAAAATTGATTGGCACTCGCAGTTGCACATGGAGGTATCTCAGTTGTGTGACAGAAGAAACGAGGAGATTGACCGCAAGGCAGATCTTTCTCGAAGAAGAGTTAAGGAAGAAAAAGTCAGAAGGCTAGAGCGAGAGTTAGCAAACCGAAAGAAAACAAAGATCGCCGCCTTCAGACTATTAATGATGCTCCACTTGATTCCAGTACTCCCTTGCAGCAGATTCCACCATCTCCACCTCACGAGGATGAACCAAGGCAGCAAGCTAGACATGTGGAGGTTATCATTCCTACTCCAGCAGCCCAAGAACAACCTAAAGCTATTGACATCTTCCTCGAAAAGACGGATAAAGAAAATGCTTCGCCAAAGCAGCAAGCCCCAGTTGATGATGTTGATGAGGAAATTGAAGTTGAGAAGGCAGATCCATCGCCTCTGAGAAAATTGCAAGTTGAGCCCTCCGAATCAAATAAGGAGGAGATTGACAAGAATGAGGGGGAGCTAAATGCTTGCCGAGACAAATCCACCTTGATCACATCATCTGGTACCCCTACCAAGATGGATGTTGATCCTGCTCCTCATTCCACTGCACCATAGTTGGAAGAGGAAGAAAGAAAATCTGATGAGTCAATGGCTCAAGAAGTAATTGCTCCACCAGTTGTGCCCCAAGCATCTGAGAAAGAAGTTGTTGTGCCTCCAGCCGAAGGAAATACAGTGAAAGAAAAGGCCCCAGTGCACAAAAGTCAGAAAGCTGCTGAAGGAGTTCCAGCGAGCAAAAATTATAAAAAGTCAAGTTCTTCAAAGCAATATGTACAAGAGAAATCAAGGAAGCCTCATGCTCCTCTCAAGCCTATTGAGGAAGGTGTGCCTGCACCTGATGACATTCGGACCTGGAATGTGGATGAAGAGGAACACCTGAGAACCCCATTGGAAACCTTTCCTTTGTTTCCTATCGAAGATGGCCCGAATGGTCCTGCCTTTAACGAGCAGTTTCATCTTTCGGAACTTGCATTCTTTGGAACCAGCCCATATGATGGAGAAAGAACTTCCTTGTCACCAATATTCTGGACAAAGGAAGAGGCCATGTATTATGCTCGTATTCTATATGGCAAGAATCACATTTTCAAGCACAAGATTCTATATTTTGTAGAGCTCGAAAGTTTACCCTGCTTTCATCATACCATCGAGCAGATTGAACTAGTCTTCCTGAAGAATTTCTTCGTTTCAATCATGGCTGGAATCGTGAAGTGATTCACCAGTTCTATGCCACCCTTTATATCTCAGGAGACCTTGCAAATAGCAGTACTTGGATTCTCGAATGGATGACAGAAGAAGAAAAGATCAAATGTTCGGCTGACCAGTTCCTTGCACTATTGAATCTTCCTCGGGTGCGAATTTGATGCTACTAGTGAACATAGACTACACTATTGGGAAGTATCAGAAGCCCAACTCCATATGCTGATGTACCCCAAACTTGTTAGTGATGAATGTATAGAGGCAAATCCAAAGAATCTGGCTTATGAGAACAAAGTGTTGTTCTATATCCTCTGCAACTCCCTCACTCGAAAAAACAGGCCAGAAACTATTAATGGCACATTGGCAAATGCTCTTCTAGGCACAGCTCAGTGTATTCGTTTTGACATTCCAGATCTATAGGAATGAAGTACGTCTACCAGACGGGGGTGATGTCTACTACGCAACCTTCTTCTTGTAGACTCGTGTTGGGCCTCCAAGCGCAGAGTTTTGTAGGACAGTAGCAAATTTCCCTCAAGTGGATGACCTAAGGTTTATCAATCCGTGGGAGGCGTAGGATGAAGATGGTCTCTCTCAAACAACCCTGCAACCAAATAACAAAGAGTCTCTTGTGTCCCCAACACACCCAATACAATGGTAAATTGTATAGGTGCACTAGTTCGGCGAAGAGATGGTGATACAAGTGCAATATGGATAGTAGATATAGGTTTTTGTAATCTGAAAATATAAAAACAGCAAGGTAGCAAGTAACAAAAGTGAGCGAAAACGGTATTGCAATGCTTCGAAACAAGGCCTAGGGTTCATACTTTCACTAGTGCAAGTTCTCTCAACAATGATAACATAATTAGATCATATAACAATCCCTCAATGTGCAACAAAGAGTCACTCCAAAGTCATTAATAGCGGAGAATAAACGAAGAGATTATTGTAGGGTACGAAACCACCTCAAAGTTATTCTTTCTGATCGATCTATTGGGCTATTCCTATAAGTGTCACAAACAGCCCTAGAGTTCATACTAAAATAACACCTTAAGACACACATCAACCAAAACCCTAATGTCACCTAGATACTCCAATGTCACCAGAAGTATCCACGGGTTTGATTATACGATATGCATCACACACTCTCAGATTCATCTATTCAAACCAACACAAAGAACTTCAAAGTGTTCCCCAAAGTTTCTACCGGAGAGTCAAGACGAAAACGTGTGCCAACCCCTATGCATAAGTTCACAAGGTCACAGAACCCGCAAGTTTATCACCAAAACATACATCAAGTGGATCACGTGAATATCCCATTGTCACCACAGATAAGCACATGCAAGACATACATCAAGTGTTCTCAAATCCTTAAAGACTCAATCCGATAAGATAACTTCAAAGGGAAAACTCAATCCATTACAAGAAGGTAGAGGGGGAGAAACATCATAAGATCCAACTATAATAGCAAAGCTCGCGGTACATCAAGATCGTGCCAAATCAAGAACACGAGAGAGAGAGAGATCAAACACATAGCTACTGGTACATACCCTCAGCCCCGAGGGTGAACTACTCCCTCCTCGTCATGGAGAGCACCGGGATGATGAAGATGGCCACCGGTGATTATTTCCCCCTCCGGCAGGGTGCCGGAACAGGGTCCCGATTGGTTTTTGGTGGCTACAGAGGCTTGCAGCGGCGGAACTCCCGATCTAGGTTTCTTTTCGGCGGTTTCTATATTTATAGGAATTTTTGGCGTCGAGAACAAGTCAGGGGGGGTCCACGAGGAGCCCACAAGACCGGAGGGCGCGCCCAGAAGGGTAGGGCGCGCCCTCCACCCTTGTGGAGGCCTCGTGGCTCTTCTGGACGAACTCTTTTGCTTCAGGGGCTTCTTCTGGTTCATAAAAAATCTCCGTAAATTTTCAGCTCATTTGGACTTCGTTTGATATTCCTTTTCTGCGAAACTCAAAAACAAGGAAAAAACATAAACTGGCACTGGGCTCTAGGTTAATAGGTTAGTCCCAAAAATAATATAAAATAGCATATAAATGCATATAAAACATCCAAGAATAATAGCATGGAGCAATCAAAAATTATAGATACGTTGGAGACGTATCAAGCATCCCCTAGCTTAATTCCTGCTCGTCCTCGAGTAGGTAAATGATAAAAACAGAATTTTTGATGTGGAATGCTAGCAAGTGCACAAGTTTGATCACTGATAATTTGAATCACTTTTTCTAGCATCATTATATATCATAAACAGTGGCTCATCTCATAAAACTTCTCATGATCAAGTAGCAAAGTATTCACATGTCAAAGCATAGATCATAAACTTTCTTGAAAACTAACAAACTAGGTTCTCAGTCATCAAACAATTGCAATTCATCTTATTTTCAGGAAGGGTCTATGTAAGAGCTTTGATTTAGCAAATCCCACATAGTCAACTATCATATAGTCTTCCATGATTGCTACCACTCAAAGCATATTTTTAGAACAAATAGCATCCATTGAACACAGAGAAAGATAGGGGCTTAACGTTTTGCCTCCCAACTTATTTATCATATAGATAATTGTCAACAATAATAATTCATGATCAAATATATTTGAATGGCCATATATGCTTAGATCTTTCCCCATCACATGATGCTTGCCAACTAAAGAGTAGGTTGGAATGAGAAGGAATACTACTGACTCTTGCATAAAAGTAAAAGATAGGCCCTTCGCAGAGGGCAGCAGGGATTTGCAGAGGTGCCAGAGCTCAAAGCTTTAAAAACAGAGATGAAAATAATTTTGAGAGGTATGCTTTCATTGTCAACATAACAACCAAGAGTTCCCAATATCTTCCATACTAGATACATTATAGGCAGTTCCCAAACAGAAAGGTAAAGTTTTTTACTCCCCCTCCACCAACAATCACACTCCACGGCTTGTCCGAAACAACGGGTACCGTCCAACTATCAACAATCCCGGGGGAGTTTTGTTTGCAATTATTTGCGATTTTGTTTTTGATCTTTTGATCATAGGACTGGGCATCCCAATTACCAGCCACTCTCTCGTGAATGATAAGTGAATAAACTCTCATCGTGAGAATAACCCACCTAGCATGGAAGATACTGACAGCCCCTAGTCGCTACATGAGCGATTCGGGCATACAAAACAGATTATTATTTGAAGGTTTAGAGTTTGGCACATGCAAATTTACTTGGAACGGCAGGTAAATACCGCATATAGGTAGATATGGTGGACACTCATGGAAGAAACTTGGTTCAAGGATTTTGGATGCACAAGCAGTATTCCCGCTTAGTACAGAAATTTTGGCTAGCAAAAGATTCTAAATAGCAAGCACCACATGTTGGAGGATCCATAACAATATAACTTTCATACAAATATACCCAAGCATAACTCATTATGTTGTCTTCCTTGTCCAACTTCAACTAATTTGCTCAAGTTTGAAAATAATTAATGGGGCTCACAATCATAGAAGATGTCCAAGATAGTATATTTATATGTGAAATCTCTCTTCCTTCAATATTCTTTCATGAATTGTTCAAGTGACCAATACTATGTTTGCTAACTTTCAATAAATTTACCACCTCTACTTCTTATATGTGAAGTCATTACTCCCCATGGTATAAGCATATGAAGCAGATATAATTTCAGATTTTTGATATTCAATTCATTCAACCATTTACTCATAGGATATAAGTGAAGCACATGAGTAAATAACAAACTACTCCAAAAGATATAAGTGAAGATCAATGAGTAGTTGAATAATTAAGTAGCTATGTGAAGACTCTCTCTCATAAAGAAAATCTAGATCTTAAGTACTTTATTCAAACAGCAAGCAAAAGAAAATAAAATGACATTCTAAAAATAGCACACATCATGTGAAGAAGCAAAAACTTAGGCTCAACCGATACTAACCGATAATTCTTGATGAAGAAACGTGGGGTGCCTACCGGGGCATCCCCAAGCTTAGATGCTTGAGACTTCTCGAAATATTATATTGGGATGCCTTGGGCATCCCCAAGCTTGAGCTTTTGTGTCTCCTTAATTTCTTTTATATGATGGTTTCCCTAAATCTTAAAAACTTCATCCACACAAAACTCAACAAGAACTCGTGAGAAAAGTTAGTATAAATGAAATGCAAAACCTTATCATTCTCTACTGTAGCAAATCACTAAAATTATTATTTGACATTGCATAATAAATGCCTCTGCATATTTAATACTCCTATCCTCAAATAGAATCATTAAACAAGCAAACATATGCAAACAATGCAAACATAACAGCAATCTGTCAAAACAGGACAGTTTGTAAAGAGTGCAATTTTACTCATACTTCCCTAACTCCAAAAATTCTGAAAATTTACTACACTGTATAAAATTTGTTATTTCTGAACGTGTAAAAATTTCAAGATCTTATCATGTTCTTACTTTCCATAAGAATCCAGACAACGATAGAAAACTTTCTGTTTTCAAAACAGTAACATATAGACTTGCAAAATAAGCATGGTAAAGGCTATACTTGACACTTTTATTGAAATAAAAGATGCAACACATTACTATAAATAACAGCAAGTAAATACTAATAAAATAAAATGACGCTCCAAGCAAAACTCATATCATGTGATGAATAAAAATATAGCTTCAAGTAAATTTACCGATGATGTTGGAGACGAAAGAGGGGATGCCTTCCGGGGCATCCCCAAGCTTAGTTGCTTGGATATTCCTTGAATACTACCTTGGGGTGCCTTGGGCATCCCCAATATTAGGGTCTTGTCACTCCTTATTCTCCTCATATAGATTTCTCACCCAAAACTTGAAAACTTCAATCACACAAAACTTAGCAAAACCTTCGTGAGATCCGTTAGTATAATAAAACAAATCATTCACTTTGGTACTGTCAAGACAAGATTCATAACTTTTATCACATGATGCATACTGTACTATATCATTTATACAATTTATATTAAGCAATATAAGCCATAGAAACTAGAAAACAAGCAAACTATGCATCGAAAACAGAATCTGTCAAAAACAGAACAGTCTGTGAAGAACTGAATTGAGATCATACTTATGTTACTCCAAAAATTCTCGAAAATTAGGAAAACGTAGAATTTTTTTATACCAATCAACTGTAAAAAATTAATAAGTTTTACATGTCCCAGTAAAATATAGGAATTTCTGTACTGGACGCAAAAGTTTCTGTTTTTGCACAGAATCAAGTCAACTATCAACCACACTATCCCAAAGATTTTACTTGGCACTTTATTCAAACAAAAGCTATAAAACATGATTAATACAGTATCTTAATCATGTGAACACACAAAAACAGTAGGGGTAAATATTGGGTTGTCTCCCAACAAGCGCTTTTCTTTAATGCCTTTTAAGCTAGGCATGATGATTTCAATGATGTTCACATAAAAGATAAGGATTGAAACACAGTGGGAGCATCATGAAGCATATGAATAGCACATTTAAGTCTAACCCACTTCCTATGCATAGGGATTTTGTGAGCAAACAACTTATGGAAACAAGAATCAACTAGCATAGGAAGGTAAAACAAGCAAAACTTCAAGATTATAAGCACATAGAGAGGAAACTTGATATTATTGCAATTCCTACAAGCATATACTCCTCCCTCATAATAATTTTCAGTAGCATCATGAATGAATTCAACAGTATAACAATCACATAAAGCATTCTTTTCATGATCCACTAGCATAGAATTTTTATTACTCTCCACATAAGCAAATTTATTCTCATGAATAGTAGTGGGAGCAGACTCAACAAAATAGCTATCATGTGAGGCATAATCCAATTGAAAATTAAAATAATGATGAAAAGCTTCATGGTTATCATTTTTCTTTATAGCATACATGTCATCACAATAATCATCATAGATAGCAACTTTGTTCTCATAATCAATTGGAACCTCTTCCGAAATAGTGGATTCATCACTAAATAAAGTCATGACCTCTCCAAATCCACTTTTATCATTATCACAATAAGATTCAACACCCTCCAAAATAGTGGGATCATTACTTCCTAAAGTTGACACTCTTCCAAACCCACTTTCATCAATATAATCATCATAAATAGGAGGCATGCTATCATCATAATAAATATTCTCATCAAAACTTGGGGGACTAAAAATATCATCTTCATCAAACATAGCATCCCCAAGCTTGGGACAAACATTAATTGCAGCAAATAAACTCTCAAGCATGTCATTCTCATCAAACACAGCATCCCCAAGCTTGTGCCTTTGCATATCATAAGCATAATCACTTTCATCATTAATAGTACAAATAGCACCAATAGTATAGCAATTATTATCATCACAATGAGTAATAGGCATAACAATAACAGGAGCAACATCATTTGGGAGAGATACATTTTTACCTTTGCTTCTCTGTCTTTTCTTTTTCTTCTTCACATCAAGTGTGGGTTTAATCACCTTTTTGGAGCTCCTTATTGATGAGATTGGTTGAATAAAAAGCTCCTCCTCGTTACCTGATTCATTATAAAAAAAAGGAGGATATTGGGAAACCTCTTCCCCTTCATTAGTATTCTCTTCATCTTCTATTTGTTTTCTTGTCTTCAAGTAATTGGCAATATAAGGATTCTCAATGCAATTCACCGCACAATACATATAAATTTCATTTAGATCAAAATCAATCATTTTCATGAGAACCCAATCAGGAACATCGTTAGTTTTATGTTTCATTTCTTCATACCCCAAAAATAGACTAAGTTCATTATGATGCTGCAAGGGTAATGAGGTTATCACAATTTTTGGACACAATTCGATCATGAAATAATTCACATTGGACATTAAAATGACCACGTTCATTGCAAAGTTCACAAGGATGGCGAGAAAAATTAAGTCTTTCAGCACAAACATCTAGCCTCTCTTGCAACCATTTAGTTTCTAAATACTTATGCCTCTTGCAAAATCTATCTTCCCTTTTTGGTGTGTATTTGCAAACTCTATGCACTCCACAAAAATTGACATGCTTATAAGAGATATTTTCATCATGACTAGTGCAATCATCATTAGTACTATGGATATTCATAAAATTCATACTAACAACATTGCAATCATGCTCATCATTCAAAGATTGTATGCCAAACATTTTGTTGAATTCTTCTTCTAGCACTTGAGCACAATTTTTCTTTCCATCATTTTCACGAAAGACATTAAAAAGATGAAGCATATGAGGCAGCCTCAATTCCATTTTTTTGTAGTTTTCTTTTATAGACTAAACTAGTGATAAAACAAGAAACAAAAAGATTCGATTGCAAGATCTAAAGATATACCTTCAAGCACTCACCTCCCCGGCAACGGCGCCAGAAAAGAGCTTGATGTCTACTACGCAACCTTCTTCTTGTAGACTCGTGTTGGACCTCCAAGCGCAGAGTTTTGTAGGACAGTAGCAAATTTCCCTCAAGTGGATGACCTAAGGTTTATCAATCCATGGGAGGCGTAGGATGAAGATGGTCTCTCTCAAACAACCCTGCAACCAAATAACAAAGAGTCTCTTGTGTCCCCAACACACCCAATACAATGGTAAATTGTATAGGTGCACTAGTTCGGCGAAGAGATGGTGATACAAGTGCAATATGGATAGTAGATATAGGTTTTTGTAATCTGAAAATATAAAAATGGCAAGGTAGCAAGTAACAAAAGTGAGCGAAAACGGTATTGCAATGCTTTGAAACAAGGCCTAGGGTTCATACTTTCACTAGTGCAAGTTCTCTCAACAATGATAACATAATTAGATCATATAACAATCCCTCAATGTGCAACAAAGAGTCACTTCAAAGTCATTAATAGCGGAGAATAAACGAAGAGATTATTGTAGGGTACGAAACCACCTCAAAGTTATTCTTTCTGATCGATCTATTGGGCTATTCCTATAAGTGTCACAAACAGCCCTAGAGTTCATACTAAAATAACACCTTAAGACACACATCAACCAAAACCCTAATGTCACCTAGATACTCCAATGTCACCAGAAGTATCCGTGGGTTTGATTATACGATATGCATCACACAGTCTCAGATTCATCTATTCAAACCAACACAAAGAACTTCAAAGTGTGCCCCAAAGTTTCTACCGGAGAGTCAAGACAAAAACGTGTGCCAACCCCTATGCATAAGTTCACAAGGTCACAGAACCTGCAAGTTTATCACCAAAACATACATCAAGTGGATCACATGAATATCCCATTGTCACCACAGATAAGCACATGCAAGACATACATCAAGTGTTCTCAAATCCTTAAAGACTCAATCCGATAAGATAACTTCAAAGGGAAAACTCAATCCATTACAAGAAGGTAGAGGGGGAGAAACATCATAAGATCCAACTATAATAGCAAAGCTCGCGGTACATCAAGATCGTGCCAAATCAAGAACACGAGAGAGAGAGATCAAACACATAGCTACTGGTACATACCCTCAGCCCCGAGGGTGAACTACTCCCTCCTCGTCATGGAGAGCGCCGGGATGATGAAGATGGCCACCGGTGATGATTTCCCCCTCCGGCAGGGTGCCGGAACAGGGTCCCGATTGGTTTTTGGTGGCTACACAGGCTTGCGGCGGCGAAACTCCCGATCTAGGCTTTTTTTCGGGGGTTTCTATATTTATAGGAATTTTTGGCGTCGAGAACAAGTCAGGGGGGTCCACGAGGAGCCCACAAGACCGGAGGGCGCGCCCAGGGGGGTAGGGCGCGCCCTCCACCCTTGTGGAGGCCTCGTGGCTCTTCTGGCCCAACTCTTTTGCTTCGAAGGCTTCTTCTGGTCCATAAAAAATCTCCGTAAATTTTCAGCTCATTTGGACTCCGTTTGATATTCCTTTTCAACGAAACTCAAAAACAAGGAAAAAACAGAAACTGGCACTGGGCTCTAGGTTAATAGGTTAGCCCCAAAAATAATATAAAATAGCATATAAATGCATATAAAACATCCAAGTTGGATAATATAATAGAATGGAACAATCAAAAATTATAGATACGTTGGAGACGTATCAAGCATCCCCAAGCTTAATTCCTCCTTGTCCTCGAGTAGGTAAATGATAAAAACAGAATTTTTGATGTGGAATGCTAGCAAGTGCACAAGTTTGATCACTGATAATTTGAATTACTTTTTCTAGCATCATTATATATCATAAACAGTGGCTCATCTCATAAAACTTCTCATGATCAAGTAGCAAAGTATTCACATGTCAAAGCATAGATCATAAACTTTCTTGAAAACTAACAAACTAGGTTCTCAGTCATCAAAAAATTGCAATTCATCTTATTTTCAGGAAGGGTCTATGCAAGAGCTTTGATTTAGCAAATCCCACATAGTCAACTATCATATAGTCTTCCATGATTGCTACCACTCAAAGCATATTTTTAGAACAAATAGCATCCATTGAACACAGAGAAAGATAGGGGCTTAATGTTTCCCCTCCCAACTTATTTATCATATAGATAATTGTCAACAATAATAATTAATGATCAAATATATTTGAATGGCCATATATGCTTAGATCTTTCCCCATCACTTGATGCTTGCCAACTAAAGAGTAGGTTGGAATAAGAAGGAATACTACTGACTCTTGCATAAAAGTAAAAGATAGGCCCTTCGCAGAGGGCAGCAGGGATTTGCAGAGGTGCCAGAGCTCGAAGCTTTAAAAACAGAGATGAAAATAATTTTGAGAGGTATGCTTTCATTGTCAACATAACAACCAAGAGTTCCCAATATATTCCATACTAGATACATTATAGGCGGTTCCCAAACAGAAAGGTAAAGTTTTTTACTCCCCCTCCACCAACAATCACACTCCACGGCTTGTCCGAAAGAACGGGTACCGTCCAACTATCAACAATCCCGGGGGAGTTTTGTTTGCAATTATTTGCGATTTTGTTTTTGATCTTTTGATCATAAGACTGGGCATTCCAATTACCAGCCACTCTCTCGTGAATGATAAGTGAATAAACACTCATCGTGAGAATAACCCACCTAGCATGGAAGATACTGACAGCCCCTAGTCGCTACATGAGCGATTCGGGCATACAAAATAGATTATTATTTGAAGGTTTAGAGTTTGGCACATGCAAATTTACTTGGAACGGCAGGTAAATACCGCATATAGGTAGATATGGTGGACACTCATGGAAGAAACTTGGTTCAAGGATTTTGGATGCACAAGCAGTATTCTCGCTTAGTACAGAAATTTTGGCTAGCAAAAGATTCTAAATAGCAAGCACCACATGTTGGAGGTTCCATAACAATATAACTTCTATACAAATATACCCAAGCATAACTCATTATGTTGTCTTCCTTGTCCAACTTCAACTAATTTGCTCAAGTTTGAAAATAATTAATGGGGCTCACAATCATAGAAGATGTCCAAGATAGTATATTTATATGTGAAATCTCTCTTCCTTCAATATTCTTTCATGAATTGTTCAAGTGACCAATACTATGTTTGCTAACTTTCAATAAATTTACCACCTCTACTTCTTATATGTGAAGTCATTACTCCCCATGGTATAAGCATATGAAGCAGATATAATTTCAGATTTTTGATATTCAATTCATTCAACCATTTACTCATAGGATATAAGTGAAGCACATGAGTAAATAACAAACTACTCCAAAAGATATAAGTGAAGATCAATGAGTAGTTGAATAATTAAGTAGCTATGTGAAGACTCTCTCTCATAAAGAAAATCTAGATCTTAAGTACTTTATTCAAACAGCAAGCAAAACAAAATAAAATGACATTATAAAAATAGCACACATCATGTGAAGAAGCAAAAACTTAGGCTCAACCGATACTAACCGATAATTCTTGATGAAGAAAGGTGGGGTGCCTACCGGGGCATCCCCAAGCTTAGATGCTTGAGACTTCTTGAAATATTATATTGGGATGCCTTGGGCATCCCCAAGCTTGAGCTTTTGTGTCTCCTTAATTCCTTTTATATGATGGTTTCCCTAAATCTTAAAAACTTCATCCACACAAAACTCAACAAGAACTCGTGAGAAAAGTTAGTATAAATCAAATGCAAAACCTTATCATTCTCTACTGTAGCAAATCACTAAAATTATTATTTGACATTGCATACTAAATGCCTCTGCATATTTAATACGCCTATCCTTAAATAGAATCATTAAACAAGCAAACATATGCAAACAATGCAAACATAACAGCAGTCTGTCAAAACAGGACAGTTTGTAATGAGTGCAATTGTACTCATACTTCCCTAACTCCAAAAATTCTGAAAAATTACCACACTGTATAAAATTTGTTATTTCTGAACTTTTAAAAATTTCAAGATTTTATAATCTTCTGACTTTCCAGAAGAATTCAGTCATCGATAGAAAACTTTCTGTTTTCAAAACAGTAACATATAGACTTGCAAAATAAGCATGGTAAAGGCTATACTTGACACTTCTATTGAAATAAAATATGCAACACATTACTCTAAATAACAGCAAGTAAATACTAATAAAATAAAATGACGCCCCAAGCAACTGTTGTGTGCGCATACTTACTTCAATGTGCGATGGAGGTTGATGAGATGGCTTTCGCTCACGCTGAGGCTTACGTGGCCCATCGAATGTGTTGTGATAATATTGCTGGCTGGAGTCTGGCTGTTTGCCTGAGGAAATATCTTGCATGACTTGCAAGGTATCCCGAACAGGAGGAATAAAGCTTTTGTGACTCACTTTCGCCAAGTACTCTGTCTTCATAGAATAATCAACAACCTTTTGAATCCAGGGTGCATAGACTTTGATGGATTTTGGATGCTGAGCTGAGTCCTTCAATATTTGCAGAAACATATCCTCAACGTCAAAGACGTATTTCTGGAAAATGACATAGATGGCATTTTGAAGAACATCAGAAATGACATTATCTATGTTCATCCCGGCCAGAGGGCAAAGGGTGTATGTGAGAAAGTGATACAGAGTTTGATTATCAAAGGTCAAATTCTCCGGCATGGGAGGGCCATTGTAGTCTCGAATCTTTTCTTGGTCCATGGTGCATCGAAAGATTTCATCTGAAATAACATCAATGTTGTGCACTCTAATCTCATTCTTGTAATGCTCAAACCGAGGGAAATGAAAATGGGAGACAAAGTCTTTAGATGTGCATTTGATCCATTTCCCTTCGGTCATCCATTCCATGATCCACTTGGAACTGTCAGTCTCATCACTAGAGATGTACAAGGTTGCATAGAATTAAAGAATAATTTCTCGGTTCCACGGATGCTCGAAGGCAAAGACATTGGTGAGGCAAAAATCCTCAAGATCTTGCAGTATTTGATCAAAGCATCCAATGCTCTTCATAGCTGAGAAATCCGGGAACTCGTGGGGAAAAATCTTTCGGTTGTCATACAGAATGCGAGAATAATAGATGGCATGCTCTTGGGTCCAGAAACTAGGCAATTCAGATGTGCGTGACCCTTCGTATGGACGTTCTCAAAAGAATTGAGGGTGCGTATTCCTATTGAATAGCGGTCCTTTGGCACTAGCAGCAATCTTGAATAATGGCAGTTGTTCATGAGGATATGGATATTTAAGTTCATCTTCGACTGAAATTAATTCTTCTCCATATACCACGGAGTCTGTATGACGAGCAGAAATAGATCTATTTTCCATTGGAGCATCATCTGAAATCCTTCGTGCTGTGGCAATTAACACTTCCAGTTGAGCTGGAGCAGAAGGTACACTGGTTTGAGCTGCAATGGAGGGCAGCAAGACAGAAACTTTTTCAAGTTGCACTGGAGGCTGTTGTGTTTGTTCTTCGACAGATGGTTGAGGTGTAGAGGGAGGAACCGATTCATTTGGTTTGACACGAGCTAGAGAGGCTTGATGCTCGGACTGAGGAATTTCACCCTCTTCTAATACATTTAGCTAAGAAGGATTTTCTTCATGAACAGGGGAGGCCACAGGCACTAGTTCAGTTGGCCTTGGCATTATAGGAGCATCTGTGACTCGATCATTAGCTGTCGAGGGAATTGCTGGCTTCGGTGTGGTTTCTTTCTGTGGAACAGCTTCAGGAGACTTTTCTTTCGTGGGAGGAGGAGCATTCTTCTTCGCAATTTTCTTTTGCTTCTTTTGTTTCTGCTGAGCAGATTCATCAACATGCCCTTTGACAAGATCATTATAGCCAGTGGCTTGTGCTTGATGATCGAGGCAGATTTTTCTAACAATGTTATCCAGATCTGAATGAAATCCCAATCTAGTCAAGGCTCGATTGACATCCATGTATGAGTCTTCAAGTTGCTTGATGACAAACTTGGAAGTTGTGGTTTTCATTCGGTTGTCAAGCTCATTAAGTTGGGCAGTGAGGGAATTGATCTCAACAGAATCTTCTCTCATATCTTGAATAAGAGCAGAAGCTTGAGTAACAACTTCAGAAGGGATCGGCAAAGATGCCACTTTGCCATCGAATAAGTTATCTACAAATTTGTCAAGCTACTCCATGATAAACACTTGATTGAAATAATGAGGAGTATCAGTTTGCACTGGAGCAGTCTGTGCAACAGGAGCAGTTGCACTAGAATTTACTCGGTTGGAGGCATAGACGCCAAAGGTTGAGTCGGGGTGGGAGCAAATTGAGCAGCATTTTCTTTCAGAACATCAGCTCGAGGAACATTTTGCTCGGCAAAAGGAGCTGTGATTTTCTTCACCTTTGCCATTGGACTTTGCTCGCCTGGCTTAGCAGAGCTTACTGGGGCATCAACAACCAAATCTTGCATATCTATCGCATTAGGATGAGGGGTTGTATCCACGTGATCCACCATAGTGACAGTGGTACGGGAAGTTTTTCTCTCCATGATGATCTTCTTCGGAGGCGCAATTGGAACTGTGCGTGCTCGAAGATCAGGAAGTGTCGTAGAAGTAGTGATGTTCACTTGCTCAGAGAGAGAAGCTTGAACTTCTTCCCTTGTGAGTGGAGGATCATCTTCATCTGAGGATTCACTTTCATCATGTCTAGCAACTGGTTCAACTGGCCTCTTCTTCGGCGCGCTCTTTTTCTTCAAAGCAGCAGAGCTGGGATCATGTTTGCGCTTTGAATGCCATTCTGATTTTCTTTCAGCCTTTTTCTTTTCAACGTCAGATTTGATAAGACGGCGATTTTCTTCTTCTCGAGCTCTATCCTTTTCTGCCTTCTTGGCTCTCTTTTCAGCATTCTTCAGGCGTTCTTTCAGATATTTCTCCTGAGATATGAAAATTCCATTTGCCTGCTGACAAATTTGCAGTCCGAGAAAGAACTTGAGTTCACCCATCATAGACATTTGATATTTATCGGACATCATTTTCCCGAACTCTAAGCTGCAAGCATTATTAGTACAGCCGAAGATAATATCATCCACATAGATTTGACATACAAATAGATCATTATCAACAGCACGAGTGAAAAGTGTGGGATCAATGGATCCTGGCTTGAATCCTTTGTCGAGCAAAAACTTCTTCAAAGTGTCATACCAAGCTCTGGGGGCTTGCTTCAGCCCATATAAGGCTTTCTTCAACCAGAAAACTTTGTTAGGAAACTCAGGGTGTTCAAAGCCAGGTGGCTGTCTAACATAAACTTCCTCATCAATTTCACCATTGAGGAAAGCACTTTTCACATCCATTTGATAAAGCAAGATATCATTGTAATTTGCATAAGCGAGAAGAATACGAATTGCCTCAAGTAGGGGTGGGCACTTTGAAACCGAAAACCGAAAAACCAAACCAAACCGAACCTTTTTAGCCAATTTGTCAGTTTATTCGGTGTTCGGTTTTATGGTTCGGTGTGAAAGCTGGCCACTATACGGTGTTCGGTGTCGTGTTCGGTTTTTATCGCTAACAAACCGAATTCACCGAAGAAACCGATATGTACGTATCCTGGTTAGTTTGTTCCTGTAGTGCAAGCACAACAGCCGGCAGGCCAATTTGCAATCGGTCCAACCCAATAGCTGCTCCACAATTATTTTTCTTAAAAATCTACTCTGTAATGTACAGTTGCTGCCACATCTAGCCGGCCGGCCGCTCAAAGGTACTTCGCTACTGGCTTCCTCAAGTTCTGGTGTCTCGATGCATTCTACAAAAAGCTCTAATCTCTTAATATAAGTAGTGCGTAAGGCCATGCTATTACGTATCACTATGCTAATGATTAGTCCTTAATTTATTCCATTGGGATATTTTACAATTCTTTTGCATGCACAGCTAGTGAAAAGCTAGTGAATCCTTCCACCGAGTGTATGTATGCGCGTTCATGGAGCTAATTATTTTGTGCATTTTGTACAAAAGCCACCCCTTCACATTAGTCATGACACTTTGACTGGTGGGTGCATGTAATTCGGTTTTTTGGTTAACCGAACAAACCAAACCGATATATTTCGGTTAATATGGTTCGGTGTTTGAATTTTGTGTACTTATTTCGGTGGCAATTTCTTCAAAACCGAAATTCAAGAAAACCAAATAAACCGAACCGTATTAACCATAAAAACCGAACGCCCAGCCCTAGCCTCAAGGCGTGCAATAGGAGCATATGTTTCACCGAAATCAATACCTTCTACCTGTGTGCACCCTTGAGCAACAAGACGAGCTTTGTTTCTCACCACAACGCCATTTTCATCTTGCTTATTGCGGAAAATCCATTTTGTACCGATGATATTGTGCTTCTTAGGATTCAGTTTGTCAACCAATTCCCACACATCATTTAGTTTGAATTGCACCAACTCCTCTTGCATGGCATTCATCCAATCTGGATCATTCATGGCTTCTTCATACTTGGTAGGTTCTGCCAATGAAACAAAGGAGAAGCTGCCACAGTAGTTAGCCAAACGAGTTGTGGGTCGATAACCTGGATTCTTGAGTATATCGAGAATTAATGAAGGATCAACTCGATTAGCCACTCGAGGATGAGCATTTTCCTCGTGATGATCATCATCATTTTCATTAGCATCAGTGTTTGTATCGCTATTCCCTTCAGGATTGCCATTTTGATCGGCATTTGGAATTTGATTACCATTAGCATTCGGAGGAGCATTTGCTTCGGCAGTGGCCTGACGAGTTCTGCTTCGAGTCATAGGAGCATCATCATCGGAAGACTCAGGTGCATTTTCTTCAACTGGCTTGACGCTCCCGATGGCCATTTGCCGAATGGCATCCGAAATCAGTGGTCCATCTATCACATTTGGCAGGTGCTCCTTTTGGGAGCCATTAGATTCATCAAACCACACATTTACCGTTTCGATAACTTTCCTATGGTGAGAGTTATAGACGCGATAGGTACGCGAGTTTGAGCCATAACCAAGAAGAAAACCTTCATGTGCCTTAGGTGCAAACTTGGAAGAATGATTCATATCAAGAATATAGCAAGGTGCACCAAAAACACGTAGATAATAAACATTCGGTTTCTTGCCAGTGATAAGTGCATATGAAGTTTTCTTAAGGAACTTGTGAAGATAAACACGATTGATAACATGACAAGCAGTCTTAATGGCATCATCCCAGAAGTGAATAGGAGTTTTATACTCACTGAGCATTGTTCTCGCCATTTCAATGAGAGTTCTATTCTTTCTTCCAGCAACTCCATTCTGTCGGGGAGTGTATGTGGTAGAGAACTCATGAGTAATACCATTTTCATCGAGAAATTCATCGATGAGAGTATTTTTTAACTCAGTTCCATTTTCACTTCTGGCATGCTTAATTCACACATCATATTGGCGAAGCTTTTGAAGATATCTTGGGTGCAGGTTTTGTCTTCGAGAAAGAATACCCAAGTGTATCAAGAGAAATCATCAACAATAACCAGACCATAATGACTGCCACCGAAGCTTGCATAATTTTCAGGACCGGATAAATCCATATGAAGAATCTCCAGAGGTCTTGTTGTGGTCATAGCAGTCTTTGATGATTGATGCTTCTTCACTAATTTACCAGCCTCACATGCAGCACAGATACGATCCTTGTCAAATTTTACATCAGAAATGCCACGAAGATGATTTTTCTTCACCAGGGTCTACAAATTTCTCAAACCTACATGACCAAGCCTTCGGTGCCACAGCCAACCTTCGGTTGCTTTTGCAAGCAAACAAGTTTGGACTGATGGACCCTTAGAGAAATCCACAATATATAGATCACCTTTTCTAATTCCCTCAAATACGAAGGAATTGTTAGAGGCCATGAAGACAATGCATTTGGATATAGAAAGTAGAACTAGCATGCCTAAATCACATAGCTTGCCAACTGACATGAGATTGAATCCAAGAGATTGAACAAGTAAAACATCATCAATGGACTTGTCTTTGGATATAGCAATTTTACCTAGCCCAATTACCTTTCCTTTGTTGTTGTCGCCAAAAGTAATATACTTCGGAGGAGAAGCAGTTAAGTTGGGGTCGACAAACAATGACTTGTCTCCAGTCATATGACTAGTGCATCCACTATCCATTATCTATTGGGTACACGTGGAGACATAGCCCTGTAGAAGAATTAGGCTTTCTTAACCACCCACATCTTTGCAGGTGGCTTCGAAATAGCAGAGCGAACATGATATGATTTCTTTCAATAAACATAGTTGTTGCTTGAGTAAGTGTGAGCATAATCGAAAGAGTAAGCATTGAAATTTCTTCCAGATGAGTGAGCATGATGATTGAATGAGGTATGCTTGTACTCATTCTGTCGAACTTTTTCAGGAAGTAACAAGCATTTTGAGCCTGCTTGGTTAGTAGAGTGGTAACAGGTAATGCTTCAATGGTTTTCTTAGGCACCCAAATGGCTTTCTTTTGGGGGCCATTCCTGCTGTTTGGTCCAACATAGTAAGCAACAGCCTCACCATGTTGATTTTTGAACAGCTTATAGTTATCCAGATAATCATCATTAGAATATTCAGGTATGGGAGAGTTATATCCCGACAGTAATGTTGGATCGAGCATTTTGCTCTTTGCAGGTACCCACACAGTGCAAGGATATTGATGAGGTTCCCAGTAGGTGCCATTTTCATTCAGTTTCCTTTCGAAACCGATGCCTTCTTTCCTGCGATTTTTGTGAAGAATGGATTTCTTCAAAACATCACAAAGGGTTTGATGCCCTTTGAGAGATTTGAACATTCCTATCTGAAGAAGATCCTTCAACCTAGCATTTTCATCAGAAACAGAACCATTTTCCTTGACAGAGGGGTTAGCATTCACATATGATTCAACATTGGATTTAGCATTTGTTCATTCAAGGCATTTTAAACAGGGTGGCTCAAACACTTCAGGTTTCTCTTTGAGTTGTTGGGTGAGAAGAGAATTTTCCCTGATCAAATCCTCATGAGCCTCTCTCAGCACCTCAAGTTCCTGTTTCCTTTTCAGGTAATCATAGGTTAATCTTTCGTGGTCAGCTGAGAGAAAATCATGACGGTTTGCCAGTTCTTCCATTCGTGACTGGATAGTAGAATACTCTTCAGTCAATGATTGATTTTTCTCCATCTCCTCAACCAACAACCCTTCAGATTTCCTAAGGGTTTTCTCAATTTTCTCAAGAGAGTTTTGTTGAATATTAGCAATTTTGATCAACTTAGCATGGTCATCCTCATCAGAAGAATATTGATCACTGGAGTGAACCTTGTGATGTTTGGAGGATACCTTTTCTTTCGAAGCCTTGGCCATGAAGCAGTAGGCAGGAGTTTCATCGTCGCTTGATGGATTCCCGAAGAAGTTTGATGTAGGGGACGAAGCATATGCTATGCCAGCCATGCCAGAGTCGGAATCCTCATCGGATTCTTCAGCTTCTTCGAAGTCTGATGATTCTTCTTCATCAGAATCCATTTCCTTGCCGATGTACGCCTTGGCCTTGCGAGAGTTACTCTTGCAGTTGGAGGAGGACTTGGAAGGATTCCTTGATGAAGACCTTGACGAAGATTTTGAGGTGGAGCTATCCTTCTTCTTGAAGAACTTCTTCATTTTCTTCTCATCATCGGAGTCATAGTTCTTGCTCTTGCTTTTGCCTCGATAGTTGGCTGAATCATATCTTCCACTAGCTCGAATTTCAGCTTCCCAGAGAGGGCAGTCTGAAATGAAGTGTCCAGGCTTTTTGCACTTGAAGCGGGTGTATTCTCCAGCAGGTTTTGATGAAGATTTTGAACCACCAGAGTTGCTTGAGCTTTTCTTCTAGAATTGGCTCTTCCTATGAAGACGCTGGAATCTTTTCGTGATCAATGCCAGATCCTTGCTGAGCCTTTTTGGGTCATCGGAATCTTCTTTGGCATTTCCATCGGATGAAGAATCAGCCACAGCCTTGAGAGCATGATTTTTGCGTTGACTTGAGCCATAGAGATCTCTTTTCTCTTCCTCTTGTTCCTTGTGAGTGTTCAGTCTTTCCATGATGTCAGCAAAATCAAGGGATTTGAAACCAGAATGTTCACGAATCATCAAGACAAGAGTGTTGAATGAACTATCAAGTGATCGGAGCAGTTTCTTTACAACTTCATGGTCAGTGATGTCTTTGGCGCTGAGACCTTGAAGCTCATTTGCAATGTCACTGAGGCGGTCGAAGGTTTGCTGACAGCTTTCATTTCCAATGCGCTTGAAATGATTGAATTTCACTCGTAGAGTATCAATTCGAGCTTCTTTCTTAGTTGAAACTCCTTCATTGGTCTTCTTGAGGACATCCCACAAATCCTTCGTAGTTTCACACTGACGATACCAAAGAAATTGCGCTCGAGAGAGATGGCCACCAATTTCATGTTTGGCTTGAGCATCCATCTGAATGAGTTTCTTGTCTTCGTTAGTGGGGGCTTGAGGTATTGCAATGGTGAACCCCAACTGCACCACATTCCACATGTCATCATCTATCACTTGGAGACGGATCTTCATCTTCTCCTTCCAGAAGGGATAGTCCGTCCCATCGAAGATGGGGATCTTGAGATGCAACTTGTAGCTCACTGAAGACATACTCAAACTCCAAGGTTGTTAGACCAAAATGAGCAGAGTCAAGGAGTACCTTGCTCTGATACCAATTGTAGGAATGAAGTATGTCTACCAGAGGGGGTGAATGGGAGTTTTAAATTTTCTTCAGAAAACTCAAAACTAACAGAACCCACCAGCGGAACAAATGAAAAACAAACTACAGCGAGCTAAAACTAAGTACCGAAAGGAAACTAAACACGCATCAAGACAAAACACATGAAGGAAAACATGTCGAATATAAACATGGGTAGGAGATGTAACCAGTGGTGCTCGATGGTGACAGGGTATTTGTTCGACCAGTTCATCCTTCTGCACAAGGACTACGTCTGGTTGGAGGGGTTGTGACTTAACACGGAAGATAAACTTTCTTCACCCTATTCTCCTTGACAATTGGTTCATCAACCAATGTCGATTACTCATGGTAGATACTTGAAGGCGATCTCCGAACCTTTATAGACTTCTTCTTCGAGAACCACAATCACACTTGGTCTCTGAAGAAATTGACACCTAACCGTCTAGAGAGTTTGCAGCTCTCAAGAGTAATAGGCGGAGCATACTAGACTTAGATTCTAGTGATGCTGAACCACTATCTAATTCTTCGGCTCTAGGGGTTTTCTCTTGGTGGATTTTAAACTCAAATCGCTCAGAGAGTGGGTTGCTCAACAATCTTCTCAGAATCAAACGGAGCAGCCACCAGACAAAGCCGGTGTGGGGTGGCTATTTATAGCCGTAGCCTTCCCGGATGGGAAATGACCATTTTGGACACGCGGTCCAGCCAATGGCCAACCGACATGTTTGCAACGGTTGGATTTGGGAGTAACGGTAACATTACTTGAGGAAAAAGTAATGCTAACTCCTCGGTTTGAGACAAATCTCTCGCAGTGAAGAAGAACTCAGTCTCTTGCTGGCAAGTATTTGCTCGGAACACAAAGAGATTTCTCTCACAACTTTCATAGGATTTGGGTTTAGCATCATAGAATCAAAATTTTGAACTCTACACCCCTCTAAATAGTACGGTGGTCCTATGACTCAATGAAAAGAAGAAGAATAACGAAATAAATGCTACGTCTTCACTTTGTCTTCAATCTCCTCGAACGCAGTCATTTTCCTTGGACAGGCACCGAACCAATTGCTTCACTTCAACAATTTTTAGGGGTCACTCTTGTTAACATCATCTTCGGTGATAACCTTCACTGCAACGCAGGGAGATTATCTTCGTTGTTTGCATCAAACTCCTCGATATCTCAGAGACCTGTTACTCTGTGTGCACTAGCAAACACATAAGTCCAATACTGTTTATGTCAACAAACTCCAAAACATAAGGGGCCTATCATTGCAACAACGAGATCTTTTCATTCGCAACCTGGCCTGTGCAGCTGATAGCCCTCAAGTTATGAAGCCATATGCACCCTGAGTCACGTTTGCCATTGAACAGCTCATTGAAGAAAAGTTTTTCTGCCCACATATCCCGTAAGTTTTTATGCCACCAGTCTGCGACACACTTCGGATTGTGAAGGACATCGGCAAAGGGAAGATACCGATTGATGCTACTGTTTCTGCTTCTATGCCTCCTTCTGATGAAGCTCCGAAGGTCAAGAAGGCAAAAGTTGAAATCCCTCGTGAAGAGAATCCTTCACTGTATGAAATTTTTCTTTGCACTCAGCAAGCCCTGGAAAGTCATATCAAGCTCGACCGAAAAGTGAAGGTGGAAATGATGACTGAGATAAATTTGCTTCACAATTATGCTCGCCAAGCTCTCTTGTATAAGAAGGAACAAAAAAGCGCTCCTGGACCCTTTTGTGCAAGCATTATTCTCGCAAACAACTATCTGCCAAGGGTATCGAGAAAGAATACGATCATATGGAGTTGTTTGAAGTTCCTCGCATACGAAGGCAAACCCCAGTGCTTCCTCAGCATTCCGCCTCCACCGACCTGCTGTTTGTTGAACCAGATGATGATCTTGAAGACACAGCAGGCACATTTATCTACAAGCCAGATGCACCTCGCGCTACTACTCCCGAAGCTGATCCCGAAGCCCATGCTGCGTCTCCAACTCCTGCTTCGGCCTCGACCATAGCTCGTTCTGCTTCGCCAAACAGTTCGAGTTCTGATTCTGAGGATTCTTCGGACAATTAGTTCCTCGCATGCATTCTCTTTCCTTTTTGACACTTGTTGACAAAAGGGGGGAGAAGAACATCGAGTGATAGATAAGCGGGTTATTTGCAGGGTGTTTCCTTTCGCCATTTTCTTTTCTCTCGAACTATTTGGTTTTCGTCGAACTATTTGCTTTTGGAACTTGGAGCACCACATGTGGTGTTGAAATACTTGGTCATCATGTACAGTTAATAACCCCCCTGCAATGCTATTCTCTTCCAATTATCTGTTTGCAGGTGCTATCGAAAGCTTACTTCCTTGCAATAATTATCCTCGATACTTATCTATCATGCAGGGACACTAAAAGCATTTCAAGGAGGATTGGAAATCATGATTCTCTAGAAGATATATTTCACTCCTTGAAACTATATTAGTCTTATGTTTAGATATTCTATATTGATTATCTTTCGCTATCTAATGCAGGAGAAGAAAGTTAGCTTCAGACTAAATTTCTTGAGATTCGAAAGCGAGATCTCTCTATCTGTCTCATAAGCTGTTTTTCCTCGCATATCTCCATCATATCATCTTTGTTGCAGGAAAACCTCGTCTGAAGCACATCTACTCCAAGCAATATACCTATGATTCCCTTGCTCTAATTCTCCTCGAGTATCTAACTTGCAGGGAACTTATATCTCGTGTGGATTCAAACTGTGTTCTGAGTGAACCCTCATGGCTTATCCTTCGTCACAAATCATTTCAAAGTATTTTCTCTATCTAACCAATCTTTTTCAAAGATTGTGTGTGATAGGAAATACCTCAGACACTGTCGAGTGCATTGAAAGAGACCATGAGTGAGTTTATATGTCAATATCACTCATACGAAGATTCATCTCGCTACCTTCCGATTTATCTCCTATGCATTTGATGCATATCTTCAGGGGGAGCATGTTTTATCTTCGTAATTATCTCTCATCTTTCGTTATCCTTCGCATTCAATTTCATTATGTTATCTATCTTTCGATGTGTTCTGTTTTGTCAACAATCGTCCAAAAAGGGGGAGATTGTTGGTGCAATATTTGCCCTCTTGTGTTTTGGAGATTGTTGACAGAAACAGACATGGACTGATTTGTCTGCTAGTGCACACAGAGAGAAATAGTCCATGCAGAACCGAAGAGAATGTTGTCTCCGGTGTCAAGTTCGAGGAACTTCACCGAAGAATATCTACGTTGCAGAGAAGAATGAGCTACATCTGTTGAAAACATGTAGGCGAGAAGATTGATGTGAAGGAGTTAACCCCTCAAAAATTTATTGATGAAGTGAAGCATTTGGTTCGAAGATTCTGTCCGAAGGAAATTGACTGCAGCGAGAGGAAGTCGCAGACAAACTGAAGACGTAGTATTCATTTCGTTGTTCTTCTTTCATTCATTTGTACTATTAAGAGGGGTATAGGTTCTTGAAGCTTAGATCCGCTGTGATGCTTAGCCCAAAATCCTATGCGAGACTGAGAGAAATCTCTTTGTGTTTCAAATGATTACCTGCCAGCAGTAGACGTTGTTCTTCGTGCTGCAGGAGATATCTTTCGAACTAAGGAGTTAGCATTACTTGCTCCGCAAGGAATGTTACCGTCATGCTCAAATTTCCGACCGTTGGACTCATGTCGTTCGGCCATTGGCTGCTCCACATGTCCAATTTGGTCATTTCCCTTCAGGGAAGGCTACGGCTATAAATAGCCACCCCGCTCCAACGTTACCCGTTGGCTGCTCCGCTTAAGATTTCTGAGAAGATTGATTGATCATCCCCTCTCTGAGTGATTTGAGTTTAAGCTCCACCGATAGAAAAATCAAGAGCCCAAACTTAGATAGTGTTTGAGCATCATAGTAGTTCCGAATTTAGAGTTCTTGTACCTATTACTCTTGAGAGCTGCGCACTCTCTAGACGGATAGGTGTCCGCTCGAGTGTTGAAGAATTGTTGTCTTCACCGAGCAAGATCTTCAGCAACCTAGAGTCATTGTGGTTTGCGAAGAGGTCTGTCGAAGGTTTGAAGATCGCCAACAAGTATCTACCATGAGTGAAATCAACTGAAGTCCGATCAGCTCTAAGTTGAAGGGGAATAGGGCGAAGAGAGTTTATCTTCTGTGTTAAATCACAACCCCTCCAATCAGACGTAGTCCTTTGGCAGAAGGGCGAACTGGTCTACCAAATCCATCTGTTGCCATCGAGCACTACTGGTTCACTCTACTTTACTGCATTACCTTCAGCAGTTTACTTTCGTGCTCTGTGATGATAGTTTATCTGATCAATCATTGACTGTTGCATATCATTCATTTTTGTCATCTTTGTCGTTCCCATCTGTTAAAGATTGTTGTTCACCATGTTGCATTCCCATCATTCAGTTTAGTCATTCCAGTCATATACATTTCTATTCACTCTTATCTTATTAAGACTGGTGTGATTTCCCTGTATTGCTTTCATTCACCTCGTCATAGATCTTTCTCGTGTTTTCTGCTCGTAGTTCATACCTTGTTTTTCTCTCATGATACTACATCTGTTCGCATATTGTATTACCATCATTGTTGTCAAACCTATGATATCCTATGCTCGAACCATTATTGCTTCCTACATCGATAGATACGTTTCTCAACAATGTAATTGATTAAGTTCATTTCTACCAAACCTTATTTCCGCTACTGTGTTTGGGAACTAGTTCATAACATTCACAAGAATTTTTTAATCTCCCATTCACCCCCCTCTGGTCGATATACTCTCGGTCCTAACAAAACTGCCTCCTCCAAATTTGTCATAAGAGAGCTTGAAAACTCCTACAAGGATGTCAATCGTACCATGACTATTCTTCGTCACAGGTGATTGGGTTTTCACTCGGATCTAGATGCAATCGTTCGCAAGATGTGTGATGCGCATCAAGCTTAAGTTACTGGCTATAATGATCTTGTCAAAGGTCACATCGATCAAGTTGCTCAACAAAAGAGGAAGCAACAAAAGAAAACTTCCCACAAGCCAGTACCTTCTGCATCGCAAGAAATTCCGCCTTCCTCCAGTGCTGCTCCCCCACCGAAAGAAAAGACTCATGAGCCTGTCATTCGCTCAGAGCCACCTGTTCAAGCTTCAGAAGCTCAACCTTTGCTAAGGCTAACTGAACCAATGCTTGTGGCATCACCTGTTCGACTTGTTTCTCCCACCAAGTCTGCTACTAAAGAAGGTGAACTCATTCATTCTGAGACTCATGTTCCTTCTCATGTAGCTCCAATACCTTCAGAACCGCTGGTGGTCGATCAACAACAGCTACCCGAACAACATCTAGTACCACCTCCTGAGCAAGTATCAGCTCCAGTACTTCCCGAAGGTCAACCTACTACAACCACAGATCCTCAAATGGTGACTTCTGCTCCTTCAATGCTTCATCTAACCATTGATACAAATGCAAGAGCTGATGAAGTTGGTCCTTCTGTTCGTCGATCACCTTCTGGACATCATCCTGACTCGGTTGTGTATGATGATGAGTTTCTTACACCCGAAGAAGAACACAAATATCCAAATCCTCGGGAAGAACTGCCTATCTTTCTGGCTGGTGCTGGTGCTAAAGGTCCCCTATTCAACAGGCATTCTCATCTGAAACTCTTTCATACAAGCCCATATGAAGGTCCTCGCACCTCTGAATCCCCATGCTTCTGGACCAAGGAACAAGCCATCTATTACTATCGTGTGCTCTATGAAAGCACGAAGATTTTCCCTCATGAATTTCCCAATATTCCTGCGATGCGAAATCTTGGGTGTTTCAATCAGTTGCTTCAAGACTTGGATGATTTCTGACATATTTGAATTTGAGCATGCATGGAACCGAGATATTATTCTTCAGTTCTATGCTGCACTGTATATCTCTGGCAATGAAAGTGGCAGCTCCAAATGGATTTTTGAGTGGATGACTGAAGGAAAAAGGATCAAGTGCACTTCCACTGATTCACTTCACACTTCCATTTTCCTTGCTTTGAGAATGGAACAATGAAATTCGGATGCACAGCATGTTGGGATCTGCGATAGGGTGCATCGACTGCAAATTAAAATTTTCCTACACGCAGAACAACCAAGAACATGCTACGGGAGATGGATCCCAGATTATTACCACTACACGCGCAGTGCCGTGCAGCGAAAGAAGAGTTGAGGCAGTACGTCCGTGTGGATCGTCTCCTCCTCATCCGATCTCCCTCGAATAGCCGGTCGTCGGATCCCACCTACAGGTTCGTCGGAGCGGCACAAGTGCACCGCCTCTAACGGTATCCGCGCGTGCAGGAGGAACACCGTGCGGCGGACAGCTAGGTCTGATCACACAGTCGACGGCGAGTGGAGGTGGATGTTCGCAACACATGCAAACCCTATTGATAGCGCCGAAGCGATCAACCAAATGAGTGTGCCGCACCTCCACTATATATAGGCGTCTGTCGCGGGCTCAACACTTGGGCCTCGCACGGACCCTAAAGCCCAAAATTTGTTCGGCCTGGATCTGAATCCGAGTAGGATCACATCTGACTCGTGGAGTCCGATCCGGCCTCACAGGTTCCTTCCCTTAAGCGCGTGACCCCTTAGGTTCAAGTCGGCTTGATCACAGGCCGGATTACCTCCGACCTGCTCGGTTGGTAGCGGCCTCTTGCAAGGCGTGCCGACCACCAACTAGACAATGAAGCCGGTTGACGAAGTTGTACAGCATGTCACACTTCTGTTCCCTTTGCCTCATGATATATGTTGTCGGGCTCAAGGCGAGTCTGTCATCCTTGTGCTAGCCCGACCTCTTTCTCGTTCCAGTGATGTCGAGCACAAACCAGATTATCTCATAATCCTTGTCGCATGGCCATGCTTATCCTGGTCGGATCACACGAGGGCCCAGAGTATATCTCTCCTGATCGGAGGGGCAAATCCCATCTTGCTCGACCATGTCTCGCAGCATGGGTCTGGACAAGCCTGAAACCTACCTTTGTAACTACCTAGTTACAAATTAGCATTTGGTTGGCCCAAAGCAAGTCTGTCACCATCCCGAGTACATGCGCCAGCTCGGGTCTTAGGACATAGAACGTATGTTGTACTAGAGACTCACAGATGACAAATCGATGCGTCTCATAGTTGGGTCTGTCTGACTCGGACCTTATCTCAACTCGGATCCGACTATGTCAAATCCGACCAGATCCTTCCGAGTCCATATTATCTGGTTAGCATCCAATTCCCCATGGCTAGTGAGACCAGACCATCGGCTGTGTCATATGCTAGTCTAGTCGGCTGCGCGTCCACAAAGCCCTTTCGACTAGGGACCTTTTAGGACAGTCATCATACAATGCATAGTCCCACAAACAAGTCACGTACTTGCTGATACACATCATTGATAATGTCCAAGGACTATCTTTATTCATAAACACATAGGAAATATCAACATACATGATTGCCTCTAGGGCATATCTCCAACAGTCTACCACTTGCAATAGAGTCAATCAAATAGACATTGTATGCCCATAGCTCTAACGTGCCCCTCGTGATTGGGTTGTGGAAGCGGCTTAGTCAACGGATCCGCAACATTTGTATCCATGTGAATTTTGCATAACTCTACATCACCACTTTTACGATCTTTCGTATCAGGTGATATTTCCGATCTATGTGTCTGGTCTTGTGGTGATTCCTCGGCTCCTTGGCTTGTGCGATGGCACCCGAATTATCACAATAAAGGTCCAACGGTTTTACGGAGGCTGGGAAAATACCAAGATCATCCAGAAAATTCCGGATCCAAACACCCTCCTTTGTAGCTTCACAAGCTGCAATGTATTCGGCTTCTATGGTAGAATCGGCCACAGTATCTTGCTTGGAACTCATCCAGCTCACTGCTCCTCCGTTCATGATGTACATGAATCCGGATTGTGATCGACAATCATCTTTGTCAGTTTTGAAACTAGCATCAGCGTAACCCTTTACGACGAGCTCCTCCTCACCTCCATAAACTAGAAATATTTCCTTAGTCCTTTTCAGGTACTTTAGAATATTCCTCACCGCCGCCCAGTGACTCTCACCGGGGTTGGCCTGGTATCTGCTTGTTAGGATTATTGAAAAAGCAACATCATGCCTTGTACATATCATGGCATACATGATGGATCCGATTGCCGAGGCATACGAAATCCTACTCATCCTGCTTCGCTCATCAGATGTCGAAGGACTCTGAGTCTCTCTTAGCCTTATACCATGTGAGAGTGGCAAGAACCCTTTCTTCAACTCACTCATGTTGAACCACTTCAACACTTTATCTATGTACGTGCTCTGGCTTAAGCCGAGCAGCCTCCTCGATCTATCTCTATAGATCTTGATGCCTTAAATGTAAACTACTTCATCGAGGTCCTTCATTGAAAACTTGCCATTCAATGATTGCTTGACCGAGTTCAGCATCGAAACATTGTTTTCGATCAACAATATGTCATCCACATACAAGATCAAAAACACTATCGAGTTCCCACTTAACTGCTTGTATAAACAAGCGTCCTCTTCGCTTTTGATGAAACCGAGACCAGTTACGACCTCATCAAAATGAATGTTCCAACTCCGAGATGCTTGCCTCAACCCATAAATGGATCTCTTGAGCTTGCATACCTTACTAGCGCTAGTCAGATCGACAAAACCCTCGGGCTATATCATATACACGTCCTCGGTTAAATTTCCATGAAGGAAAGCCGTTTTGACATCCATCTGCCATATCTCGTAATCGAAATATGCAGCTATAGCTAGTACGATCCTCACCGACTTCAGCATCGCTACCGGTGAGTAAGTCTCGTCGTAGTTAATTCCTTGAACTTGTCCATAACCTTTAGCGACAAGCCGAGCTTTGTAGATCTGAACATTTCCATCCACGTCGGTTTTCTTCTTAAAGACCCATTTGCAACCAATGGTTGTTACGCTAGGCGGCGGATCAACCAAGTCCCAGACTTGATTCTCATCCATGGACTTTAACTCGGATCTCATGGCCTCTAGCCATGCCTCGGAATCTGGGCTCACCATTGCTTCCGCATACGTGGCCGGCTCGTCGCTTTCTAGCAACAATCCATCACGCACTCTGCACAATCTTTCCAACCTCCGTGGTTCCGGTGCCGCTTCCACAACGGGTTCCCTGACTGACTCCGGTATGATCTCATCACCAGCCAAGCCATCCCCGAGTGGTCCTCGAATTTCTTCGAGTCGGACCGTCCTCCCACTAGCCTCCCGACTGAGAAACTCTTTCTCAAGGAATACCCCGTTCCGAGCAACAAACATTTTGTTCTCTTCGTGGTTGTAGAAGCTATATCCCAAGGTTTCCCTCGGATATCCCACGAATATGCATTTATCCGACTTGGGTGTAAGCTTGTTTGACATAAGTCACTTGACAAATGCTTCACAACCCCAAATCTTTAGAAAAGACAAACTAGGACTCTTCCCGGTCCACATCTCATGTGGTGTCTTATCTATGGATTTTGATGGTACCCTGTTAAGTGTGAAAGCTGCAGTTTCTAGAGCATATCCCCAGAATGACAAGGGTAAATCCGATTTGCTCATCACTGACCGAACCATGTCTAACAAAGTACGATTCCTCCATTCCGACACGACGTTTCTCTGTGGTGTACCCGGAGGTGTGAGCTGAGGTACTATACCTCAGCTTTTCAGATGATCATCAAACTCCTGGCTCATGTACTCACCTCCACGATCTGATCATAGAAGTTTTATTGTCTTGCTGAGCTGATTCTCAACCTTGTTCTGAAACTCTTTGAACTTTTTAGAAGTTTCTGACTTGTGCCTCATCAAATAGATATATCCATATCTACTCAAGTCGTCGGTAAAAGTCACGAAGTACTGATAGCCACCTCCGGCAGTTGTGCTCATTGGACCACACACATCCCTCTGTATAAGCTCCAACAGCTCGGACGCCCTCTCGCAACTCTTTGCAAAAGGAGACTTAGTGATCTTGCCGAGCAAGCATGATTCGCATGTCTCGAACGACCCAAAGTCGGACGAAGTTAGGAGCCCATCATCATGGAGCTTCTTCATGCGTTTCGGACTAATGTGTCCAAGCCGGTAATGCCAGAAGTATGTCAGATTTATCTCATTAGGCTTATGCCTCTTGACATTCACGTTATAGACCGGTTCCTGTTCCAGATTCAATATAAAAAGCCCATCAACAATGGGTGCATAGCCGTGGAACATTTCATTCAAAGAAAATGAACAACCATTGTCCTTTAAATTGAATTCATAACCCTGACTCATCAAGCATGAGGCAGAAATAATATTCCGACTAAGTGCAGGAATGTAATAACAATTATTCAATTCCAAAATAAATCCAGAAGGAAGCTGGAGCTGCATCGTGCCGACCTCCAACGTAGCAACTCTTGCTTTATTGCCGACCCTGGTGTCAATCTCTCCTTGTGCCACACGCCTAGTTCTTACCTGCCCCTGCATCAAGTTGCAAATATGAACAACCGATCCGGTATCAAATACTCAAGAGCTATTAGGTATGTCATCAAGGTAAATGTCTATAACATATGTAACAAGTGTACCTTTGCCTGAAGAAGCATTTCCGGCCTTCTTGCCATGCTCAACAAGCCTCTTGCTATAGTTCCTCTTCCAGTGACCAGTTTCCTTGCAATGATAGCAAATGGTCTTTGAGTTGAAAGTGCATTATATCGACTAGAGGGGGGGTGAATAGGCGATTTTTACAAATTCGTCACTGAGGAAATACTACTTGAGGAATTTGCTAAGTGATGAAATACAAGCAGCGAAATAAGTACTCAGGTGCATGCATAACAAGGCAGTAGCATGATGTCGCTTGAACTACGTCGGTATTTCCCCAAAGAGGAAGGGATGATGTAGCACAACTACGGTATGTATTTCCCTCAGTGATGAGACCAAGGTTATCGAACCAGTAGGAGAACCACGCAACACTATGTAAACGGTACATGCACACAAAGAACAAATACTTGCAACCCGACACGTAAGAGGGGTTGTCAATCCCTCCCGGGTAAAAGATAGATAAATTTGTAGTAGATTGGATAAATAGATCTCACGGAAATGCGAAATAAAATAAATAACAAAAAATTGCAGCAAGGTATTTTTGGGTTTTTGGAATAATAGATCTAAAAATAAAAGTGGCAAATAATAGATCGAAAAGCAAATATGATAAAGAATAGACCCGGGGGCCATAGATTTCACTAGTGGCTTCTCTCGAGAAAAATAGCATACGGTGGGTAAACAAATTACTGTTGGGCAATTGATAGAACATCAAATAATTATGACGATATCCAGGCAATTATCAATATATAGGCATCACGTCCAAGATTAGTAGACGACTCCTGCCTGCATCTACTACTATTACTCCACACATCGACCGCTATCCAGCATGCATCTAGTGTATTAAGATCATGGAGAAACGGAGTAATGCAATAAGAATGATGACATGATGTAGACAAGATCTATTCATGTAGGAATAGACCCCCATCTTGTTATCCTTAATGGCAACGATCAATATGTGTCTTGCTGCCCCTTCTGTCACTGGGTAAGAACACCGCACAACCGAACCCATCACAAAGCACCTCTTCCCATGGCAAGAAAAATTGATCTAGTCGGCCTAACTAAACCAAAGATTCGAAGAAGAAATACGAGGCTATAAGTAATCATGCATATAAGAGATCAAAAGAAGACTCAAATAACTTTCATGGATAAAATAGATCTGATCATAAACTCAAAGTTCATCGGATCCCAACAAACACACCGCAAAAAGAGTTACATCAAATAGATCTCCAAGAGACCATTGTATTGAGAACCAAAAGAGAGAGAGGAAGCCATCTAGCTACTAACTACGGACCTATAGGTCTACAATGAACTACTCACGCATCATCGAAGAGGCACCAATGAGGATGATGAACCCCTCCGTGATGGTGTCTAGATTGGATCTGGTGTTTCTGGAACTTGCGGTGGCTGGAATTGTGTTTCATCGACTCCCCTAGGGCTTTTGGATTTTCGGGGTATTTATAGAGCAAAGAGGCGGTGCGGGAGGCGGCCGAGGTGGGCACAACCCACCAGGGCATGCCTGGGCCCCCAGGTGGGTTGTGCTCCCCTCAGAGCCCCCCTCTGGTACTTCTTTGGCCCACTGGATGGCTTCTGGTCCAAAAAGTTTCGCTGCGTTCGGACTCCGTTTGGTATTGATTTTCTGCGAAGTAAAAAAACAAGCAAAAAACAGCAACTAGCACTGGGCACTATGTCAATAGGTTAGTCCAAAAAAATGATATAAAGTTGCTATAAAATGATTGTAAAACATCCAATAATGATAATATAATAGCATGGAACAAGCAAAAACTATAGATATGTTGGAGACATATTAGCATCCCCAAGCTTAATTCCTACTCGTCCTCGAGTAGGTAAATGATAAAAATAGAATTTTTGATGTGGAATGGTACCTAACATGTTCATCACATATTCTTTTCTTTTGTTGCATGGACATTTGGACTTTTATATGATTCAAAGCAATAGTCTAGTTTTGACATGAAGATTTCAATACTCAAGCATATCAACAAGCAACCATGTCTTTCAAAATATCAACACTAAAGCAAGTTATCCCTATCCCATCATGCTCAATCACTGATCCATTCATGAAACACACTCACATATTAGCTACACTCAATGCTCAAGTACGATCATAGTGCCCCTCAGTTGGTGCTTTATAAGAGAAGATGGAGACTCAAATAAAAATAAAAATTGCATAAAGCAAATAGAAAGGCCCTTCGCAAAGGGAAGTAGGGATTTGTAGAGGTGCCAGAGCTCAAAGCGAAAAAGATAGAGATAAAACATTTTGGGTGGCATGCTTTTCCTGTCAACGAAAACGATCGAGTAGTTCCCAATACTTTCCATGCGAGATACATCATATGCGGTTCCCAAACAGAAAATAAAGTTTATTCCTTTTTCCACCATACTTTCACATTCCACGGCTAGCCGTATCCACGGGTGCCGTCCATACCAACACTTTCCAAGGAATTTATTATTTGACAACATAAAGTAAATTCATTTTTCATTTCAGGACTGGGCATCCCTAATACCTTTGCCGTACTCTCGTGCAATGACAAGTGAATAAACACTCATCTTGAGAATAACACATCTAGCATGGAAAAATATCAGCCACCCCCTACCGTTTCATGAGCGGTACGAGCACACAAAAAGGAAATTTATTTTGAAAATTAGAGATGGCACATACAAATTTGCCTAGAATGCCACGACAATACCGCATATAGGTAGGTATAGTGGACTCATATGGCAAAACTGGGTTAAAGGATTTTGGATGCACAAGTAGTATTCCTACTTAGTGCAAGTGAAGGCTAGCAAAAAGATTGACAAGCATCCAACCAAGAAACGAAAAATCTCATAAACGAGCATTAAGCATAACTAACACCGAATAATGCATCACAAGTAGGATGTAATTTCATTGCATAACTATTGACTTTCGTGCTTGCATAGGGAATCACAAACCTTAACACCAATATTCTTACTAAAGCATAATTACTCATCAACATGACTCACATATCACTATCATCATATCGCAAAACTATTACAAAGAATCAAGTTTATTTTGTCCAATGATCTTCATGAAAGTTTTTATTATATCCCTCTTGAATATCTATCACTTTGGGACTAGTTTCATATGTTGCTTTTGATAGCTCAAATAAATCTAAGTGAAGAACATGAGCATAATTTTTTGTGTGTGTCTCTCAAAATAATATAAGTGAAGCATGAGAGAATTTCTTCAAAAATTACTAACTCTCAAATAAATCTAAGTGAAGCATGAGAGCATTTCTTCAAAAACATTAAAGCACATCGTGCTCAAAAAGATATAAGTGAAGCACAAGAGCAATTCCATAGCTCAATGAATTTAAGTGAAGCACGTAGAGCAATTCTAACAAATCATAGCATAATTTTGGCTCTCTCAAATAGGTGTGTTCAGCAAGGATACTTGACACAAAACAAAAAGCAAAACAAGCAAAGACTCATATAATACAAGACGCTCCAAGCAAAACTCATGATATGTGATGAATAAAAATATAGCTCCAAGTAAAATACCGATGGTCGTTAGAAGAAAGAGGGGATGCCACTCGGGGCATCCCCAAGCTTAGCTGCTTGTTTCTCCTTGAATATTGCCTTGGGGTGCCATGGGCATCCCCAAGCTTAGGCTCTTCTTACTCCTTATTCCTTCATCCATCGTGATCTCACCCAAAACTTGAAAACTTCAATCACACAAAACTTAACAAAACCTTCGTGAGATCCGTTAGTATAAGAAAACCAATCTTTACTTTAAGTACTGTAGAAAACCCATTCAAATTTTGTTATTGCATTATATCTGCTCTATTATAACTTTACCATGGCTTATACCCCCTGATACAATCCATAGAATCATCAAAATAAGCACACAATGCAAAGAAAACAGAATCTATCAAAAACAAAATAGTCTGTAAAGATGCGAATTGTTCTCATACTTCTGTAACTCCAAAATTTCTGAAACATTTGGACAACAGAGGAAATTTGTATATCAATCTTGTGTAAAAAATTCAGAATCTTTTGTTGCTTCTGCGAATCTAGACAATTATTTTACTAGACGCAAAAGTTTCTGTTTTCCAACAAGATCAAATCAACTATCACCAAAGCTATCCCAAAGGCTTTACTTGGCACAAACACTAATTAAAACATAAAAAACACAATCATAACATAGGCATAATTGTGAAAATACTCAATAACAGAAACAAAAAGGCAAAAATAAATTTTATTCATTGGGTCGCCTCCCAACAAGCGCTATCGTTTTACGCCCCTAGCTAGGCATAAAGCATAGAACTAAGTTTTGTCATCTTTAGCTCTAGATCCATAAGATGCCCTCATGATTGATTAATATGGTGGCTTGATTCTTGTTCTAGGGAAGTGTTCCATTCCCTTTCTTAGTGGAAATTGAAATTTAATATTGCCTTCTTTCATATCAATCACGGCACCAATAGTACGTAAAAACGGTCTACCAAGTATAATAGGACAAGACGGATTGCAATCAATATCAAGAACAATAAAATCTATGGGCACATAATTCCTATTTGCAAGAATAAGAACATCATTCATAGTCTTTTTAATAGTAGAATCCGCCAAGTGCAAATTTAAAGAACACTCTTCAATATTGGTAAGACCAAGCACATCACATAAAGATTTCGGAATTGTGGAAACACTAGCACCCAAATCACATAAAGCAAAACATTCATAATTTTTTATCTTGACTTTAATGGTGGGTTCCCATTCATCATGTAATTTTCTAGGAATTGAAATCTATAATTCCAACTTTTCGTCCAAAGCTTTCATCATGGCATCTATGATATGTTTAGTAAAAGCTTTATTTTGTTCATAAGCATGGGGTGAATTAATCATGGATTGCAACAAAGAAATACAATCATACAAAGAGCAATTATCATAGTTAAAGTCTTTGTAATCCAAAAGAGTGGGCACATCACTAGTTAAAGTTTTGACCTCTCCGAACCCACTTTTATCAAAAAAAGATATCAAGATTTTCACCCTCCGAATTATCGGGACGCCTTCTAACTAAAGTTGACTCTTCTTCAGTCCCTTTATCACCAATTTAAATCTTACTAAATAAGGAATCAATAGAAGAAACACCAATCACTTTAAGATCATCATTTTTATGAAAGCAATCACTAGAAAACACTCTTTCTAAAAAGTCTCTTTTAGCTCCAAGCATAGCGGTTCTTTTCTTACTTTCATCCATAGAAACATATAGAGCTTTAATTGATTCTTCAACCTTAGGCACAAAAATTTCAACTTGAGATTTTCTACATCATGAGAAATTCTATCAATTAATGCTTTTAGACATATCATCAATCTTATTCAACTTTTCCTCTATCGTAGTATTGAAAACCTTTTGAGCATTGATAAATTCTTTAATATTATTCTCAAGATCAGAGGTGTTCCTATTATTATTATAAGAAGGATTACCATAGGAATTACCATAATTATTAGAGGAATTTCCAGGAAAAGGCCTAGGATTAAAATTACCTCTATAAGCATTGTTATTAAAATTGTTTTGCGAGACAAAATTCACATCTATGGAATCACTATTTTGCTCAATCAAAGTAGACAAAGGCACATCATTAAGATCAATAGGAGCACTTTTATTAGCAACCAATTTCATAAGAGCATCAACTTTTTCACTCAAAGAATTTATTTCTTCAACCGAATTAACTTTTTTACTAGTAGGTGCTCTTTCGGTATGCCATTGTGAATAATTTGCCATAATATTATCAAGATGTTTAGTAGCCTCACCCAAAGTAATTTCCATAAAAGTACCACCCGCGGTGGTATCTAAAATATTTCTAGAGACAAAATTCAATCCCGCATAAAAAAATTGTATGATCATCCAAAGATTTAAACCATGTGTAGGACAATTTCTTAGCATCAATTTCATTCTTTCCCAAGATTGTGCAACATGTTCATGCTCAAGTTGCTTAAAATTCATGATTTGAGTTCTAAGGGAAATAATTTTCACGGGCGGAAAATACTTAGTAATGGAAGCATCTTTGCATTTATCCCAAGAATCGATACTATTGTGAGGCAAAGAAGAAAACCAAATTTTTGCACGATCTCGCAAAGAAAATGGAAATATATTCAACTTCACAATATCATTGTCCACATATTTTTTCTTTTGCATATCGCATAATTCTACGAATGTGTTAAGATGGGACGCGGCATCCTCATTAGGAGTACCGGAAAACTGATCTTTCATAACAAGATTAACAAAGCGGCATTAATATCACAAGATTCCGCACTAGTGGCGGGAGGAGCAATCGGAGTGCTAATAAAATCATTATTGTTGGTATTGGAAAAGTCACACAACTTGGTGTTTTCTTGAGTCATCATGACTACTCCAACAATATTGCACACAAAAACAGATCTGACAGAAAAATGGCGAACGAAAAAAAGGGCGAATAAAACGGCAATTTTTTGTGAAGTGGGGGAGATGAAAATGAGAGGCAAATGGCAAAAAATGTAAATTGCAAGGAGATGAGATTTGTGATTAGGATCCTGATAGATGTTGATGATGTCTCCCCGGCAACGGTGCTAGAAATCCGCACGTTAACGGGAGACTATCTTGACTTGATCCTCCCCGGCAATGGTGCCAGAAATTCCTTTTGATGTCGCTTGAACTACGTCGGTATTTACCCAAAGAGGAAGGGATGATGCAACACAACTACGGTAGGTATCTCCCTCAGTGATGAGACCAAGGTTATCGAACCAGTAGCAGAACCACGCAACACTATGTAAACAGTACCTGCACATGAAGAACAAATACTTGCAACCCGACGCGTAAGAGGGGTTGTCAATCCCTCCCGGGTAAAAGATAGATAAATTTGTAGTAGATTGGATAAATAGATCTCGCAGAAACGTGAAATAAAATAAATAACAAAAAATTGCAGCAAGGTATTTTTGGGTTTTTGGAATAATAGATCTGAAAATAAAAGTGCCAAATAATAGATCGGAAAGCAAATATAATAAAGAATACACCCGGGGGCCGTAGATTTCACTAGTGGCTTCTCTCGAGAAAAATAGCATACGGTGGGTAAACAAATTACTGTTGGGCAATTGATAGAACTTCAAGTAATTATGACGATATCCAGGCAATTATCAATATATAGGCATCACGTCCAAGATTAGTAGACCGACTCCTGCCTGCATCTACTACTATTACTCCACACATCGACCACTATCTAGCATGCATCTAGTGTATTAAGTTCATGGAGAAACAGAGTAATGCAATAAGAACCATGACATGATGTAGACAAGATCTATTCATGTAGGAATAGACCCCATCTTGTTATCCTTAATGGCAATGATCAATACGTGTCTTGCTGCCCCTTCTGTCACTGGGAAAGAACACCGCACGACCGAACCCTTCACAAAGCACCTCTTCCCATGGCAAGAAAAATTGATCTAGTCGGCCTAACTAAACCAAAGATTCGAAGAAGAAATATGAGGCTATAAGTAATCATGCATATAAGAGATCAAAAGAAGACTCAAATAACTTTCATGGATAAAATAGATCTAATCATAAACTCAAAGTTCATCGGATCCCAACAAACACACCGCAAAAAGAGTTACATCAAATAGATCTCCAAGAGACCATTGTATTGAGAATCAAAAGAGAGAGAGGAAGCCATCTAGCTACTAACTACGGACCTGTAGTTCTATAATGAACTACTCACGCATCATCGGAGAGGCACCAATGAGGATGATGAACCCCTCCATGATGGTGTCTAGATTGGATCTGGTGTTTCTGGAACTTGCGGCGGCTGAAATTGTGTTTCATCGACTCCCCTAGGGTTTTTGGATTTTCAGGGTATTTATTGAGCAAAGAGGCGGTGCGGGAGGCGGTCGAGGTGGGCACAACCCACCAGGGCGCGCCCAGGTGGGTTGTGCTCCCTTCGGAGCCCCCCTCTGGTACTTCTTTGGCCCACTGGATGTCTTCTGGTTGAAAAAATCTCCAAAAAGTTTCGCTGCATTTGGACTCCGTTTGGTATTGATTTTCAGCGAAGTAAAAACAAGCAAAAAATAGCAACTGGCACTAGGCACTATGTCAATAGGTTAGTCCCAAAAAATGATATAAAGTTGCCATAAAATGATTGTAAAACATCCAAGAATGATAAAATAACAGCATGGAACAAGCAAAAATTATAGATACGTTGGAGACGTATCATAGTTTAGTCATCATGATGAAATGAAACATACACAGAGCACAGGTAGCGTGTAAACAGGAAAGTAGGCAGAAGACAAAGTGACTGAAGAAATAGGATTGAGGAAATTGAGAAAGTCTTCAGTCAAAGTCTTCAAATAGTAACGATCAATTTCATCAACACATAAGCGAGGAAATGAAAGGGCTCAGGAAATAGAACCAGTAGCTCGGTGAAGACAGTGATTTGGTAGACCAGTTCCAACTGTTGTGACAGTTGTACGTCTGGTTGGAGCGGCTTGGTATTTAAACCAAAGGACACACAGTCCCAGGACACACAGTCCTTACCGTATTCTCCTTGAGCTAAGGTCACACAGACCTCGCCCAATCACTCATGCTAAGTCTTCAAGGTGACTTCCAAACCTTCACAGACTTGGTCACTCAGCAATCCACAATTCCTCTTGGATGCTCTAGACCTTGACGCCTAACCGTCTGGAAGATGCACAATCTTTAAAGGTAACAAGCGTCGGTTCCACACAGGAACAATCTCTTTAGTGATGCTCAATCACTTTGGGTTTTAGGTGTTGGGGTTTTGGGTTTTTCCTCACTGATGATTTTCTCTCAAAGTCCTCGGAGGATGGGATGCTCTAAATGACAAGTGTTAATCTATCTCTCGGAGCAGCCAACCAGCTAGTGGTTGAGGGGGGCGGCTATTTATAGCCAGGGAGCAGCCCGACATGATAAGACATAAATGCCCCTAATTTATAACCATTAGGTGGATAAGATATTTGGGACAGCTGGCGTGAAGCACAGCAATGGTCGGAAATTTGAGCTCTCAAATTCCTCAGGGCTATCATGTTCCTCACTGTAGGCAATTCGCACTGGCGAATTCCTAACTCCTCAGTCAGAACAAATTCCTCAGAGACCAGAAGATCTTCGTCTCTGTCACTGAAGAAATTGACTGAATTGTATGAGATTTCCAAAGGCTTCAATCGAAGGATTGGGTATGTGTATAGGCTTTGAGATGGGCATCACTTGGAAACTTTTCCTTAGTATTACCTCGACCCCCTTTAACAGTACGGCATTTCCTATGACTCAAAAGAAAGGAAATGAAACTACGAAAACAAAAGTCTTCACGCTTCATAGTCCTCGCATCAATATCTTCAAGGTCACACCAATTTCCTCATTTTCAAAGTCTTCAAGAAAACCAAAGTCTTCAGATGAAGACATTCATTTTTAGGGGTCGACATTCATCGGATATATCAAACTCCTCAGAGACTTATTAGACCTGTGTACACTCACAAACACATTAGTCCCTTAACCTATAAGTCTTCAATACACCAAAATCACTAAGGGGCACTAGATGCACTTACAATCTCTCCCTTTTTGGTGATTGATGACAAATAGGTTAAGTTTTCAACGGGGATAAACATATGAAGTGTAAATCTGATTTTGAGGAATTTGATTGCAAGATATAGAGGAACTCCCCCTGAAGATTTGCATATTTGAGGAATTTGCTTTGGACTGCAAATGCACATTGTAGAATAAAATCTTGGAGATCTCCCCCTATATCTTGTAATCCATTCACGCATTTAACATATAGTATGAGGAATTTGAAATGCATGATGGAAAATGGTGTCTGACGAAATTCAGCATGCGTGCATTAAGGTACTTGAGGAAATAAGCATGGAGAAAGCAGTTCAAAAGTGTCAGACCACCATCGGACTTAAGTTTACAACTCAACAAACAAACACCTCAGAAGAACGGGAGTTGTAACTTAAAGAAAAATAGCCCATATATAGAGACCCGCTTGAAGACTAACTCAAATTTCTTCCCCTTTGTCATCAAATGACCAAAAGGGACGAAAAATGAGGACTAACACCCTTGAAGAATATCAGCTTGAGGTCGGTGGAGGAGCACCAGCATTGTCGGGGTCATTTGTTGATGTAGGGCCTGCCACAGTGCCGTCGAGATCCTCAGCCTCATCCGTCTCACGCGATGAAGAATATGAACTTGTGACCAACTGAGTAACTTTGACCTTCTTGAATTTCTTTGAAGGAGGATGTGACTAGTCAAAGTTCTGCTGAAAGTCCATCTGCTTGAGGTCTTCATCACTGTAAAGATGTCAAAGTATGGCCCAAGTGCGATCGAAGATTTCATGCACATAATAGTGATTCTTCTTCATAGTGTTTTGAGTGACAGTCATGTTCTGAGTGACAGTCATGTTCTGAAGAATTGAGCCAAATTTACGCTTGACCCACTTGTGATTGCGATCGATTTTCTAGTGAAGACTTAGAAGAAGCTCACGATCAGTCATCACACGCGGGGCAGTGGCTTGAGGATTTTGATTGGTGGCTTTAGCAGCAGAGTCCTGGGTTGCAGAGTCATCATTGGTTGAGTAGGATGCAGCCTTATGAAATTAACCATCCAATGGACGAGTGCCTTCATCAATAACAGCAGCTTTGCCTTTTTAATTAACTGAGGAAATGGTCCTTTTGAGGACTTCAATAGGAGGCAAAAAGCTGAGGTGATTCTGAAAATCAGCCTTGTATGGAATTGAAGACCTAGTTCTGATGAACTTCATAAGCCAAGGAGCATAGGGCTTCAATTCAAATGGTGAAAGAGCAACATTTGACAAAGTCCTCATGAAGATATCGTGATAGTTAATGGGAATCCCATGAATGATGTTGAACAACAGATTCTTCATGATGCTAACAACTTCTTCTTCTTCAGAATTGTGGCCTTTGATTGGATTGAGGGTTTTGGTCAAAATGCGGTAGATGGTCCTTGGCACATACAACAACTCCTTCATGAGGAAAATGGTTCTTGGAGCTTGGCCTGGACGCAAAGGCTTCCTCAACACTTGCATGAGATGATTTGGAAGTCCAGGTTCCTCATACAGAAGCCTTGCACCTTCTGCGGGAGGACTAACTGGGATGGCATGAAGCAATTCAGTTGCTGGAGCTTTGTAGTGAGTGTTTTTAGTCATCCAGTCCAGAACCCATGAATTGACATCAGTGACATTGCCAGTGAGGTGCATAGTTGCATAGAGCTGAAGAATTAGCTCTTCATTCCAATCACAAATGTCAGCACAGAAATTGAGGAGTCCAGCTTTGTGAAGAACATTCAGAACTGGTTGAAAGCATGGAATGGACTCCATATCCACATGAGGAATTTGGCGGTGTTGGAAGACTTTGTCCTTGTCAAACAGAATAGAGGCATAAAAGTTCATCTGACTTGCAGTCCAAAATCTCTTGCGCCTTAATCTTGCTGAGTCATAAGGATTTGCATCAGTGAAGAAATGATGCTCAGTGAAGAAATTAGCATTGTTGAATTTTGGCCTCCTTGTGCCAGACTGAGGATTTTGAGGCTTAGGCTGAAGATTTGCAGTAATAGGCCGCACAACCTCTTGAGTCACAACTTTTGGTGCAGCAGACTGAGGAATTGAAGTGGTAGTTTCATCAGCAGTCTGTGTCTCCATTTCTTCAGCTATTGTAGCTAGAATTTCTTCAGGAATAGATTGGAGAGAAGTTTGACATCCTTCAGACCTTGTCAATATTTCTTCAGTCTACACAGGGGACTAAGGAATTTGATGGAGAGGTGTGGCAATTGGTGAATTTGGGTGAAGATTTTCCCAAGCATCATCATTGAGGACATGAGTGGTTGAGCCAATATCCACATCTTCATCAATTTCTTCTATGCTCACCTCTTCAGCAGTGAACTGAGGCATAGGCGATGATACTAGTGGCTCTGAAGAAGCAGCAGAATGATTTTCTTCATCATCTCCGTTATCTAGAATGACATATTCCTCACCAAAAGGAACTATTTCCTTTAATGGCACAATAGAGACGGGAACATCATCAATTGGTTCATTGAAAGAGCTCGTCAAAGTCCTCACTTTCTTGGAAGCTGAGGATTCTATAGAGGTTGATGCTTTCCTTTTCTTTGCGGCTTCCTTCTCTGCAGCCTTTGTTTTCTTCACTTCTGATGCAGAAGAAAGTGTTGTTTTCTTCTCCTTTGAAGATTTTGCAGGAGGAGCTGAGGACGAAGTAGGTGCAGTTTCTTCAGGCATGACTGATGCAGTCGCCCTGGCATTCCCAGTTTCTTCAGGCTCAGGAGTTTCTTTAGCTGGCCTTGGTTGTTCTTCAGGCGCAACGTTGGTGGTTGCCCTGACAGTTTCTTCAGAAGCTGGAATTTCTTCAGCAGCCCTGGCTTTCTTCAGCAGCCTGAATTTCTTCAGTAGGCTGAACAGAATCTTCAGCCTAAGGAATTTGTTGTTGCGATGGAGCTGCAACTTTTACCTTGAGGTTCTTCACGATGTTGACAAATCTGACCTTGGCTCCGAGCCAATCAGCATGGTATCGGTCAAATTCATCACTAAGGACTTTGATTTCCTTCTGAACTCCGACAAGTTCTTCAGGAGACAAAGTGAGAACATTGTTCCTCAGAAAGCGCTCCTTCTTGTAATGGTCCTTCTTGACTCACCTGGCCTTCTCAAACTTCCATTTTTCTTCGCCTATGAAGGTGGTCAACATGTGACTCTGTCCAGGAGTCAAGTTCAGGTCAGGGAGTGGAGTATTTGGATCCTTATGAAAAATATCAATGAAGTCGTGGATCTTCTTTGGATCCAGCATAAGAGGCACAGAGCTTCCTTTGGCTCTTGCAGCCCTTTCTTGTCTATCTTTGATGATTTCAGCAAGTTCATCATCATCTGATGGGACTTGGAAAGCCACTTGTTTCTTGTGAGGACTTGGCCTCTTTCCATGTCCAGCAGTGGACTTAACCTTCAGCAGAGTTGAACCACTTGAGGATTGTGGTTGAGCTGAGGAAGTTGCAGATGCTCCTGATGCAATTGAGAATCCAGCTATCCACTGACATGTTGCAAGATGCACAGGTGTTGAGGACTTTGTGGCAGCAGCTGAGGATTTTCCAACAACAGAGGGAGTTGGCGCTGCCTTTGAGGAAGTTGCCCGAGGTATTTGCTCTGAGGGCTTTGCTGTTGAGGAACTTGGCCATGAGGGCATTGAGCTTGAAGATTTTGTCTTCACAGCTGACTTCTTCAGAATGGCCTTCTTTGGCATAGCTCTACTGGCAGAGGCCTCAGCAGCAGCAGCAGCAGCTTGAGAATCCTCATTGAATTTCCTCACTGCTTCAGCTGGAGTTTTCCGAAGCTTTGCTTGGCGCTTGGCGCTTGGCCCATTCCTTTGGAAAATCCTCACCACGCTTGACGCTGGTAGGATCAGCTCATTGGCCTGCAGTTAGAGGTGGTCTTGAGCATGGAGGATTTATAGTGAATTTCTTCATGTACTTGGGAGTAACATAATGATATTCCCTCCATTCCTTTGCCCATCTTCTCTCAATCCTCTGTATGCACACTTTGCACTGATTCTTGTTCTCTTTCCCATAAGTTTCTTCATCTGGTGTGCAATATTCATTATAGATATCCTCAGGGATTTCAAATGTTGTGTTTGTCTCTGGCCCTTTTCCTCCCTTCTGAGGTTTTTTCCCTTCCGCCATTTTCCTCATTTGAGGATTTTGAACTTTTGATGATTCTGAGGAAGTATGCAATTTTTCTTCAAGGAACGCTGCAAATGAGTTAAGTTGATGAGAACCTCGAGATTCATCAGCACACATTTGTACCTATGAACAGAGTATAGGTGTGAAGAATTTGAAGAGGTCATATGCGTTCTCAGAAATTTTTCAAAATGTATCAAGTTGAGGAATTTGACCATAGATGTCTTGAGGAATTTCACTAAGCATTCTTGACTTAGGTTCCAGAGTTGTATAGAATAGAAAATCCACACAATTGAGGAATCTTGAGGAAAATCATAGCTTAGAGAAATAAATCAAGGAAAGGAAGCATTGCGGTGTTTAAGGAGTAGATTGTTGAAGAATAAACACCTTTTGAGGATTTTGTGAAAATCATAAGAATCAAAGTAGGGCAGTAAAATCAGATTTTAATTACCCTTGATGAAGAACACAATGAATTGGGAGTTAGAACTTGGAAGTTCGTCTGTCTAGATCTCCCACACCCTAACTCGGCGGCAGGAGACAGCTACGACGGCGACGGAGTGAAGATTTCCGTGGTCGGCGCGAGTATGACGGCGACGAGGTCGAGGCAGTGAAGCTCTTCCTCACCGGCGATGATGGAGTTCAGTGACGGTGCTAGGTCAGAGCTCGAGCGAGGAGAGACGCGGTCGCGCGGAGTAAATGAGGTAGTGAAAGGGAAGGGGTATTTATAGCCGAAGTGAAAAACTATTTGCCTGAATATTTTGGACGAACATGCCCCTGACCCTTGCTATCCTAACGACATGTGTCACCCATGTACTGAAAGGTGGAGATCATGGGGGATTGTGGGTGAGTAAAATAATCCGTCGTGGGAAGTGGAGCGGTTTGAGCGGCAACTGCCAAAATTTGATATGAAATTTTTAATGTTTCGTTCGCAAATTCTTCAGCTGTCAAGGACACAGTGAAGACTTTGAACGGGTTTCAAATAGAACGCACATGAAGAATTTGTGAACAGACTGGGTTGAGTTTAGCATGGAGGGGGAACGGGTCCGATCACATTCACTTAGAGGAAAATCAATCTGAAGAAATAGCAATAAGTGAACGTTGTTGAGGACATTGAAAACTATATATATATATATATATATATATATATATATATATATATATACACACACACACATCTGGACTATTCTGTTTCGTGTAACAGAATATTATTCTGTTACTCTACTTGAACTGACGGTTTCAGGCGGTTGTACTGATGAATTTCATCTCGTCGAACTAATCGTCTACTCTAGTTAAAAAAATTGCGCCTAGTGGTTCGTGGAGACGCTCAACAACTACGCGGCGTTGTTTGACAACCTGGAGGTGGGCGCGACGCGCGGGTCCGTGAAGCGTGCGTGCGTGAAGCGGTGGCTCCTCGGCAAGGCGATCAAGAACATCGTGGCCTGTGACGGCGCAGGGCGCCGCCAGCGGCACGAGCGGCTGGACCGCTGGGCAGCGTGCATGGAGGGCGCCGACTTTGGGCGCATCCCACTGAGCTACTACGCGCTGCTGCAGGCGCGGCGGGCGGCGCAGGGGCTAGGCTGCAACGGCTTTAAGGTCTGCGAGGAGAAGGGCACCTTCTTCCTGTGCTAGCAGGACCGCGCCCTCTTCTCCATCTCCGCCTGGCGCGGCCGCCGCTTCGACTGACCGCCGGCCGGCCCTGTCGTCTGGACTCTGGATTCGATTTCACCACTACTAGTGGTACCACCCATGGACATTAGCTAGCTAGCTAGCGTTTCATCACATCCAAAATTTCATTTCTTCTCCTGATTGTTTCGTTGGTACTCTGTTGTAGACTGAACTTGGGGCATGCATATGCATGCGCTGCTTGTTTTGGACTAAACTTGTTGCATGCTTATGCATGCCATGGGTGTGTGTCTAATCATAGTAGTGTGCGTGCCTTCCCGTTTAGGTTCAGATTAGTGCATAGATTTTGGCAGGAATGACGAAGTGATCTGCCGATTGATCATCGATTTGGATTGGATGGTTTGGTGGTTTATCTATCTAACTGTGTTTGATCTTTCCATTCGATCGAATCCCGCCCAAGAGGGTAGGTTGTATTTGGTGAAAAGGGGATAAACCCAGATGCAATCAGGTCCTGATGAGTTTGGTAAGGCTAATTGTGAGCCGAATGACTGACACGAGGGCTGATTGAAAGCTTTCTTGTCATCATAAGAAGGCGATTACGGTACGCCAGCTGATGCCTCAGGTCGAATTCAACACTTTCAAAAAATGGGGCAAATAATATACCATTGGAAAGCTATCGAAATACAAAACTTAGTCATGTTGAACGTTTGCTCAAATTCACAAGTGTTTAGGAGTAATTTTGAATACGGTGTGACCCATCGTGTTGTTTTTCCATCTAAAAAACAGAGTACTCGTACTGATCTATGTGTATGTTTGTACTGAGGTATTTTTTACAGAGTAGTGTTGAATAAGGTGAGACCGGTCGTGTTGGTTTTTTCGTCCCGAAAATAGAGTACTCGAACTGATCTTTGTATGGGTTTGTACTGAGCGTGCTTTTCACATACCAGACTTTTACTTTGTTTTCCTCACAACTATTCTGTCGATTTTGAACTTTTGTTTTTTCTGTCCTAGAACTTACCAAAGTTTTTTCCCAGTAAAATGTGCACTCTCTTTTTTGAAACAGTGTATGAACGTTCACATGGAGAGTAATTGAACTTTTGAGCACTTTCTTTTTATATAAACAAGCTTTTTCCTAACCCTTGTTTATTAAGATCATGTGGAAGTGCCACATTTTCTTTCGTAGGTGAAACTTTTTGCTATGCGGGTTTTGGACTTATCTGTCTTTCTAGTTTGAACTCACCCAACAATTTTTCCAGTGATCTTTATTAGTGTTTTTTTATTTTTATATTGCACGATCGTCATGTTCTTTTCACACTGGGAACTTCCTATGTATTCTTTTAAGTTTCCTTTTTATTCTAAACATCTTGTTTTCTCACCTTTGATCCATTGAATTTTTATTTTCTTTTTATATTGAGCTGCCACAAATATTTTTTTCTTTTCTTTTTTGGAGACATTCATTTGTACTTTTTAAACAATTATACTTGGACTCCCACAAAAAATATAAGCAGGTGTACAAAAGCAAACAACATCAGTACACAAGCAGTGTGGTTCAAATTAGTCACTTCAGTACACAAGCAAATAATGTTGATCTATCAGTAGCATACAAGTAAAAGCAAACTAAACCATGTCAATTTCAGTAGCACACACAGATCTTTTTTTTTTTGAACTGATGATAAAGCACATGGTGAACGTCTACACTTAGTGTATGTTTACTCGTACAACCATGGGAGTATACTATGTTCACATCCTTTTCTGCGACTTTTTGCTATGTTTGAACTTTTTGTTTTGATGGAAGGGCGTGTCACCTGGAACATCTTCTCGCTGCCTTCTCTTCCTGCAAAATAATTTGAGTACTATGTGTTGACCTAACACAACACAACATCAGCGGCAAAGGCCCTGAGTAGTCCAGCCTCTACATCTTCCCCTTCTACTTTTGAAACCAGAAAAAATGAAACAGCTCGTCAGTACATGAAGAATGAGAGAAAAGAAAGTCAAAAGAACTTAAGCATCCTGCAACTACTTCTGCAATTTATACTAACCCCTTTTGCTCAATGCTTGAAATGTCGTACAATAATTAAGAAATAGAAAGGAAAGTGGTGAGAGCTTTCGATTGAACTGTCGACGCTTTGTCTTTTGAACTGATTAGTTCTTTGTTTAAAAAATGTAAATACAATGTTCCTAATCTGCAACAGAACATTTTTTTTCGGGGCAAGTGAAAACAATGAGACACCGAACCCTCTCTCTAACACACACAGAACTGATGGTAGATAAAATAGTGAGTTGCTAATAATGTTTTTGATTTTCTCCTATAGAAAACATGTTCGTTTCTTCTTATGATATATAAAATTGAACTATCTATCCAACACGATCGAACTATTCCCATGTTTCTCTATGGACTGAGGAAAGAATACATAGTGAAATAACATTTACCAGTACTAGTCTTGGGAAAACAAGAGCTTGAATGCCAAGCAAGGAGTTTCTGTGTTAGGTTTGAACTGATGACCTACCTGTAAGTAAACCAAGGATCTCATAATGTTTTATTATGTGCATCATGCCCGGATGTACATAATAGAGCAGTACAACACCTTAGCTTCATTTTAACAAAAGACAAACATGAAAAGAAAACATGTTAAGTTGTTGTAGGCATTTTAGTAAACACCATGAGGGCAACAAAATAACAACAATAGAAACAATGGTTTTTCTTTCCTTTTTGTTCTGCAACTTCTCTGAAATCAAAACCCTCTCCATGTTCATTTTGGATCATTTTTTCCCGAACTCCCAGATTCCAGAGCTACTGGATGTTCTGGGTTCTTTTATGAACCTTTTTATTATCCTTTTTTTGAACTTGAAACGAATATACACAATACACTACTGGAATCAGGGTCTTTGCAATCTGCCAGCTCTTTGCCGTCTGCCAGCTGATGGCAAAGAGGTTGTTTGCCGTCTGTCTTTCCAAAGCAGACGGTAAAGAACCAGCGGATGGCAAAGAGGGTCTTTGCCATCTGCCACATCTTTGCCGTCTGCTGGCAGACGGCAAACAGTTCTTTGTCGTCTGCTAGCAGACGACAAAGACCAAAAGTGGGCCCCACGGGGTACTGCACTGCCTAGGTCACACGGGCCACTTCTTTGCCGTCTGCTGGCAGACGGCAAAGATTTCTTTGCCATCTGCCAGCAGACGGCGAAGACGTAAGGGGGGCCCACAGTGTCACGGCGGGGGCGTGCTAACGGTCACCTTCTTTGCCGTCTGCCAGCAGACGGCAAAGAAAAAAAAATTAAAAAAAAAAGAAAAAAGCAGACGGCAAACAGGGGGCTTAATTTTCGCCCCCCCCCCCCCCGCCCCGCGCCTATCTCTCTCCTCCGCGCCCCGCGCATCTCTCTTTCTCACTCATCTCTCTCCCTCTCTCCCCGCAGCCCGCCACCGGCCCCTCCTCCCCCCGCAGCCCGCCCCGCCCCCTCCTCCCCGCCGCGCCCCCCCGCCCCGTCGCCGTCCCCACCTCCACCTCTCGTTCCCCCCTCTCTCGCCCCAACCCACCCCGCCCCGACCCAGCTTGCCACCCCGACCACCGCCCGCCGCCCACGCCACGGCCCCCTCCTCGACCCCCGCCGCTGCCGCGCCTGCCCCCGGCCCCGGTCGGCCGTCCCCACCTCCGGCCCCGGCGGCCCCGCGCACGTCCGGCCTAGGCCCCAGCCGCCGCACCCGCCCCCGCCTCCGGCCCCGGCGGCCCCGCCCGCCTCCGGCCCCCGCCGTCGAGCCCGCCCCTGACCCCCGCCGTGCCTCGCCTCCGGAGTTCGCTCTGGCCGTCTCCTCTGGTGAGCTCTCCTCTCCTCTCTGTCTTCTCTGGTGGATGGAAGAATGGATGGATGCACTGGTGAATGGATGTACTTGTCTCTATAGAATTTGTCATGCCGTTCAATGTCTGTACATAGAAACACATAGATGTGTGGACAAGTGAATGGATCGATAGATGGATGTATTTGTCTGTACAGAGAACAATCGATCAATAGATGGATGTATTTCTCTGTACATTGTACATTGCTCTGGTAGGAGTAGTTGATTTAGGTAGATGATTTGCTAAAATATATTTTTGGCCCTGCTATGTGCTAATCGATAAACGTTGTACATGGAGAAAGTTCAATGAACACCCAGTTTCTGTTGTATGTGATGTGATGACCTAATTGTTTTTTCACTCGGTGGAATTTACAGAATTTGTGGTGTTGCGTATCCGTGGAGTGATTATTGACATCGGAGCTGTTGGTCCTCGATCGTCCCCCTGCTGATCGACTACATCCTCTACATCCGAGGGTGAGCTACATCATGATGCTCTTTTTTATGTGCACTAGATTTAATTATCACGTCAAGCTCGTAACCTAGGCGTTCTCCGTCCGAAAGGGTCGCATCGATAAAATGCATTCAATATAAACCCGACACCCGACCCCGACACCCCGACACGACACCCCCGACACCCCGACCCCGACCCGACACCACGCCACCAGACACGACACCCCCGACACCACGCACCTAGACACGACACCCCCGACCCCCGACACCTCTTCGGCCTTGTTGACCGAAAAGGTGCTTCTCGGCTTCCAGAGGCCGACGGGTCATATATTTGTGATTATGAGTTAGAGTAGTATATTTCCCGATTTTGTTAAGAAAAACATCATATATATTTGTGTTGATCGGGTGGATTTAAATGTGCAGTTCTTTCGTTGCTGCGAGGGTCTGGTGTTCGACGACCGCCCCGTGCGTTCGACGAGCTCCGCCCCTGCGTTCGTGGGTGAGCACAAATGACATCTCCTCCTCCCCCCTTCATTTGCTCTGTTCCGGTCTTCGTGCCGATGAAACTTGCTAGCTGTAGGTGTCAATCATCAGTATGCGTGACCACTATGCGTCTCCCGTTCGAAAGGGTTACATCTATAAATATGCATGCATTTGCATATTTATAACCGTGATTCTTTCGAATTGTCCAACGTTATCCATGGACAGCCCGAGTATGTGTAGATTGGGTTCGTTTTCCCATATGCTCTGCTCCGGATCCGATGCAGAATTTCGTCAGTGCCTCCCTATTGTTCTCCGGGTACACATCCTCTCTGCTTATTGCCGAGACATGTATCAGGAGAACAGCGGGGAGGTGCTGCCGAAATTTTGCGTCGGATCCGGAGCAGAGCATGGGAAAACGAACCCAATCTACACATACTCGGGTGGAATTAGGACCTATCTTTACCTACTAGCGTCTAGGTTGCATGGACGTAATAAAACTGACAAACTCTATTAACTGATGAATATGGTTTGCTGAATTATGTATGTATTTCTTGTGTGTCCAGTAGCTAGGCAAGATGAGTGATCGTGCGTGGATGTACACCGGTCACACTAGTCAGAAAGACATGACCCATGAATGGATGAGAAAAACCAAGGGGTTTGTGAGAGCCGCATTTGCAAATGGACAGGAAACAACTTGGTGCCCCTGTGTCCGCTGCGACAACTTTCATAAGATGTCAGAGTTAGAAATGATCAAACACCTACAGAAGTTGGGTTCCACGCCTAATTATACGATCTGGACATTTCATGGTGAGTCTGCCCAACGTGCCAGAGCTGAGGAGGGCCGTCGTCGCACCGACGAGCATGGTACCGGGATGGAAGACATGGTGGAAGACTTTGATGATGCTCGGGATTCGGACGATGAGATGGAGGAATCTGCAAAGGCCTTCAATGATATGTTGGAGTCTTCAAAACGTCCTCTCCACGAGCACACTGAGCTTTGTCAGCTGGATGCCATCGCACAAGTAATGGCTCTGAAGGCTCAATTCAACTTGGGCAGAGAATGCTACGACGCGATGATGACACTATTTGGACGCTTTCTACCCAAAGGCCATGTAATGCTTGCAAACCTGTACCAGTCGGACAAAATCCTCCGTGTACTTAAGATGCCCTATGAGAAGATAGATGCCTGTGAGAAAGGATGTGCCTTATTTAGGCTTGAGTATGCGGACTTGAAGTATTGTCCCGTTTGCCAGTCTTCCAGGTATGTTGAGGTAGACAACGGTATGGGTGAGAAGAGTCAGACAAAAATCCCAGTTAATGTTCTTCGGTATATGCCAATCATACCAAGACTTCAACGTCTTTTCATGGTCGAAGAGACGGCCAGACAGATGACATGGCATAAATTGGGCAAAAGAACCGAACTAGATGCAGATGGGGAGCCGATGTTGGTACACACATCGGACGCTTTTGTGTGGAAGCGCTTCGATGCAATACATCATGCTAAAGCGGCAGATCCAAGGCATCCTCGAATCGCCATAAGCACGGATGGGTTCAACGTGTTTGGTATGATGGCAGCCCAATACAGTTGTTGGCCTGTATTTGTCATTCCACTCAATCTCCCCCCCCCCCGGACAGATTATGCTCCAAAATGACCTATTTAGCTCTAAAATGACTTAATATGCTCCAAAATGACCTATTTAGCTCCAAAATGACTTAATATGCTCCAAAATGACTATTTAGCTCCAAAATGACTAATATGCTCCAAATGACTTAAATGCTCCAAAATGACCTATTTTACATATTAAGTCATTTTGGAGCATATTAAGTCATTTTGGAGCATATTTAGCTCCAAAATGACCTATTTAGCTCCAAAATGACTTAATATGCCCAAAATGCACCTATTTAGCTCCAAAATGACTTAATATGCTCCAAAATGACCTATTTAGCTCCAAAATGAGTTAATATGCTCCAAAATGACCTATACTTAGCTTATTTAGTTCATTTATGACATACTTAGCCTATTTAGGTCAAAAATGGCCTATTTAACTAGGTTAGCTCTAAAATGACACAAGTAAGCAATAAGAAGAAGAAAAAGAAAGAGAAGAAAAATTCTTCTTCTTTTTCTTCTTCTTCTTCTTCTTGTTCTTCTAACTTTCTTCTTTCCCATTTTGCAGATTTGTTTCAGATCACGGAAGCTTACGTTGGAGTCTACTCTTCTCCTTGTCCTTCCTTTTTGTTTTGATTTTGTAGGATGAACAATTTGAAACTTGCTACGTATATATGTATGGATGGTGGCTATATTGTATATGGACATTTTGCTTAATTGTTGGATATGTTGGACTTTTCATTTGGTGTATATATGTGTTGGATGATGATATATGTGTTGGATATGTTGGATGATCCATATGGTAGGGATATGTTGGCTATATGTACTTGCTGAAATATTTTGAAATGAATATATATATATATATATATATATATATGTGTGTGAAATTGATTGAATTTAAGAAAAAACAGGGGCTATATAGCCAATTTGCCGTCTGCTAGCAGACGGCAAATTGGCCACGTGGCAGCAGACTGTTCAACCTGGGCTGGCCTATTTGGCCTCTTTGCCGTCTGCTAGCAGATGGCAAAGAAGCAAGGTCTTTGTCGTCTGCCAGTAGACGGCAAAGAAGCAAAGGTCTTTGCCATCTGCTGGCAGACGGCAAAGAAGCAAAGAGCGTCGTTAGCCCCCTAACGGGGCTGCTACCTTTTTTGTGCCGTCCACAAGCTTTGCCGTCTGCTAGCAGACGGCAAAGAACTTTCCTTCTTTGCCGTCCGCCAGCAGATGGCAAAGCAGCCTTTACCGGCATCAGTTCAGCCGGAGTGTTTGCCGTCTGCTAGCGGACGGCAAAGCCTTTGCCGTCCGCCAAGCATGCCTTTGCCGTCCGCCAAGCATGCCTTTGGCAGACGGCAAAGCAGCTGATTCCAGTAGTGATACACAAATGTACTACACAAGAATGTACATCTACACAAGAATATGCTACATGAAAAGAGGAAGGGGGAAGGCCAGACCTCGTCGTTGCGTCATTGAACGGCCTTGGCTATCGGCAGTGAACGGACTGTGGTACTGGCGGTGAACGGCCTGGCCGCTGCGAGAATGGGGGATGGGGCATGGCCTGCAGTAGCAGGAGACGGCGACCTACAGAAGGAAGAGGTTGCGACCTGACGACCAAGCAATACAAATGAGAAAAGAAATAAACCCTGGCATCCATCACATCGGCATTTAGTACATCATGCATACATGTTAAATAATGCAAACATTACATTTTTTAAAACAGGCAGGCAGCTTTTTGGCATTTTCAAACTGCAGTCTAATAAAAATATACCAAACACAAACTTTTCCAACCATAGAACTGCAGAAATATAGCAAAGTTGAACTGTTGTATTCTACAGAGAATTGCACAGAATTAATAATTTAAAAAATGATTATCTTTTTATCTATCAGTTCATAGAAACTACAGACCACAACATCACAGAAATTTTAGCACGTATGGGGACGGACGAGGGGATGGCAGGAGACGTAATGGAGGTCGTCGATGGTGCAGCGTGGCCCATGGCAAGTCCTCCCAGGTGGCGCTCCCTGTCTCCAACCGAAAAAAGAACGGCAGCAGTGGCACATGATCCAGTACGACAGCCGTCGGACAAGAGCCAGGACGACGGCGAACAGATCGTTGAACAGATCCAGGGTGGAGCGCGGGGTGGCATGCATGATTGTTTAAGAAATAAATATTGGGGCCCACTGTAATGCATATATCCACAAATTCAGACACCAAAACTGAAGAAAATAATAGAACAGAAATTAGAGAATGTTAAATTTGACACGTCTCAATTTTTAGCATCACTTCTAAATCTAATCTTCAACAAATTCTTTAGTGGACCTATCATTCTTGTCAAAAGTAATCAACATGAATGATCTCCGTCAGTCACCAATTTACTCAAACCATCCACGCTCATATGAGCTTTCCATTCAAGATTTCCTGTCCTATGTTCTTCTAAACAAATTGAGAACTTGAACCACATTTTTTGGAAGCTATACTGACAAGCTACTATACTACTTTACAACAAGTAGCTTTCGAACAAAACATAATTGAAAGTTGCAAGCATTTGAATAGGAGAAAGTCCAACTCAGCTGCAAGCATAAGGTCAACCAAAGTATCAGAATAAGTACACTCTGCTGCAAGCATAAGGTCAACCAGAGCATCAGAATATGTCCAACTCGGCTGCAAGCATAAGGTCAACCAGAACAATTGGGGGAAGACACCTTATGTTCAGAGAAATGCTCAGCACAAAACAGAATTCAGCGGCGATTTTTTTTTGCTTTTCAGACATTTTTAACACAAACACCTTGCTGGCATAAAATCTCTATAGAGCATGTCAGCAGCAAGTTCATCATTAGCCATCCCCGTACTGTCCCTACTGATTCTCCCTTCCTACCCAACCAAATCACATCGAACTGCAGACGTGCACTGTTGACACCGAACCAGGGATACAGGAGCTAGAGCAGGAGCGCCATATGTTATTTTAAATGCCGATGGAAGGAATTGAGAGCTCCTATTATAGATCATCATTTGCAAAACAAGAGCTCCTATTTATAGAGCGCCTATCTTTGAGTGAACGGAAGCGGGGCAACTAGTTGGACTAGCGAGGTGCCGATGCATCTACCGCGGGGCAATATTCTTTTTCTTGCTCAATATTGCTTTATTTTTAACTCGCCACCCTTCAAGTCTGAACTGATGCAAAGCCTTTCTTTTCTTTACTAATCTGCTATAATTTTTTCTGTGTATTAAGCTAACATACTATATTAAACCAAACTGTGTTTTTAATGCATACATTTGAACTATTTTTCCATGTCTTTTTATGGACTGATGCCAGATATACATGGTGAACTGCTATACCACCTACAGAGCATCCGTTTTGCTATGAGAAAACACAAATCATCTTTCCCTTTTAGCTATATATCACATTTTTGAACAAGCATCTTGAACTTCTGCTAAGCAAGCACAACATCAGCACATCTAAATGCCTCGGTAAACTGGAGTCACTCAATCCCCAAATCAGAAAAAAAAATTACAAAGGCAGAACAAAATGAGAGAAAGCTTCTGACCTCTGCGTTGCTGAACGATTTTTTGTCGAACGGCCTCGGTTGGCAGTGGCGAACGGACTAGTGCGGCAGCTGTGAACCATGTGGCAGCTGTGGCGGGGGCGTGTGTGACCGGGGGCAGAGCAGGGAGGAGCACAGGTGGGGCAGACGGAGGCCGGCGGGGCGTTGGGAGAGGGGGGCGGGAAGCGACACGCCGGGGTAGAGGGGGTGGTGGCGCGGTGGGGAATAGAGGGGTGGCGCATGGTGGAGGGAGGTAGCCGACGCGGTGGGGCAGACGGGGGCAGCGCATGGTAGAGGGAGGTGGCCGGCGAGGGGGAAGGAGGCAGTCGGCGCGGTGGGGCAGAAGGGGGCGACCCATGGTGTAGGGAGGCGGCCGGCGCACGGGAAGGAGGCAGCTAGCGCACGAGGGTGAGAGGCGGCCGGCGTGGGGGAAGGAGGCGGTCAGCACGGTGGGGCAGAAGGGGGCGACGCATGGTGTAGGGAGGCGGCCGACGCACGGGAGGGAGGCAGCCAGCGCACGGGGGTGAGAGGCGGCCGGCGCGGGGGAAGGAGGCGGCCACGCAGGGGAAGGAAGCGGCGCGGCAGCGGTTACAGAGAGAGCGAGGCTTTTTTTGTTTGTTGTTTCGGGCCAGTGAACTTTAGGTGGGCTGGCCAGGTACTGATTCGTCGGATTGCCTCCTATATAGGGCGGAGGGTAACAGAATAGCCCAGATGTGTCTATATATATATATAGACACATCTGGGCTATTCTGTTTCGCGTAACAGAATATTATTCTGTTACTATTATTGAACTGATGAATCCGAGCGGTTGTACTGATTCTGTCATTTCATTGAACTGATCGTTTTTTATTAAAAGAGCAAATAAGAGCCCCCTCACACTCTCTCCCCGTTCAGCCTGCCACTCTAGCCGTTGACTGAGCTGCTTGTGGCCGATCCCTCCACCCGCCCGCCTCGCTCCTGGCAACCCAGGCCCTACCCCAGCCGCGGCGATGGGCGTCGGGGCGCAGGCAACGGCGGCGGCGCTGCTGCTGGAGCTCGTATGGTGGAGAGAAGTGTGGCGTGGGTGCGTACATGCGTGAGGCCGGAGCAGAGGCGCCCTGCAGCGGGCGGCGCCGGGGCGAGGAGGGGCCGCGGTGAGCTCCGATCGTAGAGGGCGCAGCGCGCCCCAAGAGCACGCGCGGAGCTGGCCGAAGGAGATGGCGGCCACACTTGGCGCCGGCGTCCACCTCAGCGCCAGCACAGACGGAGCAGCTACCACCTGCAAGCAGCACCAAGTGAGAAATCAGTGGAGAGAACTCAAGCAAAGGCACAAGGATGGCTTACCCACGTGGTGGGGGAGAGCGCGAGGGCGGAGGGGGAGGCCGCCATTTCCAGCCGGGGGTCGGGTCGAGGTGGTGGTGGAGTCGCCGTGTTCCGCTCCCCTCCTCCTCCTTCCCCTTTGTACTAGTGGCAAGGCACCGAGTTGTGATGTGGTCGAAAGGATTGAGTGACCACTCCACTGATTTCGTTTGCCTTACCATCTTGGGAAGGGAAGGGAAGGGCAGAGGGCGGTGGCGGGTCCCGCTAGAGTGGGAGGGGGCGGTGGCCACCACCACCACCACCGTCCGTCCAGGTTCACCTTAGTCAACGGCAACTGTAGCCATGTTGCCCATGTGCCCATCCTTGACTGGGAGCTGAGGAGATTCCGTCGCTAATTAATTATCCTGCACTATGTTGTTGCTGGTGGAGCTACTATAGTAGTATTTGATTAGGGGCTAACGGTAGTTACTTACTACTGTATTTGACATGAGACTGAGCACCATACGAGCTATAAAATGGCAGCTCATATTTTGGGAATCTTTCGCGGTAGGTGTGCAACAAAATTTCACATAGAATTGTCAAATGCAAAACTTTCAAAGAGGCCAAAGATTTCAGTTCAATGTCTACGCAAAGCTATCGAAAATGTGAAACTTAGTCATGTTGAACATTTTCTCAAATTCGCAACTGGTGAAGGCTAATTTGAAATACGGTGAAACCTTCGTGTTGTTTTCCCGTCAGAAAAAACAGAGTACTCGTACTGATCTCTGTGTGTGTTTGTACTGAGGAGATATTTTTCACGAAGTAATTTTGAATGGTTCCGAAAAAAAAGTATTTGAACTGATGTCCGTATGTGTTTGTGCTGAGCGTGTTTTCGCAGACTAGACTTTACTCTCTCTTTTTTGGTACGGCTTTTCTTCATAACTTTTCAATGGTTTACGGTATCATAGTCCTCGAAGTTGCATGGTTTATATCATTGAGCTGAATGATATTTTTTTCAAAAGAAAATGTTTTGTGTCTTTCTTTTTTTTAACTCTTTTTTTTGCAATGATGTTTTGAACTTCTCGTGTTTTACGACTTGAACTTTTACCATTTGAATTTCCGTGGGTTTTTCTTTTGTTTGAGCTTTTTCCCAAACTTATCTGAGACGTCATGTTTGAACATACAACTTTTGTAGTTGTGAACTTGTCGTTTTTTTCATTTATTAAGTTGCTTTTTTTCCTCCGAACTTTTACTGATACAATTTTTTTGCAAATTTATTGTCCCTTGAGTAAGAACTAATGCAATTTTTTATTTTAATTTTATGGTACTTATGGTACTAGAGAGTTTGTACTTCTCAAAAAATAATCACTCGATGTTCTTTTAGTTTTAGTTTTTAATTTTCTTTCTCATCCTTATCCTTACTGACGGTGTCATCACCATCATACCTTTATGGTTTATATAGTTGAACAGACTTACATTTTTACCATTCCCTTCTTTTAAAAACTTATGTTTTCTTCTCCAAACTTCCTACTTGACGAGAATCAGAACTTATTTATTTTTTACATTTGTACTTCCAAGTGTCTTTAATGACATTTTCACTATTTTACTTTGTTTTACCTCATCAAACAGGCGCACAACACATTTGAAGAAACAAAATACGAATCTTTGAAACACTAGGGGTATAACCATTGCACATGACTTCATGTGTGCCTTCATCATAGAAAAATAGACTGAATATCACCAAGTTCTAAGGTTGAACAATTGAATCATACAGAATATTGTCAAAACACCGCATTTTCTCACTAAAACAAACTTTTGTACTTGCATACAACCCTCTTTGAACTTGGACGACACCTAGTGCTCAACTTGGACGATGACAAGTGCTCAACTCGAACGGAGGAGGTAGTCATTACTTTTTAACCATGAATGCTTCTAAAGACACTGGGAATTGCTTCAAAACTGCTTTTATACTTTTTAACATGAGGGTTCTCTCAGCTGGGCCAAGAAGCAATGCATACATAATATTTTTATTCTGCAAGAATGAAACACTCCAATAATTAACAACTAATCTATCAGTACATGCAGAACAATTTCAGTTTTGAGAACAAACTTCCATTGATATGTTAATCTCTCAATCTGTATAGAGGACAAGATGGGTCTCGGGCTACTTAGAAAATTTTGACATGCTTTTACCATGAGGCACCTTCTCCCTAATGTTGAATAGAAGAATGTTAACAAAGAAACAATTCAATTTTTTTCTAAAATAAGAACTGAACTGAACAAAAATTAGATATTGAACTAAACTAAAATAAGAAACTAGACTAAATTAAAATAAGAAATGAAACTAAACTAGAATTTGAAATTGAACGAAATTTGTATTCATCAAACGTTACAGGTATAACATAAAAACTCCCAAAATCATGTGGATTTATCTAGTTCATGAGCGGCAACTCCCAAAATCAGTGAACTTATGTTCATTTTTCTTCATCAGACACATCATCACCTGTTTTGTTTTTTCTTCTGTAATATGCACTAAATTGCAGCAATAAACATAAGAACTTGTACACCGGTAGAGTTTTTGCAAAGCGAACTGATACCTTTTCTAACCTGAGAACTACAGAATATTAGCAAAAGTGAGCCACCAAATTCTATATAGAAGTGCAGAAATTAAGACATCAAAAGCTTAAACAAAGTAGATGGAATTTTTTTAACACATCAGCATTTGAACTTCTAGTAGTTCTTGTCCTCAGAACAAAGTACCTTCATTTTTAACCACCGCAAATAAACTCTTATACTTATGGCAAGTATATTTGAACTGATGTATCCTTTTTCTAGCTACTGAATTGCTAACCACCACAAATAAACTCTTAACTACTTATGACAAGTATTTTGAACTGATGTATCTTCTTTCTAGCTACTGAATTGCTATACCACAGTACCGCGTCCTTGGAAGTGAAATACCAACATCATTGGTTGTGTAAAAACACTCAAAAGAATTGCCTGTTGTACTGTATTTTATAGTACCAATTGTACTGAACTTAACTAATTTCGCACTGGAATTTAATACATCATACATACACTTTAAGTAATGCAAACATAGAAAACTCAAAATTTCTGCAGTCTATAAAATATACAAAACCCAAAATTTTCTAACGAGTGCACTTGCGTGGAGTTACCTACTGAACTTCTAAGCTGACATTGGTTCTCCGATTTTCTTTACACTACCAATTTCCTGTTTTTTATAAGCGAACTGATGGAAAACTTGATGGTGCACTTCTGTATTTTGTTCAAGGCTGCACTAGAACTGACATGATAAGTTAAGTTATAGTGATCCATCGATAACAGGTCAAACCCTCCTTATGCTTGAGTGCACTAGAATTGACAAGAAACCGATGCTCTATCAAAAGTTCAACCAGGCCAAAATTTGAAACTGGCCAAACCAGTAGTTGACAGGCAACACTCATTGTTCTCTAACATTCACATAATACACATAGAACACACACACTTAAGTTCAGAGAACCATCCCGTTTATGTTCAGAGAATAAATGCATTTAAGCTCAAAGAAAAAATGTGTTTAGGTTCAGAGAACAAAACAATTTTTAGTGTGATTTTCTACGTACGAATAATCGCAGAAGCAACATAGTTGGACTGAAGCTCTAAATTTCGTAGAACTTATGAATAAATGTGCAGGTGGGGTTATGCTGCTGCTAGTTACGAAAATGAATGGCAGAGGATGAACAAGGGACACACACCATACCGCGATGGCACGAGGAAGCTGCTGACCGTAGCATCTCCTTTCCTTCTCAGTATAAGGTCTTTGAACCTTGTACAAGGGTGGCATTGTACTGCACAGGAGGCAGCGAGGGCTGAGCATCAAGTGGTAATTAAGGAAGGCTACCAAACAAACGGAAGTAGCATTTTTTACATGACGAGTAGTGGTAGGTATTGGTTCATTGCTTTTGCCATCCAGTATGGTGTCAACAAGGATGCGGTAGCTCTCATCCTTGATGGCGCCCAGTTATCGTCGAAGAGCTTGAGGAGGCGCTTCAGGACTGGCCAAACATGCTAATTGGAGAAGCTAAGAGGCTTCATGGCCTCTAGCTCCTTTCTAGTAGCATTAGCATTATTGGAAACCATGGCCTTTAATGAAATGGTTCAAGGATCACTCTCAGTCAGCCCCATTGCTACTTGTGCTGCAAAGAACATGAATATAAAGCAGATGATGACTCATCGATTTTTCTTTATGATATATAGAAACTAACAGAATTTTGAAACTTGCACTGACGATATTTAGGTGATATATCTAAACTTTACAGAATTTTGAAGAAACTCGCTGCAAATCATTACTTATTTAGGTGATATATCTGAAGTTACAGAATAATATCGAACTACAGTGGACAGACCAACAACATAAATCCTCAAGCAAAGCTCACAATCTCCATGGAAGATGCCTATGAATTCACCATGGAAGGGCCTCCCACTCCCCTGCTCTATCTGCTCCCACTCCCTACACACACACACACGGAGCAGAGAGAGGATGAGAGGGAGATGACTGAGGCAGATCGAGGACGGAGCACAGGGTGGCCTGCACGTAGCTCTTCTCGTGACCGGCTGGGGAGCGTGCTGTTGTACTGACGAGGCAAAGGTCCAAATATATCACCTAAATAAGTTCAAGAATTTTACAAAAACAAGCAGGTAACAAAGAGAAAAGTCATGTATGGCTATTAGGCACAACTTCTATATATAGGACTAGTAAGGGTCTCAGGAATCGACTACATTATTTCAGTCAACTCGATCTTCATCAGTACTAGAATGACTAGACAAGAAGTTTAGATTTGTAGCAGCACACGCACCAAACTGACAGAATTTTTCTTCAACTTTTTTAGGTGATTGCATCAGTACTAGTATGATTGGAAAAATATTTCAGATTTGTAGAAGCTCACACATGAAACTTACAAAATTTTATGGAAATGCACGATTTCTGATTTATCAGTACATAGTTTTATGGAAATGCATGAGTTAACTTCTTCTAGGCACTATCTGAATATGGTGAAGACTAGCTAATGTAAGGATAGGCAGAGAACACTTAGTATTGAGCTTTTTTCCAAGTATGTATTGAACTGATATATTTTTTGTCAATGAACTGTTGTAGTATAGGTACTAGAGCTACCAGCATCTTTCTATATATCATGATAAAAAGCAAACAAACATGCATCATCTCCAGAACATACATACTAGAGAAAATTGAACTGACAATAGAAGAAATTTATACTTTTTTGGGATTGATATCATGTAATACCACATCCAGAAAGCATGCCAAGCGAAACATATATTTTTTTAGTTGAAGAACTAGCAGTCTTGCAGCACAAGAGGCACGGCATGGTGCTATTAACTAACTTACAGAGATCCTTTCTGCTTTGTAGTAGTACCTGAGGTTACAAGGGTCAGAAATTTACCATTTGACGGCCTTCACGCCACCAGTAGCACCAGAGGTGACCTCATGTCTCCTGCTGTCGGCGGGGAACAGGAGTTGGATCCACGGGGAAGAAGGTGGCAGGAGAGCCCTGTCCATCCGATCTCTCATGGGAGGGCAGTGCTCGACGTCGAGGTGCAGGGCGGCCAAGGAGACGGTCACACGATGAGGAGGAGCAGGATGGGGCAGAGGTGGTTGTTGCCGACGCTCCGCCCTCTGCCGGTGACCGCCCCTGCAGCGCGTCGTGGGAGGTGGGAGGAGGAGCCATGGCGCGTCGCCGGAGGTGGAGGCTCTATGTTTATGTTAATAGTACCATAATATCATTGCACAGTAGTGGTTGTCAACTGAATCTTGCAAGTCCAAACAAAACCATAGTTGAACTTGAAGCCTGACAAAAAAGAATAAACTCGCACTGACAAATGGATGAATTTCATCTAGAACACCTTTCTCCTTTAGACGGTTGATTAATGCCACACACATGGACAAGACAGTGTGCCAAGAAATCAAACTGCACAAGTCAGAAGACACAAATTAACACCACGATAGCTGCTCTAGACCACGGAATGGATGGAAGCACAAGACGATAAAATAAAATAAGAATTGGCTTGAACTTAAACCAAAATGATAATTGAACTGAACTAAAATTAGATACTGGACTGAATTAAAATAAGAAACATATAGCGAAATTAAATTCTATAAACACAAGCATTTTCAGCAATCAAATTTTCCTCTTGAATATGTAGAGGGACACACCTTGTTTTTTCTATCAGATTCCTACATCCAGGCAAAGAAGTGGGTATAGGACAAGGTACATCAGCCCAAGTTTTTGTACTTCTCGTTGCATTGCTTTAGTTTGGTTCCAAGAACACTATGCTTCAGTTTTGGTTGCAGACCTGGTCGTCACGGCGTGCGGGGACCATGGAGGAAGAGGATCTGGAGCAGAAGCTCTCACACGATGAAGTTGTGGACGGCGCCAAGCACGTCGGTGGACGCATGTTCGGAGAAGTTGTAAAATATCTGCAGAACTGACGGATATGCTTTTTGTATTATCTCTGATCACAATGAACAAAGTATTTAGAACTGATGCATATATGATACTCGATCAATACTAAAATGGACAATATTTGTTAAGTTTCTATGTATGAACCTACCAACTTTCTAAACATGAACTTCTCGCTAGGGTTATTCTTCGGTATTGAAAAATGTGCAGGCAGAGCACATATATCAGTAATAGTTATATCGAGAGGGTTTACTTCAACCCCTACATTTTCCAATCAGTAATAGTTATATCATTAACTCGTTATTCATCAGTACTAGTACGACTGGACAAGAAGTGCAAATTTGTAGCAGCACACAGATTGAACTTACATAATTTTTCTTTGAACTTTTTTTAGGTGATATATCTAAACTTACATAATTTTGAAACGTGTACTGACGATATTTTTGCACACGCACCCAACTATTTTGTGTTTTTTCATGAACTGACAAAATAATACAAACCAAACTAATAATGAGTTTAGTACAGAAAACAAGTCTCTTCTCTAGGCATTAAGACAAATACCTGTCGAACTACAAGCACAAGAAAGCAGTGGCGCTTCAGGATCAGGGGAAGAGGGACAGTACAAACAAGTGCAGCTCAATGATACCATATGTTGTAGAACAAATTTGCCACTTGGGACTGAAGAAAGAAATCACACAAGATGAGCTGAAAATCATAATAGAATGACCATAGCTACAATATGAACTGAATATATACCAGAGGAGCATGAACATCCAGGGGGAGGTGTGGAAAGGTTGAGATGGGCACCTCCCGAGCTGCAGCATCGAACGGCTTGGCACTGTGTTGTTGAACGATCCGGGGTGGCAGTGGTGAACGGAGGGCAGGTCGGGTTGGTAGTTGTCGCGCTGGAGATGGACATCAGGGACGCTGCGGCAGAAGAAGTGGGTCACACCGGCGATCTGCGGCAGTGCGTGTAGGTGGTTCGCTAGTAACTGGAGCTGGGGGAGATGGGAAACAGGGTGGCGGCCGGAGCCAGTGACTGCAGAGAGTGGTCGGGGAGCTTGATGACGAGCTCAAGAGGAGATGGGGGCGACGGAGGCTTGCGAAGCGGCGGCGGCACCGGCAGCTAGGAGGTTGGGCAAGGGGCGTCGACGAGGCCGGCAACCAGGAGGTTGTGTGCGGGGCGGTGGCGCGATGGAAGCAGCGGGGAGGTTGGCCGGCGGCGCGGTGGAAGCAGGGGGTGCCGCTCCGGTGGGAGCAGCGGGGAGGCAAGCCGGTGGCGCGGTGGAAGCAGCGGGGAGGTGGGCGGGCGGCGCGGTGGAAGCAGGGGGGCGGCGCTCCGGTGGGAGCAGCGGGGAGGCGGACCGGTGGCGTGGTGGAAGCAGAGGGGCGGCGCCGGCGACGGGTAGAAGCAGGGGGCGGATTCGGCGGCGCGTGGAAGCAGGGAGGCAGCGGCCAGTGGCGGGTGGAAGCAGGGGGTCGAGGCGGCGGGGAGTGGGTGGGCTTTTTCTCTGTTTCGTGCAATATATATATAGGACAGGGCTATTCTGTTACTAGTAACAGAATATTATTTTGTTACCATCAGACCCATATAGAGGCTCGATCCATTTTGCACAATCTGGTGCTACTATGATGTGGTACGAAACAGAGAAAAAGCCCACCCACACTAGTCGAAAAGTTAAAGAAATTGCAAACTTGAGGAATTTGAAAATTTGAAGAATTTGAAAAATGACGAAAAATTCAAATTTGAAGATTTTCAACTTTGGTTGGTGGCGTGACCCACCGTATAAGAATGATGATTTTAGACACCGCGTACAATTGTCGTAGGGCTCTGAGAATCAAATTCTTCATTAATTTCTTCACACTTAGAGGGTTAGTCTTCATTGATTGAAGAAAAACGTTACTTCGTGTGTTGCACATCTAAGTCATCAATTTTGCACAAGTGTTAGGATGTGTGTCCTTTCAAAGAACATTCGAAGATTCTAAGATATTTAGCTCACACCGCAACTTGAAAAATCTCTTCTCATCCAAGGGCTTTGTGAAGATATCCGCCAGTTGTTCTTCAGTCTTCACGTGGTCGATGGAGATATCGCCCTTCAACACATGATCTTGAAGAAAATGATGACAAATCTGGATGTGCTGTGTCTTCGAGTGTTGAACTGGGTTGTGAGCAATCTTGATGGCACTCTCATTGTCGCAGTAGAGAGGCACATTCTTCTCATTGATGCCATAATCCTTGAGGGTTTGCTTCATCCACAGCAATTGAGCACAGTAAGAACCAGTAGCAATATACTCAGCTTCAGCAGTAGATAGTGATACGTAGTTCTACTTCTTCGAGGACCAACATACTAAGGATCGTCCGAGAAAATGACATGTGCTTGATGTTGACTTGCGATCCACACAATCACCAGCATAGTTAGAGTCAGAATATCCAATGAGATCAAAAGTCGAGCCCTTGGGATACCATAATCCAAGTGTTGGAGCGTGAGCTAGATATCGAAGAATATGTTTCACAGCCTTGTGGTGTGATTCCTTTGGTATAGCTTCAAAATGGGCACACATGCAAACACTAAGCATAATATCTGGCCTAGATGCACATAGATACAATAAATAGCCAATCATGGAGCGGTATACCTTTTGATCGAAGTCTTTACCATTTTCATCGGTGCAGAGATGGACATTTGTGGGCATAGGGATTTTGACGCCTTTGCAATCTTGCATGCCGAATTTCCTCAGTACATCTTTGAGGTATTTCTCTTGAGATATGAAGATGACATTGCATTGTTGATGAATTTGAAGACCTAAGAAGAATTTTAGTTCTCCCATCATAGACATTTGATATTCTTCATGCATCATGTATCCAAATTTATCACTGTAACGTTCGTCAGTACAGCCAAAAATAATATCGTCCACATATATTTGGCACACGAATAATTCATCATCATAAGTTTTTGTGAAAAGAGTAGGGTGAAGTGAACTGCGTTTGAAGCCTTTCTTCATGAGAAATTCCTTCAGTGTATCATACCACGTCCGAGGGGCCTGCTTGAGCCATAGAGGGCCTTATTGAGTCTGAAGACTTTGTCAGGATGCTTAGGATCTTCAAAACCTAGGGGTTGACCGACATATACTTCTTCCTCAAGCTTACCACTGAGGAATGCACTTTTCACATCCATTTGATATAAGATGATATTATGATGGTTAGCATAAGAAAGCAATATGCGAATAGCTTCAAGTCTAGCAACAGGTGCAAAAGTTTCATCGAAATTAATTCCTTCAACCCGTGTGTAGCCCTGAGCTACAAGACAAGCCTTATTCCTCACCACTAGGCCATTTTTGTCTTGCTTGTTGCGGTAGATCCACTTGGTACCTATGATGTTGTGCTTGCGAGGATCTGGTTGCTTGACAAGCTCCCACACATTGTTGAGCTCGAATTGATGCAATTCCGCTTGCATTGCATGAATCCACTCAGGCTCCAGAAATGCCTCATCAACTTTGGTGGGCTCTATGATAGAGACAAAAGTGAAGTGCCCACAAAAGTTAGACAAATGTGAAGCTTTTAAGCGTGTGAGAGGACCTGGTGCATTGATGTCGTCGAAGATTTTCTCAATCTGCACTTCATTTGCCAAGCGAGGATGAGCAGGTTGACGACTTTGATTGGGCTGAGCATTTTCTTCAGCGCCATTTTCCTCACGAGCACCATCATGATTGTCCTCATTATCCGGAATGAGTTCTTCAGCAGGTTCTTCAGTGGGTATAATATCCTCAGTAGCCTTGAGCTTAATGGATTCCTCAGGAGGTACTTCATCTAGCACAGGAGGTAGGTGCTCTCTTTGCGAGCCGTTAGTCTCATCGAACTGCACATCTACAGTTTCAACAACCTTGTGGTGATAGGTGTTGAAGACTCTATAGGTGTGCGAGTCCTTTCCGTAACCAAGCATAAAACCTTCATGTGCTTTCGGTGCAAATTTAGAATTGTGATGAGGATCTCTAATCCAACAATTAGCACCAAAGACTTTGAAATAACTTACACTGGGTTTCTTGTCAGTGAGGAGCTCATATGAGGTCTTCTTGAAAAATTTGTGAAGATATACCCTGTTGATGATGTGACATGCAATATCAATAGCCTCAGGACAGAAAGCGGTGAGGTGTCTTGTATTCATCAAGCATGGTGCGAGCCATCTCAACAAGAGTCATGTTCTTGCACTCCATGATGCCATTCTGCTGAGGAGTGTATGGGGCAGATAACTCATGAGTAATACCAAGTTCATCAAGATAGTCATCAAGGCCAGTGTTCTTGAACTCGGTCCCATTGTCACTCCGGATATGCTTGATCTTCACACCGAAATTCATCGAGGCCCTTGAGGAAAATCGTTTGAAGACTTCCTGCACTTTAGTTTTGTAAGTGATGATATGCACCCAGGTGTAATGAGAATAATTATCAACAATAACAAAGCCATATAGAGATGCTGCATTTGTTAGTGTGGCATAATGAGTGGGGCCAAAGAGGTCCATGTGAAGCAATTCAAAAGGATGAGAGGTAGTCATGATAGTCTTCGAGGGATGCTTGGATCTGGTCATCTTTCCAGACCCACAAGCCCCACAAAGATGATCTTTGAGGAATTTTACACCCTCGATGCCGATGACGTGCTTCTTCTTCACAAGTGTGTGCAAGTTCCTCATGCCAGCATGGCCAAGTCGTCGATGCCATAGCCAGCCTTCTGAAGCTTTTGCAAGTAGACATGTGGCAAGCTGTGGTCCTGCAGAGAAATCAACAATATACAAGTCTCCTCTCCTAAAGCCTTCGAAGACTTTGGATTTGTCAGATTCCATGAGTACTATGCAATGATGTTTGCCAAAGATGACAACCATATCAAGATCACAAAGCATTGAGACAGACATGAGGTTGAATCCGAGGGACTCGACAAGCATGACTTTGTCCATGTGTCGATCCTTTGATATTGCAACCCTACCTAGACCCAATACCTTACTTTTTCCTTTGTCGACGTAGGTAATATGCTTCAGATGTGATGGAGATAGTGCAGAGTCCATGAGTAAGTTCTTGTCACCAGTCATGTGATTTGTACATCCACTGTCGAAGACCCACTTAGTAGCTTTGAGAGATTCATCATGCAGACGAATTAGTGCATCTTACGAACTCATATACTTCAAAGTGAAGAATATGGCATCAAATTCGTCAGACAGAATTTCATCAAGAAGTACAACAGATACAGCAATATAAGGACGTGAGAAATGAGTAATTCATTTCTTCATGATTAGCTTGCGTCCTTTCAAGCATTCTCAGGTCTCCAGCAAATTCTTTAGACGTTCAAGTTTGTCTGGAGACCTGACCCTGCATAAGAGATTAGTTGTTTTTCTTCACCACCCACATCTGAAGGGGTGGTAAAGAGTTCATCATTCTGCGAGCTCCATATGAGAAAGGTGGCATTGAAGCCAGTGCACTTCGTTTCACAGAGGAGGGGTTAGAGTATGCATATGAGTAAGCAGAGAAATACTTCGAGGACTTATGAACATAATGATTTGAAGAATAATGCACATATTCAAGACCCTTAGATTTTCCCTGCAAAACAGATGCATTAGCACGATGATGATCATATGAGGAATTTGATCCATATAAGGACTTTGATCCATGTGAGAAATTTGATCGGGGGTTCCTGTTCTTCACAGGTGGTGTCATGAGGACATTCACCTGAAGACTTTCAAGGCACCTTTTCGGAACCCAGATTTTCTTCATAGGGGGACCGTTCCTGCAGTTAGTTCCAACATATCTGGCAAATACTTCACCATTTTGATTTTTGAACAGTTTATAGTTGGAGTCAAATGACTCATTAGATGAACATGAAGATTCACATGTAAAGCCAGATAGAGTAGATGGATCTACGGGAGGTCCTTTTGCAGCAACCCATGTGGTTTTGGGATACTGCTCAGGTTTCCAGTAGGTTCCATCGGCATTGAGTTTCCTCTCAAAGGCAATACCCTCTTTCCTATGGTTCCTGTTCAAGATCTGCTTTTTAAGCACATCACAAAGAGCTTGATGCCCTTTGAGGCTTTTGTACATGCCTGTCACATACAATTCCTTCAACCCTGCATTTTCGTCAGTGATACTAGTGGTATCACCAGATGAGGAATTTGTGACCACGGAAATAGTTGAAGAAGTTGCAGCAATAGCAGCATTTGAACTTTCAGGTGAAGAATTAGCATATTCATGTTCGATGCATTTCAAACATGGTCGAATGAATTCTTCCTGGGAGGAACTAATCTGTTGAGCAAGCAAAGAATCATTTTCCCGTTGAAGATCATCATGACTCACCCTTAGATTCTCAAGATCTTACTTTCTTTGAAGAAATTCATAAGAAAGCTTCTCACGATCAGCTAAGAGAGTTTCATGACAACCTTAGAGGTTATCAAACTTGGACTGAAGTCGTTAAAGATCATCAGTCAGAGTTTGAGTTCGATCCATTTCCTCACCCAACAGGTCATCACTTTTGTCTAGCAAATTCTGAATCCTTTTCAAAGCTTTTTGTTCGTTAGTGGCAATATTAGCAAGCTTGGAATAGCTAGGTTTGAGGTTTTCATCAGATTCATCTTCACTAGATTCAGAGAAGGGATATTTGAGTACCTTGGCACCTTTTGCCATGAAGCAATAGGTGGGAGCGAAGTCATCGTTGCCATCGTCGGCAGTGTTGGAGTTGCCATTTTCTTCACAGTTGAAGATGGACTTGCTGACGAAAGCAGTAGCGAGAGCTAGGCTCGCCACACCAGGGTCTGACTCCTCAGATTCCTCCTCTTCCTCATTTTCCTCAGATTTAGCTCCAGAGTCCATTTCCTTGCCAATGAATGCCCGAGCCTTTCTGGAACTGTTCTTCTTGAGAGATGAAGACTTTGAAGATTTTGACGATGAGGACTTTGAAGATTTCTTCTTTTTCTTCGAGTCATCTGAACTATCATCCTTGCGATACGTCTCCAACGTATCTATAATTTTTGATTGTTCCATGCTATTATATTATCTATTTTGGATGTTTTATATGCATTAATATGCTATTTTATATTATTTTTGGGACTACCTATTAACCTAGAGCCCAGTGCCAGTTCTTGTTTTTTCCTTGTTCTTGAGTTTCACAGAAAAGGAATACCAAACGGAGTCCAAACAGAATGAAACCTTCGCGATGATTTTTCTTGGACCAGAAGACAACCAGGAGACTTGGAGATGAAGTCGGAGGAGCCACGAGGCGGCCATAAGGACGGAGGGCACGCCCAGGGGGGTAGGATGCGCCCCCCACCCTTGTGGGCATTCCGTGCACCTCCTGACCTAATTCTTTCGCCTATATATTCCCAAATATCCCAGAACCACCAGAGGCATCCACGAAAACACTTTTCCACCGCCGCAACCTTCTGTACCCGTGAGATCCCATCTAGGGACCTTTTCTGGCACCCTGCCGGAGGGGGATTCGATCACGGAGGGCTTCTACATCAACCCTATTGCCCTTTCGATGAAGCGTGAGTAGTTTACCTCAGACCTACGGGTCCATAGCTAGTAGCTACATGGCTTCTTCTCTCTCTTTGATTCTCAACACCATGTTCTCCTCGATGTTCTTGGAGATTTATTCGATGTAATACTTTTTTGCGGTGTGTTTGTCGAGATCCGATGAATTGTGGATTTATGATCAGCTTATCTATTAATATTATTTGAATTTTCTCTGAATTCTTTTATGCATGATTTGATATATTTGTAATTCTCTTCGAACTATCGGTTTGGTTTGGCCAACTAGATTGGTTTTTCTTGCAATGGGAGAAGTGCTTAGCTTTGGGTTCAATCTTGCGATGTCCTTTCCCAGTGACAGTAGGGGCATCAAGGCACGTATTGTATTGTTGCCATCGAGGATAAAAAGATGGGGTTTTCATCATATTGCTTGAGTTAATTCCTCTACATCATGTCATCTTACTTAATGCGTTACTCCGTTCTTTATGAACTTAATACTCTAGATGCATGCTGGATAGCGGTCGATGTGTGGAGTAATAGTAGTAGATGCAGAATCGTTTCGGCCTACTTGACACGGACGTGATGCCTATATTCATGATCATTGCCTTACATATCGTCATAACTTTGCGCTTTTCTATCAATTGCTCGGCAGTAATTTGTTCACCCACCGTATTATTTTCTATCTTGAGAGAAGCCTCTAGTGAAACCTATGGCCCCCGGGTCTATTTTCCATCATATAAGTTTCTATTTTCCATCATACAAGTTTCCGATCTACTATTTTGCAATCTTTTACTTTCCGATCTATAAACCAAAAATACCAAAATATTTATTTTATCATTTATCTATCTCTATCGGATCTCACTTTTGCAAATAACCGTGAAGGGATTGACAACCCCTTTTTCGCGTTGGGTGCAAGTTGTTTGATTGTTTGTGTAGGTATTCGGTGATTTGTGCGTTGTCTCCTACTAGATTGATACCTTGGTTCTCAAATTGAGGGAAATACTTATCTCTACTTTGCTGCATCACCCTTTCCTCTTCAAGGGAAAAACCAACGCAAGCTCAAGAAGTAGCACCTTGTACTTCTTCTTCTTTGATTCCTTCAGCCACTGAGGATAATCAGCCATGTAGTGACCGGTCTTCTTGCATTTGTGGCAAGTCCTCTTCTTGTAGTCACGGGATGAAGAATATGATCTCAAATCATCACCTCTTGAAGATTTTTCAAAACGGCCATGCCTTGAGAACTTCTGGAATTTCCTCACGAGCATTGCTAGCTCCTGACTTAGTTCTTCAGGATCACTAAGGCTACTATCAGAGTCTTCCTCTTCAGATGAGGAAATTGCCTTGGCCTTTAGAGCACGTGATCTTCCATAGCTTGGCCCGTAGAGGTCTCTCTTCTCAGCTTGTTGGAATTCATGAGTATTCAGTCTCTCAAGGATATCAGCAGGATGACTTGTAGTCTCCACGTTCTTGAATCATCAGTGCTAGTGTATCAAATGAGGAATCAAGTGATCTCAGCAATTTCTTCATCACCTCATGTTCGGTGATGTCAGTGCACCAAGTGCTTGAAGCTCATTGGATATATCAGTGAGGCGATCGAAGGTTTGCTGAACATTTTCGTTGTCGAGTCTTTTGAAGCGGTTGAAGAGATTGCGAAGAACGTCAACTCGAGAATCACGTTGGGTTGAGATTCCTTCGTTGACCTTGGACACCCTATCCCAGATAAGCTTTGCAGACTCCAAAGCACTCACTCTGCCGTACTTTCCTTTGCTCCGATGGCCACATATGATATTCTTCGCTTGAGAGTTGAGTTGCTTGAATCTCTTCACATTAGCAGCATTTATGGAGGGAGTGACGGAGGGAACGCCATTTTCCACAACGTACCAGAGATCATTATCAATTGCCTCAAGATGCATGCGTATCTTGTTCTTCCAGTAGGGGTAGTCCGTCCCATCAAAGGTAGGACACCCAACCGAGACCTTGATCATACCTGCAATCGACATAACTAGAACTCCAGGTGGTTAAACCAAAATCACACAGAACAAGGCAGTACCTTGCTCTGATACCAATTGAAAGTGCGTTATATCGACTAGAGGGGGGGTGACTAGGCAATTTTTACAAATTCATCACTGGGGAAATACTACTTGAGGAATTTGCTAAGTGACGAAATACAAGCAACGGAATAAGTACTCAGGTGCATGCATAACAAGGCAGTAGCATAGTCATCATGATGAAATGAAACATACACAGAGCACAGGTAGCGTGTAAACATGATAAGCAGGCAGAAGACAACGTGACTAAAGAAATAGGATTGAGGAAATTGAGAAAGTCTTTAGTCAAAGTCTTCAAACAGTAACAATCAATTTCATCAACACATAAGCGAGGAAATGAAAGGGTTGAGGAAATAGAACCAGTAGCTCGGTGAAGACATTGATTTGGTAGACCAGTTCCAACTGCTGTGACAGTTGTACATCTGGTTGAAGCGGCTTGGTATTTAAACCAAAGGACACACGGTCCCAAGACACACAGTCCTTACCATATTCTCCTTGAGCTAAGGTCACACAGACCTCGCCCAATCACTCGTGGTAAGTCTTCAAGGTGACTTCCAAACCTTCACAGACTTGGTCACTCGGCGATCCACAATTCCTCTTGGATGCTCTAGACCTTGACGCCTAACCATCTGGAAGATGCACAGTCTTCAAAGGTAACAAGCGTCGGTTCCACACAGGAACAATCTCTTCAGTGATGATCAATCACTTTGGGTTTTAGGTGTTGGGGTTTTGGGTTTTTCCTCACTGATGATTTTCTCTCAAAGTCCTCGGAGGATGGGATGCTCTAAATGACAAGTGTCAATCTATCTCTCGGAGCAGCCAACCAGCTAGTGGTTGAGGGGGCGGCTATTTATAGCCAGGGAGCAGCCCGACATGATAAGACATAAATGCCCCTAATGATATGACCGTTAGGTGGATAAGATATTTGGGACAGCTGGCGCGAAGCACAGCAACGGTCGGAAATTTGAGCTCTCAAATTCCTCAGGGCTATCATGTTCCTCACTGTAGGCAATTCGCATTGGCGAATTCCTAACTCCTCTGTAACATCCCAAATTTTTAATTTGGAATATTATACATAGGTCATCCATGCATATCATATTTTATTGCATTTCGTTTTGCGATCCTCGAAAATTCTAAGCAACTCAAGGACCCACGGAGAGAGTTGGGGATTTCACCGTTTTCATATTTGAATTTTCTCAAATATTGAAACAGGGATCAATTTGGTTTAACTATTTTTCTCTCCGAAAATATTTCATATTAAAAATATATGAGAGGAGATAATATGACTTCTCCAAAATAAATGGAATATTGGAGGAAAAATATTAAAATCAAATAAATATTTTATTTGGATTTTTATTGCAATTTTATTTGAATTTAGAAAAATATGCATTTTTCAAAATTGCATTAGAGTCCCAAATAAATGTTTACCTTGTCCGGGAGATTTTTAGAGGACGGGGAAAATTTATTTCGGGAATTTTGGAGTCCGTTTAGTATTTCTTTTATTTGTTTTTCTGCGCGGAATTATTTAAAAAAAAAAAAATCCGCCGGACCGAACTGGGCCGAAGCCCAGCCGGCCCAGCCGCCCCGCGCCGCCATCCCGTCCCGTGCCGGAGACGGACTCGCCGGAGGAGTCCGAGCCGCCGCCGTCGCTGCCCTTCGCCCCTTCCCCAAGCCGCCACCCCTCCCCCCTCTTTAAAAGCCGACCCGGGGCCCCCCCTGGAGCCCCAAGCCGCCGCCGCCGCCGAGCCGCCGCGCCGCCTCGCTCGCCGCGCCAGCCGCCGCCGCTCGCCTCCGAGCCGCCGCACCCCGCCCGCCGCACCGCGCCGCCGCACCGCGTGCGCCCCGCCCCATCGCCTCGCCGCCGCCGCTGTCCCGCCGACCGCCGGAGGTAGCCGCCGCCGCCGTCGGTTTTCGTGAGAAAAACCGATCGGTTTTTGTTTAAACCCTAGATCTAGATTCGGTTTTTTTTAAATACCGGTTTATTCTTTTTAGATCGGTTTTCCGTCGGTTTAGTTATTTAGCGGACGTTCGTCCGTACGTTCGTTTTAACGAACGGTTTTCACCGTTTAACCGCAGACAGCGAACGTTCGTTCGTTAGCCTGTTCGTTAGTTTTCTTTTTCTCGGATTTTCCGCGATTATTTTCGATCGCGATTTCTGATCCGATTTTCGTTTTAGTATAACTTTTCGCTCGTTTGTCGGAATCAGGCGATTCAAGCGCCTAGATCTTCGTCTCGAAGCCCTCTTTCTGTTTAACCAACTTAAACAAGTTTTTGCTACTGTAAAATTTGACTTTAGTCCAGATTAGTAATCAAAGCTTGTTTCTTTCGCAGTTTGAGTTTCGTTGCTCCGTTTGATTCGATTCTTTTTGCAAACCGGAGTTCTTCAGTTGAACTTTCTGGTTAGGTCTTCTCATTTGAGTTTTACCCGTGCATCTTCGCTTGATTGCTTATGTATGCTATTGTTTGTTTGCGATAGAATTCCCGGAGTGCGAAGCGTGCTACTACGAGTCTCTAGGATTTGCAGATCGTCAGCAAGGCAAGTAACACATTGATCATACTTCTTCGTTACCCAGTTTTTATGCATTAGTTTCGACCCTCAAATATTGCATGATTAGGATGTGATTAACTTGTGGGTACTGGGAAGTAGATGATGAGGTAGAACCTATTGCCATTTTATTATAAAACCCTTGGGAGTTACTTCCACGCTATGCTTATGTTGCCATGCTATGCTCGTAGACGTGGATTGGGTTTTGAGTGTATTCCATGACAGATGTGAGATTTTTAATGAATGGTTCAACTTAAGGTGGCAACTTTAATACACATCTGGGTGGATTGCTTGTTTGGGCACCTGGGGATATACCAGTGTTGTCCTAGGAGATCCCGGGGATATACCGTGTGATCCTCCTACGGTCCGCCACCCAGGCTCAAAGGGATCATAAGATTATTCATGCTAGAAACTTCCGTGTGCAGCCACAAGCTATTATGGGCTCTAGCATAGTTGAGTATGTTACATGACCTCTTTCAGTGGTAGGCTAGCAGATGTAGGGGAAAGTAGGTGTAACGGTCTACCCAGAGTAAAGAGTAAATGTTTCTGAAAGACTGTGTCTCGGTCATCCGTTTCTCAAACACCATGTAGTGCGAGAAATCCAACGGAGGAGATCGAGTCTTGTGGGGAAAAGTGCACAACCCTCTGCAGAGTGTACAAACTAATCATGATTAGCCGTGTCCCCGGTTATGGACATCTTGAGTATCTGGTTCTTGGATCATCATATTGAATCCCATCACTCTAAATTAATTTGTTGGGATTAATAATTACTTTTAATTGGGATTGAGAGGGGGATTTACCTTCTCAATGTTCAACAACCACCATGATAGTTAAATAAAATATATTCCTTTGTTGTAGGGAAAAATTGGCTTTTCGCAAAACAGTATAACACTAGAGCTTTTCCACCAGCCAAATATGCATGTAGTATTAGCATTTATTCTGTTCATTGCTCTACTGTGTTATATTGCCAGCATATTCCATGTGCTGACCCGTTTCGGGCTGCAACGTATCATGTTGCAGACTTTTCAGACGAAGAGTAAGGTGTGCTAGGTCGTTGTCGTGCACTCAGCTATGCCGTTGGAGTTGATGGACTCACTTTATCTTCCAAGCCTTCCGCTGTTATCTTATTTAGATGGCCTTAAGCCATATTTATTGTAAGCAGTTCTCTTTTGAGACATTCGATGTAATAAGTGTGTGATTGCTACTCTGTTATAAATCCCTCAAGTACTGTGTGTGTCAGCATTACCGATCCAGGGATGACACTTGAACACAGAGATTCGATCCATTCGGGTCGGGTCGCTACATCCTCAGTCAGAACAAATTCCTCAGAGACCAGAAGATCTTCGTTGTTATCACTGAGGAAATTGACTGAACTGTACGATATTTCCAAAGGCTTCACTCGAAGGATTGGGTATGTGTATAGGCTTTGAGATGAGCATCACTTGGAAACTTTTCCTTAGTATTACCTCGACCCCCTTTAACAGTACGGTGTTTCCTATGACTCAAAAGAAAGGAAATGAAACTATGAAAACAAAAGGCTTCACGCTTCATAGTCCTCGCATCAATATCTTCAAGGTCACACCAATTTCCTCATTTTCAAAGTCTTCAGATGAAGACATTCATTTTTAGGGGTCAACATTCATCGGATATATCAAACTCCTCAGAGACTTATTAGACCCGTGTACACTCACAAACACATTAGTTCCTTAACCTATAAGTCTTCAATACACCAAAATCACTAAGGGGCACTAGATGCACTTACACCGGTCCTGACTTGGCGCAGCGGCGGAGGTTACCATCTCCGTGCCCTTTGCCTTAGCCTTCTTCTTGGACCAACTCTTCTTGAACTTAGCCGAGTTCTGCACCATCAACACTTGATGCGTGCCTTTCTTAATATCCTGCTCTGCCACCTTAAGCATCCCATGCAATTCAGTGAGCTTCTTATCCATGGCATGCATATGATAGTTCGAGATGAATGTCCCATAGCTAGTTGGAAGAGAACCCAGAACTGCATCTGTAGCCAGCTCATCCAAGAGCGGGAAGCCTAACCGATCCAAAGCTTGCACGTATCCGATCATCTTGATCACATGCGGGCTCAGTGGATCACCTTCCTTCAGCTTACAATCCATCAAGGATCGCCAGACATTGAACCTTTCGGTCCTAGCCTGCACCTAAAACATGCTCTTGAGACTCTCGATCATATCGAAAGCCCCAACATCTTCAAAATGTTGCTGCAAATCGGGCTCCATACAAGCCTGCATGAGGCAGCTGATCTCGTTTGATTCATCAACGAGTTTCTGGTAGGCATTCCTGGTTCTGGCATTAGCATTATTGGTAGGTTCCTCTAAAAGTGGAGCCTCTAGAACATGATCCTTTTTATCATGCTTGAGAACAATTCTAAAATTTCTATACCAGGTGGTAAAGTTTGTTCCATTCAGTTTATCCTTTTCTAGAATTGATTTCAATGCAAAGTTGGGTTGAGCAGGTGGTGCCATTGATCTGCAACAGAAAAATATGCAATCACTAAGCAATGTGGTTATGTAGAGTAATTCAAGCCTTAAATAGAAATACTCCCACTGAAGTTGGCATCCCTCCGCAAACTCTCGGTAATTCAGGATCCGACTAGCGCATGCGACTAGTGAGCTTTAGCATCACTGCTAGCCAATATACCTATCCGGTAAGCAACTCCTTGCTAATCATATCTCTATACGACTCCTGTCGGTCGGGAAGGTATCTCATACCCCGACCCCCAACATTCTTTGCCACAAGGCCCAAAACCGTTTTGATAGCCTTGTCAAGTAAACCTAATGCAATGGATGTCCGTGTCCGACACGAACCCTTTAGTTCAAGGACACCTAGTAGCACCCCAATTTTATGAGCCCACCACTAGACGTACTTGGCGTGCGAAGGTGCAACATCGGGGATGGCAATTCACTTGATATTAATGAGGGATCTTTCTACCATTTTAACATGCATAGAAATAAAGAAGCATAACAATCACAAATAAACATATATTGTGAAATAGTATGGCTCCTTCATGGACGTTCTTCTAGGTCGGCTCCGACTCCGATGACCATCTAGGAACTCCATCTTGTTTGTCACGCCGGGACGCCAAGCCACCAACCTTATCTCCATTATCCAACTATTACAACTAGTAATGAATTTTACATAGAGTCACAAGTTGACACGCAGGTCGTTATACATTATAATGACATCTCTTTGGCTCCTGCCGGCTGACAAATCATGACACGCATGCCATGTATAATTTACACACATACACATGAGCCATACTATTCACATCAAACCTGCAAAACAAAATTATGCATAGAATCGCATTCTATCGGTTTGAGTGATCGTGTACGAAATACAATGCGCTACGCACACGGCGGTCCCTCACGGGTGCGGGCAGCGCCCGACGTTTTTGGAAATCACAGATCGTATATGTACTCCGTTCACGCTGAATTTTCTGATCTGACCAATCTCATCGATCATCGTGAGCCTGATTTGGATTTATGTTTCACTGTGAACCTCGATTTACGTTTCACTGATCACAAATTGTTACCACTAGACACGTAGTGTCGTGCAGTGGAAGAAGAGTGTTGTGGATGAACACGATCACCTATGGGGTCGTGAGCCCCTTTGTGGTTCAGCAAGGGGGAGATCACGTTGCACAAAGAGCGGAAGCCATGAGGCAGCACGATGATGGGGCTCTGGTCATTTTTACCCAGGTTCGGGCCGCTAGTAAGTGTAAAATCCTACTCCTGCTTTGGTGGATTGGATGGAGGAAACACAACAGCACGCATCGCTCAAGCCCGGCAAGGTGGCCTTGGGGAGAGCTACTACGCGCGTACAAATGTGAGGGGGTCCAAACCCCTCTCTAGGTTGCCTTGGGCCTCCTTTTATAGCTCAAGGGGTAACCACAGTGGTAAAACAGTCATTATCTCATGATTAGATAGCTAACAGTGCTATCATACCTAACTCTGGCACTTAGGACAAAATGCCATAAATGCTACCTTAGGGGGCGTGCGGGGGTGCATCCCCGGCAAGCTTATGTCGTCGCTTAACCATCTTCTGCTTATCATCTTGACACGCCCTTGGATGGGTGTCAAATGGGTGTGATTTGCTTATCATTGAGCTGCCACGTGTTTAGTGAGAGCCACTTAATCACATGGAGGGCTCGACACCACATCGACAAGTGACTGGCATCGCGATGCGGTGGAGCGGTGGTAGCTGGCCTGCGCCTGCCGTGGGTAGAGCTTGCCAGGCCATCTTGGAGGGGTGCGCGCTTCGGTCTCCGGTTGCCCAGGAGGCATAGCTGGCGGGGGTTTCCCTTTGCTCTTGTGTTCTGCATCGACTCTGCCGGCCTCGCCTGGCCAGTGGAGGATGCTTCTCTTAGAATCTTCGCCTTGTATGTTAGCTTGGTCTTCTTGATCCGCTCCTTGATCTCATGAAGAGAGGTTTCTCTAGCTTGGCCTTGAGTTGGCTCTGAATGTGCTTGACGGGCTCGACTGCATTGAGGTAGCCATTTCCCCAGCAGGCCCTGGCCATCGCGGCGGAGGCCTTCTGTCCGTGCACAAGTCAGGGGAAACAGAACGCGGCCTGAGCCAAACGTGTCACTGGGCATCATTGGGTTAGGCCCCAAACAGTGCACGGACACGTGTCGAAGGGATGCTGCCCATGCAGTTTTGGTCATCATGACCTGTCAATCCCACGTCCACTCCGCGTAATTACCGCAGGTCGTGGGGTCGTGGAACAGTAGCCGTTAGAGAGTAATGCGCGTGCAAAAATGGCATCTCCTCGAAAGAGATAGTGAAGAGCCAGCCCCCGCACGTGTTCCCAATAAAAAGGCAACGCGGAGTGGCGCTGCTCATTCGCGTCCATTTCCTCTCCCTTCATCTTCTTCCTCAAGCCAAGAAACTGCCTTTGTTGCCAATAACCGCCCCTGGGAACTTCGCTAGATCCCTCGCTTCTCCTGCGAGCTCAAGAGATGGGGCGAAAGGCGAGCGCCGTGAAGGGGAAGTAGCCGGCCGCCACCGCGGATCCCGCTGTTGAGGAGAGGAGGAGGAAAGCAGAGGAGCTAGAGAGGCGGCGGTAGGAAGATGTGGTTTTCTCCCCGTCGCACCTGGACGGCAATACCTGATGTCGCTTTAACTACGTCGGTATTTCCCCAAAGAGGAAGGGATGATGCAGCACATCTACGGTAGGTATTTCCCTCAGTGATGAGACCAAGGTTATTGAACCATTAGGAGAACCACGCAACACTATGTAAATGGTACCTGCACACAAAGAACAAATACTTGCAACTCGACGCGTAAGAGGGGTTGTCAATCCCTCCCGGGTAAAAGATAAATAAATTTGTAGTAGTTTGGATAAATAGATCTCGTGGAAACGAGAAATAAAATAAATAACAAAAAATTGCAGCAAGGTATTTTTTGGGTTTTTGGAATAATAGATCTGAAAATAAAAGAGGCAAATAATAGATTAGAGAGCAAATATGATAAAGAATAGACTCGGGGGCAGTAGATTTCACTAGTGGCTTCTCTCGAGAAAAATAGCATACGGTGGGTAAACAAATTACTATTGGGCAATTGATAGAACTTCAAATAATTATGACGATATCCAGACAATGATCATTATATAGGCATCACGTTCAAGATTAGTAGACCGACTCCTACCTGCAACCACTACTATTACTCCACACATCGATTGCTATCCAGCATGCATCTAGTGTATTAAGTTCATGGAGAAACGGAGTAATGCGATAAGAATGATGACATGATGTAGACAAGATCTATTCATGTAGGAATAGACCCCATCTTATTATCCTTAATGGCAACAATCAATACGTGTCTTGCTGCCCCTTCTGTCACTGGGAAAGAACACCGCACGACCGAACCCATCACAAAGCACCTCTTCCCATGGCAAGAAAAATCGATCTAGTCGGCCTAACTAAACCAAAGATTCGAAGAAGAAATATGAGGCTACAAGCAATCATGCATATAAGAGACCAAAACTCAAATAACTTTCATGGATAAAATAGATCTGATCATAAACTCAAAGTTCATCGGATCCCAACAAACACACCGCAAAAAGAGTTATATCAAATAGATCTCCAAGAGACCATTGTATTGAGAATCAAAAGAGAGAGAGGAAGCCATCTAGCTACTAACTACGGACCCGTAGGTCTACAATGAACTACTCACACATCATCGAAGAGGCACCAATGAGGATGATGAACCCCTCCGTGATGGTGTCTAGATTGGATATGGTGATTCTGGAACTTGCGGCGGCTAGAATTGTGTTTCGTTGACTCCCCTAGGGTTTTTGGATTTTCAGGGTATTTATAGAGCAAAGAGGCGGTGTGGGAGGCAGTCGCGGTGGGCACAACCCACCAGGGCACGCCTGGGGCTCCCCTCGGAGCCCCCCTGTCGGTATCAAAACCGGCAGACCTCGGGGTAGGGGGTCCCGAGCTGTGGATCTAGGATCGATGGGGAACAACGGATGAGGAACACAGTGTTTACCCAGGTTTAGGCCCTCTCAAAGAGGCAATACCCTATGTCCTGCTTGATTGTATTGGATGTATAATGTGGTTTATAGAGTAGATCTACCTCAAGATCAGCATGAGCTAAACCCTAAGGAGATGAGGTGATGAATGTAGCTCTAGCCCTAAGACTAAAAACCCTCGGTTTATATGGACACCGGTAGGGTTAGGGTTACCGAAGATAGATTACAATAAGGGTTTAAAGAGATCCTGCGCCTTCTTGACTTGGAGGGCACACCACGGCTTCATAGATCTCCTGTCACTATACGGGTCCACCAGTCCGGCCCATTTATAATGGGCCATCGCCCCGAGGACCCCTTAGTCCATGACTCCCTCAGTAGCCCCCGAACTTGCCTCCAACGCCAAGGCTTGTATCCGGCATCCACTCACCCGACTAGTATTCAGCTTGCGAGGCGAGTTCTTCAGTATGGTTTACCCGTATTCGGAACCAAGTGATGTCCAGGTCTGAAACGACAGTTTTACTTAACGCCGAAGGCAATAATAAACAAACACCGTCCAAGTGTAAATGGTGTCTTCATCTGACAACTTTTTCTCCTCCAACGAAGAGTCACTTTCGGCCATAACGCCGAGCAGTTACTATTTCTTGAAGCGCGGCTCGAGGCCGATGCCACGTTTGGCACGTCCCCTCGAGGTGGAGATCGTTCCCCGCTTTTCGGGGGATATGGTTAATGATTTCGATTCTCCTCCCCGCACATAACGTCACGGGCATATCGGGAAGTGGAGAAGCCAACGGCATGGAAAAAGGAATCCTAGGCCTATCAACAGTCTATAAAAGGAGAGCTATCATAGTCAGCAACCCACGCCTTCTTCCACCTCCCGCTCATGCAGATCCTCAGAGCTCCAGCGCCCCTTTTCTCTGCTTCCACAACAAACCCTGTCCCATCTCCTTCGACCATGGCAAGCTCGAGCGCCAACGGGAAGTGGGAAGCCTCCTCCGTCACCGACGACGACATCATGCGGCTGAACCAGGCCGGATATTTGTCGGCTGACGTTGCTCATCGGGCCCCCGAAGAGGGCCAGATCATCCCCACGCCCCAGCCGGGTGAGAGGGTCGTGTATCTTCCCCATTTCCTTAGGGGCTAGGATTTCCTCTGCACCCCTTTGTGCGGGGGCTGTTGTTCTTCTACGGGCTAGATTTTCACGATCTAGCCCCCAATTCCCTCCTCCACATCTCAACCTTCATCATCTTCTGCAAAGCGCTCCTTCGAGTTCAACCGCACTTCGGTTTATGGTTGTAGGTGTTCAATGTCAAGCCCAAGGTGGTTGGCGGCGAGCATGCGGACTGTGGAGGGGCCATGATTAGTAAACTAACGCGGGTCCAGTGGCCGGACGACCACTTCGTCGACACCGTCCGGATGTGGCAAAAGGAGTGGTTTTACATCACCGAGCCGAGGGAGGCCGCCTAGGGAGCGGCCCCCGCATTCAGGTCCGGTCCCCCTACCAGATTGGCCTCGTGGACCACAAAGAGCCCGGACTGGGGGTGTGTCGCTCACACGAAGGCGTTGCAGAAGCGTGTCAACAGCATAATAGAGACCGGCGCGAAGCTGGTCGACGTGGTCGAGATCATGCTCCATCGCCGGCTCCTCCCTTGCCAGGAGAGGGCCAAGCCTATGTGGGAGCATGGGCCCGATGTGGCACCCCGATAGAGGGCCGACGCATGCCAGCCCCAGGATAAGACCTGGCGCACGTCAAAGACATGATACAGCAATTCCAGGCACAAAAATGGCTTTATTAAATAGAATGGAGTATTACAATATTGTTGCTTACAACAATATTACATAGCTCCAAGGCTAACTAAGATGGCAGCGAAGGTCTTGGTTCAGCGGTGACATCGTCTCTGGCTGGGCTCCATAACTCATAGGACTGGCTGGGCTACGACCTAGCACGACGAATCTTCTCCTGCAACTGGCCACGTGCAAGGCCAGGTGAGTACTTTGAATGTACTCGCAAGACAACCAAATACATAGCATCCAAACAAGCAGATGACAAAGCCAGCCCTATGCTATGCAAGAATTTATTCTAAACATGGCATGGAATTAACAGGAAAACACGAATCAAGCATAGCATAGCATACCTATCTAGCATTATTAATCATCATGTCGTAGCAAGATTATCTGGCATGTTTAAACATCTAGCAGCATTAATCATCACGATATAACGGGGTTATCTAGCAAAATAACTACTGAAGTAAAGTATAGTAAAGTAAAGCATGCATCAAGTAAATAATCCATATTCCGAATAATCTCGTGATCCAATCTGAACCTGATCCAAATCCAAGTCTTTCGGTCATCTGACCATCTCCTCCATAGCCATCTCATGGCTAACATACCATACTCCTGACAACATCTACTGTCCATGCAGGACAGGTTCTTCCACCATCATTATCATCATTACGGTTGATCGCCTAACGAGGTCTGGACGGGCTGTCCAATACCGTGGACGCGGCTATTCGAATAGATTTTACACTCTGCAGAGGTTGCGCACTTTACCCACACTATGGAGCACTGACCTCGTGATCCCATTCGGGTGGACCAGCATTGCTCCAACAAAACCTGTCTGACCCGTGACTCTCCCATCATACCACCGGCAATCATCCTCCCCCGGAGTCAAGCCCTGGGTGGCCCCTGTGTCACCCCGTGACACCTGCCACCGTCGTGGCCAAACTAAACTGTCCCAAACGGGGACGGGTACCCAAACAACTCAACTGGGCTCACAGGGTTATCGCCGCCTACCGGGCCAGGGCAGCGCGCGCGCATAACCCTCCCTCTTTGGAGGTACCGGTGAAAGAGCACGCGATCAGACCAAGTCAAGGCCGTCCCATACCGGCAAATGTGGTTGCACGGATAAGCCCGGACAGGTGACTCTGATCAACCGACTAGGTTTATCAATATATCTCCATCATCCCACCATTACCTTAACAATTATAAGTGTGAACAACCACTTAACATCAGCATAGCAGAATCATTACAACGTTGACAAACATGGCAAGATATCAGATCATGGTACTCACATGATAACGGTATTCAAAATATTGTTACTAGCATGGCAGGGCATGGCATGGAAACAAGGCATGATATTAGATGAAACGTAATGCTAACATGTAAAACTGATGACATAACAGGTGTATGCAAGTGTAGGCTAACAGGTGATACAGATGTACTACAATGAACACACAGGGTGCAAGCAAAGTCATCACTCATGTCCGGAGCTCATGGAAGAGGTTGGCTTGCCTGGGGTACAGGAATACACCGGGTGGAAGTGCAATAACACTCCGGGAAGATTCGCCGGAAAAGTTTCCCTCTCGGAGGGGCTGATCGAAGGGCAAGGGCAAAATGGTCATTTTCACAGTGTGAAAACATTATGAAAGTGACGGCATCGGAACGGGCTCGTCGATCTGATGACATGGGCGTTGATTTTACCTCAATCGGAGTTACGGTCGCGAAGTTAGGGCCGTTCGTTCATTAGGCGGTAAAACGGACAAAATAGTGTCCATTTCGGTGCTTAACGGACGGATGTTCATCATTTAATAGATTCGGCCGCCGGCTAAAAAAATGAAAGCGTACTCCGGAGTTTACGCTTTCACTCAACAAAAAGCGTATTGTACAGAGTACGCCTCCACTAACTGGCGGGGCCCGGCCGCTGGCTCACTTACAGGCGGGCCCGGCGTTGACTTCCCTCTTCTCTCTCTCTGGTCGCCATCTTCTTCTTTCCCCCGACCGCAGCAGGGACAGAGGAGGCCGACCATCGGTGGAACCATCGCCTCGCCGCTCCAGAGGGCCGGCCAGCGGGCTCGGGAGATCGGCCGCTCCTCGCCGCACCCGTGGGTGGCCGCTGGGTCGGTTGGGGTTACCCACAGCGCTAGTGCCGCTGCTCGGGCGCCATGGCCGAAGTGCAGCAGGTGAAGGGCGGCGCTGGCAGGGTTCCCTGGAGAAATGGAGGGAGGCGGCATTTCGCAGGAGCTTAGGGGAGGCTGGGGCGAGGTTGGAGAGGAGGGGAAAGGCCAGGGCGCCGGATTGGCTTGAGGGGAGCGGCGGCAGAGCCGCAGCCATGGACGAGGAGAAAAGCTCCGCGAGCTCGAAGGAAGGGGGCTGGGGCTTCTGGTGATCGAGTAGGGCTCAAGGACGTGCTATCTATAGCTGAGGGAAGGGGGTCTCGCGACGGTGGCCGAAGCACCGAGAAGCACGGCGAAGCGGCGACGTCCGGCGAGAAACGAGGTCGGCAGAGGCGGCTACGAGCTTCGGGACGAGGCGGAGAGGACTCTAGACGATGCACGAATGCGGTGGGCAGCTTGCTGACGCCTCTGGACAAGCCGGAGCCCGTCGGAGAGGGCTCCCGAAGCCTCTTGAGCACTGAGCGCCCGCTCGTCCTGTTCTGCCCGTGGTCACCATGTGGCCACGATGGTGACACGGTGCACTCGCTGCCAAATGATGTCTAGTGTCTTCCCCGTCCTTCTCCGGTTCGATTTGACCCCTCAAGAACGAACAGTGAGCTCTGGTGTGACCGTACCAAAGTCAAATAACATCAGGAAGCAATGTGTTTGATATGTGCAGTGGCCACCACAGTGCTTCTCTTGGCAAGATCTTGCGCCAGGGTTAATCATCTGCCAGGGTGACTAACTTGGCAAGGTTTCAGCCTAAATGGGCAAGGTAAGCTGGTACTTCCTTCACAGAGCACCAACCTGGCCAGAAATGCAAATGAGGAAGTAGGGGTCAAATGGATAGATGGATTTGGATGATTTTTGGCATAGAGTGATGATTTGGTCATGGAGGATATCTGAAAAAGTTTCAGCTCAAATGGATCATCTATGAGGGTACTTCCTTCATGGAGATACAATCTGGATAGAAACTTAAATAATTTACTGAGGAAGATTGGCTAGATGAAATGGGCTGGTTTTTGGTATACAGGGGTAATATATCATAATGAACCACCCTGCAAAATTTCAGTCCAAGGAGATCAAGGAATCAAGCACTTCCTTTGCAAACTGAAAATCTGAACAGAATTTGCAAAGTGGTGTTGTGCTCAAAATTTAATGGGTGGAACTTGAGATCTTGATGGAAATGGTGAATATAGGGGTAGGACAAGCTCCACAAATTATTTGGGATTTTCCCAACTACCAAAATGGTAGTTCCTTTGGAAAGGCCCCAAATTGATATATTGGCTTTAAATAGGAAAATGCAATTTCCCCTATTTAATTATGGCCAATATTTTTATGAGAGCTCAATATGATCACAAAGAATATCTCCACAAGTTTTCATGAACTTTGGAGATGGATAGATATTCTCCTGGATTTAATTCCTCGGAAAGGCGGAAAAAGGAATTAATTCTAGATGAGAAATATTGCATATGACTTGGCAATATTTTAGCACATCTAGGGTTTATGAGTGAAGGATGATCTCCGGAAATTTTGGGAGGATCAACTGAGCAAGAAAAATGATAGCTCCTTTGTAAACGCAAAGGCAGGATTTCCAGTTCCGATATTTTGGAACTAGGGTTTAAATGAGGTTCGGGGCTTACTGACGGAAACTTGACTGGCACCAGAGAGTTGGAAAGGCACTGAGAGGTTGAGGATGGTCTGGATTCACCTGGTCACTCACCAGATTCCAGAGGCAAAAATTCGGGAGAGAAAAGCTAGGAAGGAATAACAGCACAAAAATAGATAACCCGATTTTTGGGGTGTTACACCCGAGGATCCAGCCACCGTGCGATACCTCTATGGCATGACTCCTGAAAAAATATGGGGCCAATTATTCCAGCCCCAGAAGGAGTGGCCAGTCGAGGGGAAGGATATCGGCCTCGACACCGCGAACCCCCAAAGGAGGTGAGCGGTGCTCTTCTTCGAGGAGTGTTCGGATACTCATATCGCGTTTGGTTCGGCCTGACCTGGTTATGCGGATTTTGCAAGGCTGGCTTGCCAAGGCCAAGAAGATCAGCGGCCCAGCGCCACTGCCGGAAGAGCCCCGATCAGAGCAGCTGGAAAAGCTGCTGGTCGTAGTGCCTTACAAGGCGCCCGTCAAGAAGGGCAAGAAAAAAGAAGTATCGGAGGCCAGGGGGGCCTCCGCCACAGGGTTCGTCCGGGCAACCGGTCCGGAGACGTTGCGGTCTCATCCGTGCAGGATGGGGATGAGGATGAGGACGAGGAGGAAAGCGCCTCCTCGCGCTCCAAAAAGAGGGCGGTGTCCGAGGACGTCGTGGAGGTCCAACCTTCTCCGGCCCCAAAGAGACGATGCCGGCCTAAGCTGGTCCTGTCCGACAGCTCGGACTCCGACAAGGAGTCCGAGGCGTCCGAGGAGATCCAGCAGAAGGGACCCAGGGTCAAGCCCCCAGCCAGCAGGTAAGGCATTGGTATTTTTAGCTATCCTATTTTCAGTAATTTGTTTTAGTTGAAGGCTAACCCTTCTGAATTGCAGCCCCCCACATGAATGCCCCACCGAGCAGACTTCGGAGGGGACGTCTCCGCCCGCCAAACTGGCGGACAGTGGGTCTATGGCACACTCCGTGCCTCCCTTGGTCCCCAAAGAGGTTGAGGAGGTGCGGTCCCAAAGAACTCCTCCTCCTCCGAACATAGGGGGAGAGGCCGACGCCGTAATGGCCGAGGTTAACACCTCGGTCACCGAAGACCAGGAGGGAGCGTCCCTCCTGGCTGATGCGGGAAAGGAGTCCAGACCATTCGGACCCCATCCGTCAACCGCTCCCGAGCCCCCAAGGCCTTCGACGGCCCAGGCTCCTCCCAGCGAGGAAGGGGCCGGGGAGCCAACGTCAGCGCCGAACACCTCCACACAGGCGGTGGCTAGCTAGCCAGATGTGCTGGAGGAGCTGGTGGACAACTCCGCCATCATTGACGGGCACCGCACTCTTATGAGTGCGGTTATGCAAGGTGTTCAGTCCGTCCAATCCGAACTGAACGACGCTGTCCAAGGCCTTCTAACAGGCTATGAGGTAAGTCAAGTAATGCTCTTTCCTCATAATGCGGTTGTAATTGTTAGTCTGGGTACCCCGTATACATAGCAGCCCCCGAGACTCTACAAGGACTTCGAAGAAAACTGCAGAGGATCAAATTCGGTAGGCCGATTAATGATGTTGACATTTCTTTTGCCGACGCAGGCATCTTCCGTGGCCGCGGCTGCTAATGCCACGGCATTAGAGGAGATGGATCGGAAGCTCAAGCTTTCCGATGAAGAGCTTGACCTTGTCAACAAACAGCTTGACGAGGCGCAAGGTAAGTCCTGTGAGAAGATGTGTACTTCGCTTGACGCCGGATATTGACGATCCGGACTGTATGCTAATCCTTTATCTTAACGATCCTGCAGCTGCTGCCACCAAGGTTGAGGGCTTGAGGGAGGACCTGAAGAAAGCCGAGGCCGAGGCGGCCGCGAAGAAGACGGCCGCTGAGAAGGTGGTGGCCGAGCTTGAGAAGGCCAAGCTTGCTGCTGAGCAGCACGAGGCTCGAGTGACCAAAGTCTAAGTGGAGCTCCAGGATGCCGCCGAGAAGCTAGAGGCCCTTGAGAAGGGGCAGGAGGAGCAGTCCTCCCGTCTATCCAAGGTGGAGAAGGAGCTCCAGGAGGCAAGGACTGACGCGCGAGGTGTCCGGGAGGAGCTCCGCCAAGCCGCGCAAATTGCAAATGGTAAGAAATACTTACTGCAGAGTGTGTTCGGAGGCAACAGGTTCGCCCTGCAGAGTGTGCCGAACTTCCAAAGAATGTGGCGGCCGCAGCGAGGCACTATGCCACCCTCGAGGAGGACTCCACGCAGCGGCTCTTCTGGTCACAGTTTTCGGATTCCGAGCGTCCTCCCCTCCTCAGTGATCAAATGAAGCAGCTGATGGAAATGCATCGGATGTCTGAGCTGGCCATGAAGGACCTCTGTGTGAGTCTGTGGCCTACCGAGCCCCTTCCGGACACCTACTTCGGCTTTGTGCAGAAGCTGCGGGAGGCGTCGCTCCGGATTGACGCCGTAAAGCGGTCAGCGTGCCTTGAGGGGGCGAGGCTTGCATTCGCAAAGACCATGGTGCATTGGCCGAGGATTAATCCGATGGACATGGCCACTGGTCCTCTGCCCCAGGGAAAGGAGCATTGCTGCCCTGAGCAGTACTTTGCACAGGTGATGAATGGCGCGCGGGCGATAGAGGGCTAGTGTTCCAAAGATGTAGTGCTTGAGTGATTTTATTAAGTGGACCTCATGCTTTATAATGCATCTGCCTGACTTGCTTTATATTGTCATGATTTAATTTTGACTCCTGTGCGGCCGTATGTTTATTCTGAAAGCTACCAGTCGTCGGCTTCAGCCCCCAAGTGAATATCACGAGGGGTGTTTCATCTCCGCACTGTTACCCTTAGCCAATGTCTTAGTACCCGGAGGCGGTAGTGCAGGAGCGAAACCAGGCAATCGGGCTATTCAGTTTTATTGCTTTCACTTAGCCGTAGGAGCTTGACGGTGGGGACTAGGGACTAGCCCCGGGTGTATTGTGATGTACTTGGGGATCAAAACCTGCCCTTTTCGATCACGTGGTTTGTGTTAAGACGAACCCTTCGTGTGACACGGCGAAATCGCCAACGATTTTTGGAGTCGAACCTCGTCGTCGGATCGTTGATCAGTTCGCGCTTACCATGACGGTCAATTTTTAGCTTTCTCCTCCTGAGGTACTTGACCGGGCGAGCCAGAAGTACAATTGCAGGGGTTCTCCCTTTGCCCTCTTAGCTGAACATGCGGAACATAAGGGGCAAGCACAGGAGCCGGGCAACCCAACTATTGACCTAAGGCATGGTTCGGAACTTGATGCATATAATGCAATATCCGAGATGCCGAACACCTAGCAGAAAGTGGTACCGGACTTGAAGATATTGAGCTGATATATAAATCAAACTCTTGACTAGTTAATGTATTTTCATGCCGGGCTGTTCCAAGAGCGAGGGGAGAATTGGAAAGGGAATAGACAAATCGCAGGATGCGGATATCCGAACACCATAAAGGGTATTTTTATTATTTCTCATAAGCTCGGAACGTCTATCCGTACAATTCAAACTACGAAGGCAGTATTTGTGAAAGAAAAAGAAAGTTTACAGAGTAAAGGTTGACGCAGGGCCTTGATGCGTGAGTTGAAGCCTTCACTGTGCCCTACTGCACGTCTGCGCCTTTGCTTCTGATAGGTGGGGGTTGGGACCTTCGATGAGACCTTGATGGGCGAGGACCCTTCCGATGAAGCTTTATGCTTGGGGTTATCCGGAATTGGTCCCCGGGTCGTCCGAAGACGAAGTAATTCTGAAGTTCGGTTTAACCGAACATGCACTACGAATTTATTAATGTATGCCTCACGGCTGCCCATGGTATTTTGAGTGTGAAGTTGTGCTGACGACGCACGTGGAGCGTGAAGAATGTGGGTGTGCCATGGGGCGCGTATCCCTATTTGCGGCGAACGCATGCGGGTTCCCATGACGGGGAACGGGTTCGAACCCGTTTACTATTGTCGCCGGCCTTTACGGCGGGCCGGCGTCCGAGCCTATATGGGCTAGTGTAGTCTTCGGCCACTAGGGCCGCAGTGTGCTCTTCGGTTCGAAGTGAGCGTTCTGTGTTGCCGTTGATAGTTATGACGCCTGAGGGACCAGGCATCTTCAACTTGAGGTACGCGTAATGCAGGACGGCATTGAATTTGGCGAACGCTGTTCGGCCGAGTAGGGCGTGATAGCCGCTGCGAAAAGGTGCTATGTCGAAGATCAAGTCCTCGCTTCGGAAGTTATCCGGAGATCCGAACACTACTTCAAGCGTCATGGTGCCTGTGCAGCGGGCCTCCACTCTCGGAATGACTCCCTTAAAAGTGGTGTTACTGGGTTTGATCCTTGATGGATCGATCCCCATTTTCCTTATGGTATCTTCGTATATTAGATTGAGGCTGCTACCTCCGTCCATGAGGACTCTAGTGAGGTGGAATCCATCGATGATAGGGTCGAGCACTAAGGTTGCAGACCCTCCGTGGCGTATGCTGGTCGGATGGTCCCTGCGATCGAACGTGATCGGACAGGCTGACCATGGATTGAACTTCGGCGCTACTGGCTCGACGGAATATACATCCCGTAGCACTCGCTTCCTCTTCTTCTTCGGTATGTGGGTTGCGTAGATCATGTTTACCGTCTTGACCTCGGAAGGGAAGGGTTTCTAGCCTCCACTGTTTGGTCAGCGGGGCTCATCATCGTCCTCGCTTCATGGGCTTTTGCCCGAGTCTTCGGCTGTGAGCTTGCCGGCCTGTTTGATCACCCAACAATTTTGGTTGGAGTGGTTGGCAGGCTTCTCCGACATGCTGTGGATCTGACAGGACCTGTCCAGAATTGTACCCAGTCTGGACAGGTCGTCACTGTTGCCTTTAGGGGCTTTCTTTCGGGGTCCGGACTTCTGGTTTTGGAATCCGGCATTTACTGCCGTATCCTCGCCCTCGTCGTCATTGTGGCGACATATATTCTTGCTGCGTCGGGGCTTTCCATTTCCGTCCCGAACCTCGGAGGTACCGGGTGTGTCTGGGTTGGTCTTTTTGCGAGCAAGCCAACTATCTTCGCCTGCGCAAAAGCGAGTCATGAGGGAAGTAAGGGCTGCCATAGTTCTTGGTTTGTCCTGGCCGAGCTGCCGTACGAGCCATTCATCCTTGACACTATGCTTGAAGGCAGCCAGAGCTTCGGCATCCGGACAGTAGATGACCTGGTTTTTCTTGGTCAGGAATCGGTTCCAAAATTGTCAGGCAGATTCTCCGGGTTGTTGTGTGATGCGATTTAGGTCGTCAGCATCCGGGGGCCGGACATAGGTGCCCTGAAAGTTTGCTTGGAAAGCGTCCTCGAGCTCTTCCCAGCAGCCTATAGAGTGTCGAGCTGGACCTTTAAGCTGTAGCGGCAAATATTTGATGGCGTGGAGGTCATCTCCTCGCGCCATGTGGATGTGGAGGAGGAAATCCTCTATCCATACAACTGGATCTGTGGTTCCGTCATATGATTCAATGTTCACGCGCTTGAAGCCTTCCAGGAATTGGTGTTGCATTACCCTCTCTGTGAAGCACAAAGGGTGTGTGATGCCCCGAACTCGAGCTACATCGCGTCGGAGGTCTTCGGCCCTCCAAATCTGCTGCTGCTCCCGGATTCTATCGTTTCGGTTTAGCCAATTGTAGTATCCTTCCTGGTAAGCGGGCGGGTCTTCTCTGGGTTCGTAGATGGACCTGGTACGGCCTCCTCGAGCATCTAGGTCATGGCGGAGGTCATACTCGTAAGTGGGCCGCGCTTGATCCTTGCCGTGACGGCTAGGTGGGGCGGCTGGGTGTTCGTCCTCGTCAGCTTCCCTGCCCCGCCCTCTAGGGGGGTGGTCCGGTTGTTCGGTGCTTGTGTATATCGGGCGTTTGGGCTCTACGGCCTCATCGTCGAACTACGGCAGGAGTCTTCGCTTGGGATAACTTTTGGTTCGTTGTTCGCGGCCATACCCTTCTTCGGTAGCTAGGACTTTAGTCCATTGGTCGTTGAGGGTGTCCTGTTCGGCTTTGATTTTGCGTTTTTGTTTCTTTAGGCTACGGGCGGTTGCTAAAAGCCTCCGCTTGAACCGTTCCTGCTCCAGAGGGTCTTCAGGGACGATGAAATCGTCCTCCCCAAGACTGACCTCGTCTTCAGAGAGTGGGAGGTAGTTGCTATCCTTGGAGTCATCGGGGTTTTTTGAATTGAGCGGATCCTCCTGCCCCGTGGGGTCATCCTGATGATGTTCGAGGGCTGCTTCTCCGGCGAGGTCATCCGTATTATTTATGGTGCCGTTCTCCGCAGAGAACATGTTGCTCGCATGGCTTCGACGTGGCTTTGATCGACGGCGCTGTTTTCGACGTTTGGGCGGCTCGTCTCTGGGCTTGCCCCGGTCCTGATCAGGAGTGCCATCGCCGTCCTAGGGGGTGTCCACCATGTAAATATCGTAGGTGGATGTGGCGGACCAGCGACCGGTGATGGGGGGGGGGCGACGTCAATATTGACCGTGGGTCCGCCCTCCTCGTCCTTGTATTCGGTATTTTCCGAATTGTAGTCTAGCATATCGGTTAAATCATCGATAATGGCTACCAAGTGGGTGGTGGGTGGGACGCAAAATTCCCTATGGTACGCCTCGAAAGGTTGATGATTGAAGGCGGAGGGCAGGTCCTCCTGGATGGTCATGTTCTGAATTTGGTCCAGCGCCTCATTTAACATTGCGAGGGTTGCCGAGCTCGAGGGCTCTAAGCCGAATTATGTTGTAACGGCGTGGGGGGCGATCAATGCCCTGGCCGGTCCTTGGTTTCCGCTGGCCGTGCTGAGCTCGGGATGCAGGGCCAGATCCTTGAAGGGGTCTGAGTCATTACTGGAGGTCAAGGACGGGCTTTGGTCCTTGCTTGTGGCTTCCCCGTCGGGGTTCGAGATCGAGCTGCTTTGGGCTGGGGGTGACCCCTGGCAGTTAGCTGCCACTTTGTCGTAAGGGCTCAAGGCCAGGCGAGCGTTGAGAAAGGAAGGTTCGGCCGAGATTGACTCTTGGCCTCTGCCTCCTGATTCTACCTCGAAGGTCAAGGATTGGTCTTCCGCAGTCATGACATGTCCGGACGGAGGCGGAGTTTGGCCCCAGCTCGAAGCGGAGCTCTCCTGGCTTGAAGCTGGCGAGGCCGATCTGCTGATCGGATCGGAAAGGAACTCCGGAGCGGGCGTGGCGAGGGCGCAGGAAGGGGAAGTGAATCTGGTGAAAACCAGATCACCCCGTGCGTCCGCAACATATTCCAGACCACTGAATCGAATCCTGTGTCCGGGGGCGAAGGCGTTGACATGACCCAGATGACCATTCGGGTCTGTGTGCAGCACGATGCTGCCAAACGCGAAGAGTTGTCTGGGGACGAAGAAGTCCCCGGATCCGATGCCCTCTCCTATGATCAGGCGAGCCATCGATCCTTTGGGCGACCCTACAGTGGAACTCTCAATGAAAGCACTAATGTCGGTGTCAAAACCGGTAGACCTCGGGGTAGGGGGTCTCGAGCTGTGGATCTAGGATCGATGGGGAAGAAGGGACGATGAACACAGTGTTTACCTAGGTTCAGGCCCTCTCGAAGAGGTAATACCCAATGTCCTGCTTGATTGTATTGGATGTATAATGTGGTTTACAAAGTAGATCTACCTCGAGATCAGCATGAGATAAACGCTAAGGAGATGAGGTGATGAATGTAGCTCTAGCCCTAAGACTAAAAACCCTCGGTTTATATAGACACCGGTAGGGTTAGGGTTACCGAAGATAGATTACAATAAGGGTTTAAAGAGATCCTGCGCCTTCTTGACTTGGAGGGCACACCATGGCTTCATAGATCTCCTGTCACTATACGGCTCCACCAGTTCGGCCCATGTATAATGGGCCGTCGCCCCGAGGACCCCTTAGTCCATGACTCCCTCACCGCCTCTGGTACTTCTTTGGCCCACTGGATGTCTTCTGGTCCAAAAAAAATCTCCAAAAAGTTTCGCTGCGTTTGGACTCCGTTTGGTATTGATTTTCTATGAAGTAAAAAACAAGCAAAAAACAGCAACTGGCATTGGGCACTATGTCAATAGGTTAGTCCCAAAAAATGATATAAAGTTGCTATAAAATGATTGTAAAACATCCAATAATGATAATATAACAGCATGGAATAAGCAAAAATTATAGATACGTTGGTGACGTATCAGCATCCCCAAGCTTAATTCCTACTCGTCCTCGAGTAGGTAAATGATAAAAACAGAATTTTTGATGTGGAATGCTGCCTAACATGTTCATCACATATTCTTTTGTTTTGTGGCATGGACATTTGGAGTTTTATATTATTCAAAGCAATAGTCTAGTTTTGACATGAAGATTTCAATACTCAAGCATATCAACAAGCAACCATGTCTTTCAAAATATTAACACTAAAGCAAGTTATCCCTAGCCCATCATGCTCAATCATTGATCCATTCATGAAACACACTCACATATTAGCTACACCCAATGCTTAAGTATGATCATAGTGCCCCTTAGTTGGTGCTCTGTAAGAGAAGATGGAGACTCAAATAAAAATAAAAATTGCATAAAGTAAATAGAAAGGCCCTTCGCAGAGGGAAGTAGGGATTTGTAGAGGTGCTAGAGCTCAAAGCGAAAAAGATAGAGATAAAACATTTTGGGTGGCATGCTTTTCCTGTCAACGAAAATGATCGAGTAGTTCCCAATACTTTCTGTGCTAGATACATCATAGGCAGTACCCAAACAAAAAATAAAGTTTATTCCTTTTTCCACCATACTTTCACATTCCACGGCTAGCCGTATCCATGGGTGTCGTCCATATCAACACTTTCCAAGGAATTTATTATTTGACGACATAAAGTAAATTCATTTTTCATTTCAGGACTGGGCATCCCTAATACCTTTGCCATACTCTCATGCAATGACAAGTGAATAAACACTCATCTGGAGAATAACACATCTAGCATGGAAAAATATCAGCCACCCCCTACAGTTTCATGAGCGGTACGAGCACAAAAAGGAAATTTATTTTGAAAATTAGAGATGGCACATACAAATTTGCTTAGAACGGCATGGAAATACCGCATATAGGTAGGTATAGTGGACTCATATGGCAAAACTGGGTTAAAGGATTTTGGATGCACAAGTAGTATTCCTACTTAGTGCAAGTGAAGGCTAGCAAAAGATTGAGAAGCATCCAACCAAGAAACGAAAAATCTCATAAATGAGCATTAAGCATAACTAACACCGAATAATGCACCACAAGTAGGATGTAATTTCATTGCATAACTGTTGACTTTCGTGCTTGCATAGGGAATCACAAACCTTAACACCAATATTCTTACTAAAGCATAATTACTCACCAACATGACTCACATATCACTATCATCATATCGCAAAACTATTACAATGAATCAAGTTTATTTTGTCCAATGATCTTCATGAAAGTTTTTATTATATCCCTCTTGAATATCTATCACTTTGGGACTGGTTTCATATGTTGCTTTTGATAGCTCAAATAAATCTAAGTGAAGAACATGAGCATAAAAAAATTGTGTCTCTCAAAATAATATAAGTGAAGCATGAGAGGATTTCTTCAAAAATTACTAACTCTCAAATAAATCTAAGTGAAGCATGAGAGCATTTCTTCAAAAACATTAAAGCACACCGTGCTCAAAAAGATATAAGTGAAGCACTAGAGCAATTCCATAGCTCAATGAATTTAAGTGAAGCACATAGAGCAATTCTAATAAATCATAGCATAATTTTGGCTCTCTCAAATAGGTGTGTTCAGCAAGGATACTTGACACAAAATAAAAAGCAAAACAAGCAAAGACTCATATAATACAAGACGCTCCAAGAAAAACTCATGATATGTGACGAATAAAAATATAGCTCCAAGTAAAATACCGATGGTCGATAGAAGAAAGAGGGGATGCCACTCGGGCATCCCCAAGCTTAGCTACTTGTTTCTCCTTGAATATCACCTTGGGGTGCCGTGGGCATCCCCAAGCTTAGGCTCTTCTTACTCCTTATTCCTTCATCCATAGTGATCTAACCCAAAACTTGAAAACTTCAATCACACAAAACTTAACAAAACCTTCGTGAGATCCGTTAGTATAAGAAAACCAATATTTACTTTAAGTACTGTAGAAAATCCATTCAAATTTTGTTATTGCATTATATCTACTGTATTCCAACTTTACAGTAGAATCATCAAAATAAGCACACAATGCAAAGAAAATAGAATCTATCAAAAACAGAACAGTCTGTAAAGATACGAATTGTTCGCATACTTGTGTAACTCCAAAAATTCTGAACAATTAGGAAAACTGAGGCAATTTGTATATACATCTTGTGTAAAAAATTCAGAATTTTTCGTCGCTTCTTTGAATCCAGACAATTGTTTTACTGGATGCAAAAGTTTCTGTTTTTCAACAGGATCAAATCAACTATTACCAAAGCTATCCCAAAGGCTTTACTTGGCACAAACACTAATTAAAACATAAAAACACAATCATAACAGAGGAATAATTGTGCAAAAACTCAAGAACAGAAAGAAAAAGGCAAAAACAAATTTTATTCATTGAGTTGCCTCCCAACAAGCGCTAACGTTTTATGCCCCTAGCTAGGCATTGATAATTTTGAAGATGCTCGCATGAAAGACAAGAATTGAAACAGAAAGAGAGCATCATAAAACATATTACAAACACATTTAAGTCTAACTCTCTTCCTATACATAGGCATTTTATAAGAAAACAGATTATCAAGACACGAAATATCTAGCATATGTAGGCAAGAAGAAATAAACAATAACAATCTCAACATGAAGAGAGGTAATTTAGTAACATGAAGATTTCTACAACCATATTTTCCTCTCTCATAATAATTACATGTAGGATCATATTCAAATTCAACAATATAGCTATCATATAAAATTTTCTTTTCATGATCCACATGCGTAAAAGTTTTATAATGTTCCAAGAAAGTGGGATTAACATCAACTAAAGTCATGACCTCTCCAGACCCACGTTTATCAAAAATTTCATAAGATTGAACACTCTCCAAATATGTGGGATTATTTTTACCTAAAGTTGATGCTCTTTCAAACCCACTTTCAATATTATTGCAAACATTATCATCATGAGGCTTAAATAAATTTTCAAGATCATAAGAAGAATCACCCCAATCATGATCATTACAATAAGTAGTGGACATAGCAAAATTAGCATCCCCAAGCTTGGGGTTTTGCATATTATTAACACAATTGACATTAATAGAATTTATAATAACATCATTGCAATCATGCTTTCATTTAAAGAGATATCATGAATCACTTTATCAATTTCTTCTTCCAACACTTCATCACAATCTTCAGATTCATGAATTTCAAGCAAAACTTCATAGAGATAATCAAGCGCACTCAATTCACTAGCAATTGGTTCATCATAATTGGATCTTTTAAAAAGATTAGCAAGTGGATGAGGATCCATATCAATAGATTTTTAGCAAGAGAAGATGCAAGCAATTAAAAGGCACATGGTAACACAACCAAACAAAAGATCGAACGAGAAAAAGGCAAACGGAAAGAAGGCAAATAAATAGGCAATTTTTTGTGAAGTGGGGGAGATGAAAATGAGAGGCAAATGGCAAATAATGTAAATTGCAAGGAGATGAGATTGTGATTAGGAACCTAATAGATGTTGATGATGTCTCCCTGGGAACGGCGCCAGAAATTCCTTTTGATGTCGCTTGAACTATGTTGGTATTTCCCCAAAGAGGAAGGGATGATGCAGCACAGCTACGGTAGGTATTTCCCTCAGTGATGAGACCAAGGTTATCGAACCAGTAGGAGAACCATGTAACACTATGTAAACGGTACCTGCACACAAAGAACAAATACTTGCAATTCAACGTGTAAGAGGGGTTGTCAATCCCTCCCGGGTAAAAGATAGATAAATTTGTAGTAGATTGGATAAATAGATCTCGCGGAAACGCGAAATAAAATAAATAACAAAAAATTGCAGCAAGGTATTTTTGGGGTTTTGAAATAATAGATCTGAAAATAAAAGAGGCAAATAATAGATCGGAAAGCAAATATGATAAAGAATAGACCCGGGGGCCGTAGATTTCACTAGTGGCTTCTCTCGAGAAAAATAGCATACGGTGGGTAAACAAATTACTGTTGGGCAATTGATAGAACTTCAAATAATTATGATGATATCCAGGCAATGATCATTATATAGGCATCACGTCCAAGATTAGTAGATCGACTCCTGCCTGCATCTACTACTATTACTCCACACATCGACCGCTATCCAGCATGCATCTAGTGTATTAAGTTCATGGAGAAATGGAGTAATGCAATAAGAACGATGACATGATGTAGACAAGATCTATTCATGTAGGAATAGACCCCATCTTGTTATCCTTAATGGCAACGATCAATACGTGTCTTGCTGCCCCTTCTGTCGCTGGGAAAGAACACCGCACGATCGAACCCATCACAAAGCACCTCTTCCCATGGCAAGAAAAATCGATCTAATCGGCCTAACTAAACCAAATATTCGAAGAAGAAATACGAGGCTATAAGCAATCATGCATATAAGAGATCAAAACTCAAATAACTTTCATGGATAAAATATATTTGATCATAAACACAAAGTTCATCGGATCCCAACAAACACACCGCAAAAAGAGTTACATCAAATAGATCTCCAAGAGACCATTGTATTGAGAATCAAAAGAGAGAGAGAGAGGAAGCCATCTAGCTACTAACTACGGACCCGTAGGTCTACAATGAACTACTCACGGATCATCGGAGAGGCACCAATGAGGATGATGAACCCCTCCATGATGGTGTCTAGATTGGATCTGTTGGTTCTGGAACTTGTGGCGGCTGGAATTGTGTTTCATCGACTTCCCTAGGGTTTTTGGATTTTTGGGTTATTTATAGAGCAAAGAGGCGGTGCAGGAGGCAGCCGAGGTGGGCACAACCAACCAGGGTGCGCCTGGGCCCCCAGGCGCGCCCAGGCGGGTTGTGCTCCCCTTGGAGCCCCCCTCTGGTACTTCTTTGGCCCACTGGATGTCTTCTGGTCCAAAAAAATCTCCAAAAAGTTTTGCTGCGTTTGGACTCCGTTTGGTATTGATTTTCTGCGAAGTAAAAAACAAGCAAAAAATAGCAACTGGCACTGGGCACTATGTCAATAGGTTAGTCCCAAAAAATGATACAAAGTTGCTATAAAATGATTGTAAAACATCCAAGAATGATAATATAACAGCATGGAACAAGCAAAAATTATAGATACGTTGGAGATGTATTAATACCTTAATCACAAGGTATGCCTATATGTGGGGGAGGGAGACCAGGAATTGGCACGGAGAGCCCGCAGTTCTGCCGGAGGGGTCTAAAGTTCCATCAGATTGATACCACTTTTTCTGTGCGTATTTTCTTTGTGGCATTTCTTCCCCTTTTTCTGACTTCTTCTGCACCATGATGACGGTGTATGGGTTTCATCTTCTGGATTTCACGCCCAATGCCATGGCGTGCATGGCGATGTTTGCCCATCTGTGCGAGAACTTCGTTGGAGTCGCCCCCAATGTGGATTTGTTCAGGCATTTCTTTACCCCACGGATAGAAGACAAATCTCATCGCTCGGGGAACATAAGTTGGATTCCCCGGGGCAAGAAGGAAGACTGGGATTATCTCCCTGGTGAGCAGCACAGTAAGTGGGAGGAATGGAGAGGTGACTGGTGCTGGATCCAGGACAAGGATGCCCCTGAGTTCTGCTCAACGCGGACTGGATGTGTCTCGCGCGAACGTGATTGGGGAAAGCTGGGCCTTACTGACGACAGGCTCCACCCAGTGCTGAACAGGATCGCCCGCCTCAAAGCTGTCGAGTTGACCATTGAACGTGTGGGTGCTGATTTCCTCCGGCACCGCATTGCGCCACTGCAGAAGAGGGACAGATTTGCTTGGGAGTACAAGAACTCCGCCGACAGGATGCGACTGTACCCAGGCCCCGTCAACAACTTGACAGTGTACGGCCACGGCTGGCTGTGCGAACAGCTTTTTGGCAACCTTGGGCCATTCCATCTGCCGGCAAAGGTCGTTCCCCTACACCTCAACTTTGCTCTGAGTCAGATCCTGCAATGGATGCCTGATTGCAACGCTTTCGGGGTCAAGGCCGACTAGGCGCTGCCTGACCTGGATGCCGAAATGGACTGGGTTTCTCGTCTGGATGAACAGGCTTCCAGGGTTGAGAACGACCTCAGCATGCCCACCTCCAGGGCAGAGCAGGCGTTTATTGCGAAACAGATTGCAGAGGATAGAGAGCTCAGGGCTGCCGGGGGAGCAGGGCTCGGAGAGGAGGAGGAGGAAGGAACGGAGGGCGCGGGCTCCTCCGACGAAGGAAGTGAAGAGCGCGCCATGGAGGAGGCTGGCGGGCTTGATCCTGCCGGGGGCGGGACTTCTCAAGCCATGGCAACAGGGGCCCAAGAGGGGGTTGAGGCTGAGGAAGAAGGGCTCAAAATGGGTCCTCAAGCTCTGGAGCCAGGCCGGCATCTCCGCAAGCGGATTAGCAAAGATCTAGTAGTTCCCTCCCCTCTGCGGGGCGGCAAGAAGGTGAAGAAGACCACCACCAAGGGCGACAAGCAAGAGGTGGCACACCGCCAATCCATTTGCTTGTCCCAGGCCGAGGCTCCACCCGCCAAGTGACGAATGGTCATGGGGGTAGATCCTAGCCCCTCGTCAAGCCCATCTCCTCTGCCAAGCCCGATCCCGCGAGAGGTTCCGGCCCCGACGAGCTCACTGCCGCTGGCAAGTTTCGCTCCTCCAACTATGAAGAGGGGCAGAGCAGCCCCGCCACCTGCGGCATACGAGCTGGGCTCCATGCTCAGGGATCCGGAGTAAGTATAATGACCAACTTCTCATTGAAGCATTTTGTACTTGGTCATTGTTTTAATCTTGTCTTTTTTGACTTGGCAGGGATGAGGAACCCCTTGCTCAGCGGGTCAAACGGGCTAAGCATGTGGCGGTGCCGGGCCATTCGGCAAGCGCGGGGCTGGCGGGGGATACGACAGGGGATCCCGTGCCTATCCCCCAGTCCAGCCTCCGGCGCGAAGGCATGGGGCAATCTTTACCTGCTCGTGGAGATGCGGAGGAACGCCCCTCATCCCCCGCCAAAGGAGTAAGTGAGAGCCAGCCAGGTGGGTCACACCAAGAGGGGTCCACCTTGGCCCAAGTTCAAGCAAAAGAATCACCGACAAGGGCCTCCGCCGAGGGGTCCACTCGTGCTGAGGTCACAGTCACCGAAGGGGTGGTTGTGGACCATGCGCCAGCAACTGATGTTGCCAGGAAAGGGGATGTCCCTTCACAGCAGCCACCATCGGGTAATCCACTCGTCTTTGTTTCTACTTGCATGAATTACTTCACTTCTTGGCCTTTGATTTAGCAGTATCTGGTTTCTTATTATCCCATCTGTTGATTTCATTTGCAGCTCCGTCCACTAATGAACCTGAGCTCTTGGAGGAGGTGGCCAGTATCAGAAAGGATGCTGCCGAGGAGGCGGCCAGGATTACTGCCGCAGAAGGCCATGATCAGACTGCCGGGGTTATCCAGGAATTCCCAAAAGAGACGGAGAAAACCCCTGGCTGTACATCTGGCCATGGTACAATCATCGAGGAGAAGGCTCCTCTTCAATCCATGGGCCCTCTCCCCATGAACTATCCCCTGGCTACAGCCCCGCAATCTTCCCCAAGCAAGCTGGCGCTAATCCTTGCTCAACCTGGACCTGCAACTTCTGGCTCATCTGCCTCAGCGGGCGCAAATTTTGATGATGAAATCAGACGCATACCGGCGCCGCTATCCCAGAGAGTTGAAGAAGCTGGCAATTCTACTGATAGCGCCAAGGATTTATCCTTCCTGGAATCCATGGCGGCAGGGTTCAAAGATGTACAACATAGGTACAGTCTCAAGTGGCGGGCAGTCAAGGAGCAGCGTGACTCCATCAATCTTATGGACTAGCAGTTGGCGGACAAAGGCAATGAACTGCGAGAGTGGTACAAGAAGCAGTCCCATTCCATCATGCGGTAAGAGGAGGTGCTGACCATGGCCAAGGAGGATATCACTGCCTGGGAGGTCCGCTTGGCGGAGCGCGAAGCACTTCTTAACACCAAGGAGAAGGACATCTCTGCTCGGGAAGGGAACCTCGAAGCCACTCTTTGCGGCAAGGATGAGGAACTGGAGGCCCTTGTTCTGCAGCGCACCAAGGATTTGGAGGACAGCCACAAGGCCACTCTTAGCGCGCTCACCCTCGAATCCTCAGCCCAACTGAAGAAGGTTACTAATGAGCTAGCTGCCGCCTCTGCTGCCAAGACCAGTCTTGAAAATCAACTGAGCAAGCTGGCGGAGGACCTTGCCGGGAGTAACAAGGAGATCGCGGACCTCAAAGAGGAAGCGCAAAAAGGCGAGGCCACCCTGAAAGAGGCGCAATCGCAGCTTTCCTCCAAGAGCTAGGACCTTGATACTGCCAACAGCACCATCTCTGATATGAAAGCCAGGCTTGGCTCTCTGGAGAAGGAAACTGAATCTGCCGGTTGTTGTGAGAAGCTGCTAATGACGGACTTGACCAGAACTAGAACTCTTCAAAAGGACGCAGAAGACAAGCTAGAAAACCAAGTTCAATAGCGCGACATCTAGATCAAGAGCATGATTGATATTGCTAAGCACCTCACTGCTCAGATTGCTAAAATGGACATGAAGAGTTGGGCCTTCTCTGTCGGTCAGCATGAGGTTCCAAGTGTCAAGCTGATGCTCTTTTTCGAAGGCTTGATCGAAGGATTGAGGATGTACGAAGATGACAGGGCTGCCTGCTTTGCTGACAAATCCCGGAAGCTTGCTCACGGCGCTCTCTTCCTGGTCTTGAGCAACCTCGCCTTCTTCCACCCAAATCTTGACCTCTCCGATGTCTTCAAGAACCTGCCTCCAGGTGCCGACACCTCTGTCGTTGCAGAGAAGGCCGGCCCCCTCGCTAACGGGGTCCTCTCCGTTCCACGAGTTCAGGGAGGCCGTCAGACTAAGCCTTAAGTGACCCTTGCTGCCGTGTTGTCCTGTACTAAGACAAAACAAGTGTCCCGTATTAAGTTCCGTACTGTTCTGGTTTATACGTTTGTTGAACTGATGTCTATATATGCAAACACACACCATCCCTCTTTCCTTTCCCTATTGGTGTCGTATGGTTTTCTTCCATGTGTACTTTGGTTGCCTGCCAACAGCATGTTGCCGCGATTGCTTTGAGGAACGGGTCCTTAGCATTTTGCTGGCAAGGACACGTTGCCGGTAGGTTTTTCCTTAGCAGTCCCTGATGCTGCCACCTGCTCTGTTCAGCTGGCTCGAAACAAAGCAGGGGCGCAAACAGAAACAGTAAGGTTCCATCGTGCAGAGGGTCCGCCATACGAAACCTTGGTTGTCCGAGGGATGCGCAAGTGCAAGTTCTGCGATTTTTTTTACAAGCATGTCCACTTAGCTTTTGTTTATGCTTCCCTCCTGCCGGGGTGTATGTTTGATTATGCATAGCACCTCCTCCTCCACATGTGGTCGTTCCTCAACCTTGTGTCTCCTGGCGAAATTACGCACATACATCCGTTTTTGCCCTGAAAAGAGGGGAAACCGGAAAGGGACGAAATGGAGGAACTGGGTGGTCCATTAGTCACGTGCCCACCCCCGACACGGGCCGAGGGGCCAACATAAACATCTGCAAATAATGAAACATCATGGAAAAAGAGAAGAACTGGCCCCTCCCTCCTTTTCCTTTACTTACAATGATCCCCCAGCGATCGGCATGAAGGACACACCGGCGCATGGGGCCTTGCCGCGGTTCGCTTGCCGGGGGTGCCAACCAACGAATTCGCACCAGCATTCTGCTCAGGATTTACCCTTGGTGGGACAAATACAGGACCGAGCTCCACGCGGGCTCATTGACGTTGGCGGCATCCCCCTAGCGCAACCCGATCATTGGCGAGCAAGAATGAAGAGGGTGGCCAAGTGTGCACCGTTCTCTTGTTCGTCAAACCGAGCGGCACCTTTTGGGACCAGGCGTGCTCGACAGAGGGCCGCGAGAAGGGCGGCACCGCTGCTCGTCGCGCCTCTCCTTCCAGCCGCGGGCGGCGCGGCGGCCACGTTGTCCATGTCAGCCGTAGCACCGTCGCCCCTTGCTTTCATCGTTGTCGCCACTGTGGCGGAGACGTGCGATGGAGCCTGGAGAGGATGAGGCTGGGGAGCAGCATCGCTCCTTTTTCTTCGAAGCCATGGATGAAGAGGGTGGCGATGAAGGTCGACGTGCTATTCACAACTTCAGGTTCGCGCAAGCGTATCCCCCTACCTGGCGCGCCAAAGATGTTGTGGATGAAAACGATCACCTATGGGGTCGTGAGCCCCTTTGTGGTTCGGCAAGGGGGATATCACGTTGCACAAAGGGCGGAAGCCATGAGGCAGCATGGCGATGGGGCTCTGGTCGTTTTTACCTAGGTTCGGGCCGCTAGTAAGTGTAAAACCCTACTCCTACTTTGGTCGATTGGATAAGGAAACACAACAGCACGCAGTGCTCAAGCCCGGCAAGGTGGCCTTGGGGAGAGCTACTACACGCGTACAAATGTGAGGGGGTCTGAATCCCTCTCTAGGTTGCCTTGGGCCTCCTTTTATAGCTCAAGGGGTAACCACAGTGGCAAAACAGTGATTATCTCATGATTAGATAGCTAACAGTGCTATCATACCTAACTCTGGCACTTAGGACAAAATTCCATAAATGCTACCTTAGGTGGCGTGCGGGGGTGCATCCCCGACAAGCTTATGTCGCCGCTTAAGCATCTTCTGCTTATCATCTTGACACGCCCTTGGACGGGTGTCAAATGGGTGTGATCTGCTTATCATTGAGTTGCCACGTGTTTAGTGAGAGCCACTTAATCACCTGGAGGGCTCGACACCGCATCGACAAGTGACTGGCGTCGCGATGCGGTGGAGCGGTGGTAGCTGGCCTGCGCCTGCCGGGGGCAGAGCTTGCCGAGCCATCTTGGAGGGGTGCGCGCTTCGGTCTCCGGTTGCCCCGATGGCGCAGCTGGTGGGGTTTGCCTTTGCTCTTGTGTTCTGCATCGACTCTGTCGGCCTCGCATGGCCAGTGGAGGATGCTTCTCTTAGAATCTTCGCCTTGTATGTTGGCTTGGTCTTCTTGATCCGCTCCTTGATCTCATGAAGAGCGGTTTCTCTAGCTTGGCCTTGAGTTGGCTCTGAATGTGCTTGACAGGCTCGACTGCATTGAGGTAGCCATTTCCCCGGTAGGCCCTGGCCATCGGGGCGAAGGCTTTTTGTCCGTGCACAAGTCAGGGGAAACAGAACACCCTTGTTTGTGTACCCCGACAAAGAGTTGAGGCAGCGCGTCCGCGTGGATCGTCTCCTCCTTGTCCGATCTCCCTCGAACAGCCGGTTGTCAGATCCCACGTACAAGTACGCCGAAGTGGCACAAGTGCACTGCCTCTAACGGTATCTGCGCGTGCAAGAGGAACACCGTGCGGCGGACTGCTAGGTCCGATCACACAGTCGGCGGCGAGTGGAGGTGGCTATTCACAACACATGCAAACCCTAGTGACAGCGCTGAAGCGATCAACCAAATGGGTGTGCCGCACCTCCACTATATATAGGTGTCCGTCACGGGCTCAACACTTGGGCCTCGCACGGACCCTAAAGCCCAAAATCTGTTCGGCCTGGATTCGAGTCCGAGTAGGATCACATCTGACTCGTGGAGTCCGATCCGGCCTCACAGGTTCCTTCCCTTAAGCGCGCGACCCCTTAGGTTCAAGTCAGCTTGGTTGCAGGTCAGATTACCTCTGACCTGCTCGGTTGGTAGCGGCCTCTAGCAAGGCGTGCCGACAACCAAGTAGACAATGAAGCCAGTTGACGAACCTGTACAACATGTCACACTTCTGTTCCCTTTGCCTCATGATATATGTTGTCGGGCTCAAGGCGAGTCTGTCATCCTTGTGCTAGCCCGACCTCTTTCTCGTTCCAGTGATGCCGAGCACAAATGAGATTATCTCATAATCCTTGTTGCATGGCCATGCTTATCCTGGTCAGATCACACGAGGGGCCCAGAGTATATCTCAACTAATCGAAGGGGTAAATCCCATCTTGCTCGACCATGTCTCGCAACATGGGTCTGGACAAGCCCGAAACCTACCTTTATAACTACCCAGTTACGGAGTAGCGTTTGGTTAGCCCAAAGCAAGTCTATGACCATCCCGAGTACATGCGCCAGCTCAGGTCTTAGGACATAGAATGTATGTTGTACTAGAGACTCACAGATGACATATCGCTGCATCTCATAGTTGGGTCTGTCTGACTTGGACCCTATCTCAACTTGGATCCGACTATGTCGAATCCGACCAGATCCTTCCGAGTCCATATTATCCGGTTAGCATCCAATGCTCCATGGCTAGTGAGACCAAGCCATCGACCGTGTCATATGCTAGTCTAGTCGGCTGGGCGTCCACACAGCCCATTCGACTAGGGACCTTTTAGGATAGTCATCATATAATGCATAGTCCCACAAATAAGTCATGTACTTGCGGATACACATCATTGATAATGTCCAAGGACTATCTTTATTCATAAACACATAGGAAATATCATCATACATGATTGCCTCTAGGGCATATCGCCAACACAGCATTGATGCCATCTCTGATGAAGATTTCAAGTGCACAATGGACAAGGAAAATATTTGAGATTACTCTGGTCCTCCTCTTCCTGAGTATTTAACCTTCAAGAATCAGACTCTATACCATTTTCCCACTGGCTGGCATGAATGTTGACAGGTCCATCTCTGATATCCTTCAGAATGACATTTATGCTATCTCCAAACGATATATCTTTCATGTCGAAGACATGTTCCTTCGCAGTCTGAAAGATGCTGCTCAATTTCCCTTCTGCGTCAAAGTGTATCCTCCCTGTATTCAAAAGGTTATTGACCATGCCATGAAAACAGTATATCTCCCTAAGGCTAGTCACAAAAGCTTCATTCCACCAGTTCGTGACATAATGAAAGCCATCGAAGAATTTTCCTCGAGAAAACCATCACCATCCTCTGATGATTATCACAAATCCTATGATGGCCCTCGGCTTCCTCAGCGTGTCCGAATGCCTACCTCTCAGCCGCCATCTCATGAGGTCAGCATGTGCACGCGCCAGCTACTTTTGCAACTGTAAGATTCAGGGCTCCGCAAACCCAAGAAGGTTCAAACGCACGGGCGTGAACGAAGGATCTCGCTCTCCAACAACGCTAGCTCGCCATGCCCATGACCCGATCTCGGCGAGTACGCTGGATCATGTGGAAGGGAACAACACAGAAATTTACCCAGGTTCGGGCCACCTTGCGGTGTAAAACCCTACTCCTGCTTTTGGTGGATTCGCCTCACAAGTAGGTAGAGGATGAACTAGTACAGTGGATGAGCTGCCTCGCGAGGGCTCGAGTGGTGAGGGTGGATTGGTTAAGGGTCCGATCCGGGATCCCCTTCTACGGTGATGGCTAGTCCATATTTATAGTGGCCTTGGTCCTTGTCCCTCATAGCTTAGGCGGGAAGGGATTCCACAACGGCCAATTTTGAAGGGGGACAAGGAGTACATCTTATCCTGACGAAAGGTGGTCTTCGCCTGCAAAGCTTCTGGCCATGACGCAGCGGTGGGCTCAGAGATGACATCCGTCCTGCCGAGCTCGTGGCCTTGCTCTCGTTGCACTGGAAAGGAAAGCTTTGGGGCCTTCCTCGGGAACCTGCGCCTGCCCTTGCTCCCTTAGCACTGAAGAGGAAACCATCCCCTCTGCACCCGCTGGCGCCCGCCTGGCCTTGGTCATCATGGCTCACGTTATCGCAGCCTCGTGAGGCTGGGCACCTGCATAGAAGTCTCCGCCCCTCGGGAGGCAGCCTGGTGAGGCCGCACCTCTGGAGGTCTTGGTGTCATTTGCCTCGCGAGGCTTGGGTCCTCGTGAGGGTCTTGCCTTCGAGTTGTTGTAGCTGGGCCGTACAGGGCCGTCGATGGGCCCATGCGCTAGGCCGCAGGCAGGCAGATCTGGGTACCCCCGATCCTAGAACACCGACAGTAGCCCCGGGGCCCAAGGCGTGCTTGGCCTGGCTTCGAGGCGAAGGCAAGGAGCGAAGGGCGAAACGCCGCGGGCCCCAATCGCCTGAGGGTCAGGCTCGATGCGTGGCGCATGACGGGACGCAGATGCCTCCGCTTCCCCATGTCGCCTCGGCAACTGCCCCGACTGACGAAAGTCTTGGACATGCATGTTGCGAGACCATCATTTCCCGAAGGTGGAGGGAAGCTGGTTGGCCCACGATCGCCTATAAGAGGCCGAGGGGATAGTGCCCCATCCCATCTTTGTCTTCTCGCCCTCACTTCTCCTATCTCCGCTGTGGCACCCCGCCTGATTACCACTGTAGCCAGACGGTTGCCACGCATGCCAGCCCAGGAAATCACTCTGGCATGCGCATTTACAACAAGTATCATGAACACATGCATTTCTATTAATGGATATATAAGTCTTACATGATATTTACAAGGGTGATGGCAGCGGAAAAGATCTATCTAAGGTAGCAGGGTCCTAGTGCGGCTCCAATCCACAGGGATCTGACTGGGTTACTCTCCTAGCCCGTGAACGCTCCGGCTCCTCGTCGACGGACGACGGATCCTTATGTGAACCTGGCCACATTAAAGGTCGTTGAGTACTTTTGAATGTACTCGCAAGCAAACCAAACTAACATATACACCAAGCAAAGCAATCCATGGCATTCAAGCATGCATTTGTTATTAGAGCATCATTAATTATCATGGCATAACATACCTATCTAGCAATATTAATCTTTATGTTGTAACAGGATTATCGAGAAAGATACTACTAAGGTAAATATAATAAAGAAAAGCATATCAAGTAAGTAATCCATATTCCGAACAATATCAGGATCCAATCCAACTCTTTTGGTCATCTGACCATCTCTTTCATAGCCATTCCCTGGCTATCATATCATATCCCTGACATCATCCGATGTATATGCATCTCCACTGTAAGTCTGACAAACTTACTCTCTTACGGGTTGCCTTACAACCCTCAGAATATTCACGATCCACTGAGTACTTCCGATCATAAGACGAGTTCTTCCATCATTATTATTACTGTTCCGGTTGACCACCTAGTGAGGTCTGGACGGACTGTCCAATACCGTGGACGCGGCTATTCGAATAGATTTTACACTCTGCAGAGGTTGCGCAATTTACCCACACCATGGAGCACCTGACCTCGTGATCCCATTCGGGTGGACCAGGGTTGCTACAACGAAACCAGCCTAACCCGTGACTCCTCTACCGTACCACCGATAATCATACCCTCCCAGGGTCATATCCTGGGTGGCCCCTGTGTCACCTCGTGACACCTGCCACCGTCGTGGCCAACTAAACTGTCCCAAACGGGGACGCCGGCAAATAACTCAACTGGGCTCACAAGGTTATCACCGCCTACCGGGCCAGGGCAGCACGCGCGCATAACCTTCCCTAGTTCGTGGTACCAATAAAAGAGCACACGATCAGACCAAGTCAAGGCCGTCCCATACCAGCAAATGTGGTTGCACGGATAAGTCCGGACATGTGACTCTGGATCAACCGACTAGGTTTAGCGTTAGCAAGTACTTAGCAAGCATAGTTGTTTATCATAATAACTGGAGATGGCAGTAGCTATGCATGATGAAAACATAACAACCTATCTCCCAACTGTCATATATGAGTCACTAGTGTGATAATGAAATGAGCATTGACAAGTAATGTAAACAGTAAGTGCAACCTAGCAGAAGTTCAATCATTTCTATCACAGGCATAATTATTAATTAAACACGCAAGAATAACATAGAGCAATGCTTTAGGGCATATATCATATGGTCGGCTTGCCTGGGGGTGAAGGAATACTCCGGGAGAAGTGCGGAGAGTCCGCGGAAAGGATCACCGGAAACCGTTCCCTCTCGGAGGGGGCTGAATCGGAGTTGTGAGCGAAAAGATATTGCCGGTTGACTGTGGAAGGACCTTTTTGTAAATAATATATTTACTTACGGGTCCTCAGTAGTTTTTTTTTTTTGAGAAAAAGAGAAGGAGCACTTTGCTCTGTGGGCTGCACAGTGCCGAATCCGGCCTGAGTCCTAGGCCACTGCCTGGCTACTGCCACTGTTGCCTTGGGCCGGCCCAACCACGCAGGCACCGCTTCAAAAAAATGAGTGAGAGGCCGACAGGGCTGGCCCACCTGTCGGGCCGTCTTCCTCCTCTGTCAGGGAGACAGAGAGAAACAGGGGGGCACCAACCGCGACGATTGTCGGTGATGTCTACTACGCAACTTTATTCTTGTAGACTCGTGTTGGGCCTCCAAGCGCAGAGTTTTGTAGGACAGTTGCAATTTTCCCTCAAGTGGATGACCTAAGGTTTTTCAATCCGTGGGAGGCGTAGGATGAAGATGGTCTCTCTCAAACAACCCTGCAACCAAATACAAGAAATCTCTTGTGTCCCAACACACCCAATACAATGGCAAATTGTATAGGTGCACTAGTTCGGCGAAGAGATGGTGATAAAAGTGTAATATGGATGGTAGAAATATATTTTTATAATCTGAATAAATAAAAACAGCAAGGTAGCAAGTGACAAAAGTGAGAACAAACGGTATTGCAATGCTTGAAAACAAGGCCTAGGGTCCGTACTTTCGCTAGTGCAATCTCTCAACAATGCTAATATAATTGGATCATATAACCATCCCTCAACGTGCGATGAAGAATCACTCCAAAGTTCCTATCTAGCGGAGAACATAAGAATAAATTGTTTGTAGGGTACGAAACCACCTCAAAGCTATTCTTTTCGATCGATCTATCCAAGAGTTCATACTAAAATAACACCAAAGCAAATTCAGATTCGTAATGCTCAATCAAACATAAAGAACCTCAAAGAGTGCCCCAAGATTTCTACCAGAGAAACAAAGACTAGAACGTGCATCAACCCCTATGCATAGATTACCCCAATGTCACCTCGGGAATCCGCGAGTTGAGTGACAAAACATATATCAAGTGAATCAATATAATACCCCATTGTCACCACGGGTATTCGTATGGAAGACATATATCAAGTGCTCTCAAATCCATAAAAGTATTCAATCCGATAAAACGAAATCTCAAAGGGAAAACTCAATTCATCACAACAAGATAGAGAGGCGAAAACACCATATAATCCGACTATATTAACAAAGCCCGTGATACATCAAGATTGTGACATCTCAAGAACACGAGAGAGAGAGAGATTAAATACATAGCTACTGGTACAAACGCTCAGCCCCGAGGGTGGACTACTCCCTCCTCATCGTGGTGGTCACCGGGATGATGAAGATGGCCACCGGTGATGATCTCCCCCTCCGGCAGGGTGCCGGAACGGGGTCTAGATTGGATCTCATGGATACAGAGGCCTTGCGGCAGCGGAACTTCTGATATAGGGTCTCCACGAGGGTTTTTGGAATATTTGGCAATTTATAGGGCGAAGAGGCGGTGCGGGAGGCCAACGAGGTGCGCACAACCCACCGGGGCGCGCCTGGGGGCCCAGGCGTGCTCTGGTGGGTTATGCCCCCCTCGGGGCACCCCCCAGGTGCTGCTCTGGCCCATTGGATGTCTCCTAGTCCATAAAAAATCCACAAAAAGTTTCGCTGCATTTGGACTCCGTTTGGTATTGATTTTCTGCGATGTAGAAAACAAGCAAAAAATAGCAACTGGCACTGGGCACTATGTCAATAAGTTAGTCCCAAAAAATGGTATAAAGTTGCTATAAAATGATTGTAAAACATCCAAGAATGATAATATAGTAGCATGAATACTTCATAAATTATAGATACGTTGGAGACGTATCAACATCCCCAAGCTTAATTCCTACTCGTCCTCGAGTAGGTAAATGATAAAAGAAATAATTTATGAAGTGTGAATGTTAGCAAAGTGCATAAGTTTGGTCAATAGTAATTTCAATTACTTTTCCTAGCATCATAACAACAACTCTTTCTCATAAAACTCATCATGTTAAAGTAGCAACCAATTCACATGTTAAGGTTCAAACAATGAATTCTCTTGAAACTCAACAACCTATATTCTTAGTCACCAAACAATTGTAATTCAACTTATTCAACAGATTCTAAGTAAGAGCTCCACATACTCAACCATCATATAGTCTTCTATGTTGTTACCACTCACCACATACACATGAGCAAAATGTTTCAACCGGACAAATAGAAAGATAGGGGCTTATAATTTCGCCTCCCAACGTATTCACCTCAAGGGTGATGTCAACAATAATAACTCATGCTACCCATATCCAACTGGATATATGTGCCTAGATCTTTCCTCATCACATGATGCTTGCCAAAAGAGAAAACTAAAAAGGAATAGAGAGAAAAACTTTGACTCTTGCATGAAAGTAAATACATAAAAGTAAAAGGTAGGCCCTTCGCAGAGGGAAGCAGAGGTTGCCATGCGCTTTTTGTTTGTATGCTCAATCCCTTAGTGCAAAAGAACATCACGTTATATTGCCCCTTATGATAGCAACCTTTATTATGCAGTCTGTCGCTTTTATTCTTTGCCATCACAAGTTCGTACAACGCTCAATTTTCTCTTACACTAAATGATCTAACACTTTTAGAAGCAATTTTTATTGCCTTATTGCACCGATGACAACTTACTTGAAGGATCTTACTCAATCCTTAGGTAGGTATGGTGGACTCTTGAAAATAAGATTTGGGTTTAAGGGTTTTTGGATGCACAAGTAGTATCTCTACTTGGTGCGGAATTTTTGGCTAGCAAAGATGGGAGGCAAGCACCACATGTTGAAGGATCTATGACAATATAACTTCTATGTGAATATGAACAAACATAAATCATTACGTTGTCTTCCTTGTCCAACGTCAACAATTTTGGCATATAATATTTTGATGGGGGCTCACAATCACAAAAGATTTCCATGATAGTGTATTTGCATGTGAAAGTTCTCTTCCTTATAGTAATCATTCATGAATTGCTTGTATGACCAATATTGTGATTGTCAAGCTTCAAAAGATTTCACTTTCTAAACCCAATGTGAAGCTACCACTAGGCATGATATGAACATATAATTTCAACTTCATGATATTCAATTCATTCAACAATTTACTCATAGGATATAAGTGAAGCACGAGAGTAAATGACAAACTACTCCAAAAAGATACAAGTGAAGATCAAATGAGTAGTTAAGTAAATGGGTAGCTAATTGAGGACTCTCTCTTATTTAAAACTTTCAGATCTAAGTATTTTATTAAAACAGCAAGCAAAACAAAATAAAATGACATTCTAAGAATAGCACACATCATGTGAAGAAGCAAAAACTTAGGCTCAACCGAGGCTAACCGATAATTGTTGATGAAGAAAGGTGGGATGCCTACCGGGGCATCCCCAAGCTTAGATGCTTGAGACTTCTTGGATTATTAACTTGGGATGCCTTGGGAATCCCCAAGCTTGAGCTTTTGTGTCTCCTTAATTCCTTTTATATCACGGTTTCCCTAAATCTTAAAAACTTCATCCATACAAAACTCAACAAGAACTCGTGATATAAGTTAGTATAAATCAATGCAAAAACCTTATCATTCTCTACTGTAGAAAATCATTAAAATTATTATTCAATATTGAATACTAAATGCCTCTTCATATTTAATACTTCCATCCTCAAATAGAATCATTAAACAAGCAAACATATGCACACAATGCAAACATAACAGCAATCTGCCTAAACAGTACAGTCTGTAAAGAGTGCAATATTATTCATACTTCCCTAACTCCAAAACTTCTGAAAATTTACCACACTGTAAAAAAATTATTATTTCTTACTGTGCAAAAAAATTAAACATTTTATCACATTCTGAGTTTTCTGTATAATTATTGCAACAGCGATAAACTTTCTGTTTTGAAACAGCAACTCATATACTTGCAAAATAAGCATGGCAAAGGCTATACCTGACATTTTTATTGACGTAAAAGATGAAAAACATTACTCTAAATAACAGCAAGAAAATACAAATAAAATAAAATGATGCTCCAAGCAAAACACATATCATGTGACGAATAAAATTATAGCTCCAAGTGAGGTTACCGATAATGTCGGAGATGAAAGAGGGGATGCCTTCCGAGGCATCTCCAAGCTTAGTTGCTTGGATATTACTTGAATATTGCCTTTGGGTGCCTTGGGCATACCCAAGCTTAGGGTCTCGTCACTCCTTATTCTCCTCATATCGATATCTCACCCAAAACTTGAAAACTTCAATCACACAAAACTTAACGGAACTTCGTGAGATAGGTTAGTATGATAAAGAGCAAACCATTTCACTTTGGTACTGTCAAAGACAAGATTCATAATTGTTTCCACACAATGCTTACTATCGCATATCATTTCCACAATTTATATTGAGCAATATAAGCCATAGAAACTAGAAAACAAGCAAACTATGCATTGAAAACAGAATCTGTCAAAAACAGAACAGTCTGTAATAATCTGTACTCCAACCATACTTATGATACTCCAAAAATTCTGAAAAATTAGGAAAACGTAGATAATTTGCATATATATCACCTGTAAAAAATTCAGATCAAAATCACGTTCCAGTGAATTTTGAAAATTCCTGGACTGAGTGCAAAAGTTTCTGTTTTTGCACAGATTCAAGTCAACTATCATCCATACTATCCCAAAGGCTTTACTTGGCACTTTATTGAAAAAAAAAGCAATAAAACATGATTAATACAGTAGCATAATCATGTGAAAACATAAAAACAGTAGGGGTAAATGTTGGGTTGTCTCCCAACAAGCGCTTTTCTTTAATGCCTTTTAGCTAGGCATGATGATTTCAATGATGCTCGCATAAAAGATAAGAATTGAAACATAAAGAGAGCATCATGAATCGTAAGTTCCTCTCTCATAATAATTTTCAGTAGCATCATGAATAGATTCATCAATATAACCATCACATAAAGCATTCTCTTCATGATCCACAAGCATAGATATTTTATTACTCTCCACATAACAAAATTTCTTCTCATTCACAATGGTGGGAGTATCATATGAAACTCGAATACTATAAATTGTTTCCACATTAAAAGAGTAATGTTCAGGAAAAGGGTAATCATAACTATGACAAGTTTTATAAATATAATCATCACTACTTTTTATAACATAAGTATCATCACAATAATCATCATAAGTAGCAACTTTGTTCTCATCATAGATAGGAGGCATGCAATCATCATAACAAATTTGATCATTCAAATTAGGGGGGCTAAAAAGATCATCTTCATTAAGCATATCATCCCCAAGCTTGGGACAAACATTAATTGCAGCAAATAAATTCTCAAATATGTCATTCTCATCAAACATAGCATCCCCAAGCTTGTGACTTGGCATATCATAAGCATAATCACTCTCATCATTAATAGTATGAATAGCACCAACGGTATAACAATTGCTATCATCATAACTTCCCAAGTTGGTGCCAAAAAGATTTCCAAGATTATAAGAAGTATCATTATCTTCCCAATCATAATCATTACAACAAGTAGTAGGCATCACAAAATCATACTCAATATCATCATCCTCCATCAACATATTTGATTCACTTTCATGAGGCACAATGGTGATAGGAGCAATATTACTTGGGAGAGTTACCTTTTTACCTATACTTCTCCTTCTTTTCCTTTTCTTCTTCACCACCTCACGTATGGGTTTAATCAATTTTTTTGAGCTTCTTGTTGAAGAGATTGATTGGATAGGAAGCTCCTCCTCGTTACCTGATTCATCATAATAAACACAAGGAGGGTATTGGGAAATATTTTCCCTTTCATTAGTACTCTCTTCATATTCTATTTGTTTTCTTGTCTTTAGATAGTTGGCAATATAAGGATTCTCAATGCAATGTACCGCACAAAACATATAAATTTCCTCTAGATCAAAATCAAGAAATCTCTTGAGATTAAATTTTGGAATACCCTCAGTTATACGTTTCATTTCTTCATACCCCAAAAGAAGACTAAGCTCTTTATGATGCTCAAGGGAAATCAAGTTATCACAATTTTTTGACACGATTTGATCATGAAACAATTTGCATTGGAGATTTAAATGACCATGTTCATTGCAAAGTTCACAAGGATGGCGAGAAAAAATAAATCTTTGAGCACAATCATCTAGCCTCTCTTGCAACTTTTTTGTTTCTAAATATTTATGCTTCTTACAAAATCTATCTTCTCTTTTTGGTGTGCATTTGCACTCCCAATTCACTCCGCAAAAATTGACATTCTTATAGGAGACATCATTATCATGACTAATGCAATCATCATTAACATCATGGATATTCAAAGAATTCATACTAGCAATATTGCAATCATGCCCATCATCCAACGTTTTTATGCCATAAATTTTGTTGAATTCTTTTTCTAGCAATTGAGCACAATTATCGGAATCCCTATTCTCAAGATAGACATTATAAAGATAAAGAACAACTTGAGGTAACCCAATCTCCATTTTTTGTAGTTTTCTTTTATAAACCAAACTAGTGATAAAACAAGAAACTAAAAGATTCAATTGCAAGATCTAAAGATATACCTTCATGCACTCACCTCCCCGGCAACGGCGCCAGAAAAGAGCTTGATGTCTACTACGCAACTTTATTCTTGTAGACTCGTGTTGGGCCTCCAAGCGCAGAGTTTTGTAGGACAGTAGCAATTTTCCCTCAAGTGGATGACCTAAGGTTTATCAATCCGTGGGAGGCGTAGGATGAAGATGGTCTCTCTCAAACAACCCTGCAACCAAATACAAGAAATCTCGTGTGTCCCCAACACACCCAATACAATGGCAAATTGTATAGGTGCACTAGTTCGGTGAAGAGATGGTGATAAAAGTGTAATATGGATGGTAGAAATATATTTTTATAATCTGAATAAATAAAAACAGCAAGGTAGCAAGTGACAAAAGTGAGCACAAACGGTATTGCAATGCTTGAAAACAAGGCCTAGGGTCCGTACTTTCGCTAGTGCAATCTCTCAACAATGCTAATATAATTGGATCATATAACCATCCCTCAACGTGCGATGAAGAATCACTCCAAAGTTCCTATCTAGCGGAGAACATAAGAATAAATTGTTTGTAGGGTACGAAACCACCTCAAAGCTATTCTTTCCGATTGATCTATCCAAGAGTTCGTAGTAAAATAACACCAAAGCAAATTCAGATTCGTAATGCTCAATCCAACACAAAGAACCTCAAAGAGTGCCCCAAGATTTCTACCAGAGAAACAAAGACAAGAACATGCATCAACCCCTATGCATAGATTACCCCAATGTCACCTCGGGAATCCGCGAGTTGAGTGCCAAAACATATATCAAGTGAATCAATATAATACCCCATTATCACCACGGGTATTCGTATGCAAGACATATATCAAGTGCTCTCAAATCCATAAAGGTATTCAATCCGATAAAATGAAATCTCAAAGGGAAAACTCAATTCATCACAACAAGATAGAGAGGGGAAAACACCATATGATCTGACTATATTAACAAAGCCCACGATACATCAAGATCGTGACATCTCAAGAACACGAGAGAGAGAGAGATTAAACACATAGCTACTGGTACAAACCCTCAGCCCCGAGGGTGGACTACTCCCTCCTCATCATGGTAGTCACCGAGATGATGAAGATGGCCACCGGTGATGATCTCCCCCTCCGGCAGGGTGCCGAAACGGGGTCTAGATTGGATCTCGTGGATACAGAGGCCTTGCGGTGGCGGAACTTCTGATCTAGGGTCTCCGCGAGGGTTTTTGGAATATTTGGCAATTTATAGGGCGAAGAGGCGATGCGGGAGGCCACCTGTCGGTGTCAAAACCAGCAGATCTCGGGTAGGGGGTCCCAAGCTGTGTGTCTAAGGATCGATGGTAACAATGGACAATGGGGACACAATGTTTACCCAGGTTCGGGCCCTCTTAAAGGAGGTAAAACCCTACGTCCTGCTTGATTGTATTTGATAAGTATAGGGGTTACAAGAGTTGATCTACCTCGAGATCGTAATGGATAAAACCCTAGCTGTCTAGCCTATGATTATTCTGATTCCTTCTACCGACTAAAACCCTTCTGTTTATATACACACCGGAGGGGCCTAGGGTTGTATAGAGTCGGTTTATAGAAGAAGGAAATAATACATCCGGACACCAAACTTGCCGTCCACGCATATAGGAGTCCTACCCGGACATGGGGGATGGTCTTCTGCTTTATCTTCATGGCCCATCAGTTCGGCCCATATCGAATATACCGGACACCCGAGGACCCCCTAATCCAGGACTCCCTCAGTAGCCCCTGAACCAGTCTTCGATGACGATGAGTTCGGCACGTGGATTATCTTCGGCATTGCAAGGCGGGTTCCTTCCCCCAAAAATTTTAAGTTAGCTCCATGCATAAAGAAATTGTATCCGGCTCTGCATAATCAATACAACCCTTAGCCACGAAGGCAAGATGTCAAAATAGGAACATTGTCTTTTACTGACAACTTTTTCGGCGAAGCGTCACACTTGACTCTTTAACATTTCAAACCGTTTTCACGCCTCCCGTTTCGCGTTTCGAGGTCTAGCCTTCATTGGCACGTCTTGTCAAAACAGAGATCATGCCTGCCCATTACGGGAATCTCATCAATATGGTTTGGGTAATCCAACCGCACCTTACGCATGATTTCATTGGGAACAGGCGAGGTTTATGGCTTAGGGAGGGGACGTTTGGTATTTTCACAGTCTATAAAAGGGTAAAAACCTCTCCTTTTTCTTTACGCCTTCCTCTAGCTTCTGTCTCCCAATCTCCAAGCTCCAGCGCCCATAGCTCCAATCTCCTCCACCGCTGCCACCCACCCCAGCAATGGCCGGGTCCGGCTCCAAGGGCAAGTGGGAGGCCTCCACCGTCACTGAAAAGGACGTCAAGGAGCTCCAGAGCGCGGGCTATTTATCCGCGGATATCGCGCATAGGATCCCTGACAAAGATCAGGTTATTCCTACTCCGGAGCCCAGTGAGAGGGTCGTCTTCATCCCCCATTTCCTTCGGGGACTAGGGTTTCCCCTCCACCCCTTCGTCCGGGGTCTTATGTTCTATTACGGGCTAGATTTCCACGATCTAGCCCCAAATTCCTTCCTTCACATATCGGTGTTTATCGTCGTGTGTGAGGCTCTTCTCCGCATCCCCCCACACTTCGGCCTATGGCTCAAGGTCTTCAATCTGAAGCCGAAGGTGGTCGACGGACAGCATGTGGACTGCGGCGGGGCTATGGTGAGCAAGCTCCCCAACGCCGTTTGGCCCAAAGGGGCATTTGTAGAGACGGTCAAGGTGTGGCAGCAGGAGTGGTTCTACATCACCGAACCCCGCGACGCCAACTGGGCGGCCACACCTGACTTCAGATCCGGACCCCCCACGAGACTCACCTCATGGACCGCCAAGGGTCTTGATTAGGGGTCCAAACCGGAGGTGAAGGTGCTCCAAAAACGCATCTCTGACATGTTGGGTGAGAACACAGGTCTCACAAACATGATTCAAGTGATGATTTTCTGCCGCATCCTTCCTTGCCAGCTCCGGGCCTCCCCCATGTGGGAGTTCGATCCGGAGAAGCCATGGACCCTGAAGCACTTCTTCGGCACCACGCACGAAGATATATGGAAGCAGCTCTTCAAGGCTCAGAAAAAGTGGTCGAAGAAGAATGAAGACATCGGGCTCGACATCGAGAACCCAGCCACGGCGGTAAGCATAGTCTTTCCGAAGACTTATCCGATCAATATTTCAGATATGATAGAAATTATATTGCCTACTTTCTTTACAGGCCTGGACGGCAAAGGCGGAGTGGATCAACTGTCCGGCACCACTGCTTGAGGATCCGGCCATACCCTAGCTAACGGAGATGCTAGTCCCGGTGCCCTATCAGGCGCCGGAGAGGAAGACCAAGAAGAAGAAAGGCAAGGAGGCCAAGGGCGGCCCCCGCCATAAAGCTCCTTCGGAAATAGTGTCCGGAGAGACCGAAGCCCTCTCTTCCCATGAAGGAGATGAGGAAGAAGAGGAGGAGGAGGTGGAGAGCGACTCCCCCTGTAAGGGGAGGAAGAAGAAGAGGGCGGCCTCCGAAGACCCGGAGGAGGAGGCGCCCAAGAGAGGGAAGCTGGCCCTTTCGGACAGTTCGGACTCAGAGACCAAACTAGTCCCCAAGAAGCCACCCAGGGTGAAGCCCCTGGCCGAATCGTAAGTATTCAGAAACTTACTGTTTATCTTCAGTCTACCTGCTTCCATTATATAAGTTATTTTGTTATTTGCCTTTCAGCCCTCCCCGCGAGCTCCCGCAAACCCCATTATCGGAGGGGAACTCTCTGCCACCCGAAATGGCAGAGAGTAACACGCCGATGCGTGCCACCTCGCCTATCATCATGGAGGACACCGAGGTGTCATCCCAAAGGACCTCTCTTGGCAGAGGGGGGGGTGAACGAAGCCGCCGAGAAAGCGCCCAAGGTTAATATCTCGGTCGCCGAAAACCTGGGGGAGGCGACCCCTATGACAACTGACGGTGGGGACCCCCAATAATCCGGGCCCCAGCCGGACACCATTCCGGAGACCAACACGGCTCCGGGATGGGATAAGCAGCCCTCTTCGAAGGAGGGGGAGGAGCATCAGCTCCATCGGCGACCTCCACTAATCCGAAGGCGCCCAACGCTCTGGAGGAAGAACTGCAGCGTGCTTCCATCATGGCGGAGCACCGCACCCTGATGGGTGTGGTGGTGGAGAAGGTTCAGTCTGCCAAAAGCGGACTGAACGAAGCCTTCACCAGCCTACTGACAGGCTTTGAGGTATGCGACATAATGTTCTAAAAACTTTTCATATAGAGGAATATACCTGTGTACAGACAGTAGCCCCTGAGGCTCTATTCGGTTAAAAGAAACCGGACAGAGGATCCATATAATATTCGGGAGAGTTAACCTGTTGTGCTGTTATTGTAACAGGCTTCCCTGTTGGCGGCAACCGCCCAGGCCGCAGAAGTTTCCGAACTCAATCGGAAGCTTCAGATGGCCAATGAGGAAATCGACCGCATTAATAAGCGGTTCGATGAGACGCAAGGTATGCGTATAATGTTAAAAGTTTATTTTGGTATCAGAAGTGATATGTATATTTAGAGATTAACTCATGGAATGCCTTAATTATAATCACAGTTGGCGCAGCCGAGGTCGACACCCTCAAAGGCGCCCTTGCCCAGGCCAAAAAAGAGGCGGAGGCGAATAAGGCAGCCGCTGACAAGGCGGCTGCCGAACTAAAGACCGAGCAAGATGCCCGCCGCCAACACGAGGCTCGGGTGGCTGAAGTGGAGCAGGAGCTGAAGGATGCCATCAGAAAATGCGAAGCTTTGGAGAAGAAGACTTTGGACCAGTAGACCGAGCTCGCCAAGGCTCTCCATGATGCCAAAGAGGCGCGGATCGAGTCCCGGAGTGCTCGTGAAGAGATCCATCACGCGAGGCAGATAGCGGCTGGTAAGGCCTTTCTTTTGTAGAGTATCTTTGGAGGTCAGAGGTTTGCTTTGCTCACCCGAGTATGGAGTTCTCCAGGCGCGTTTGCGGATCTTCCGAGGAGTGTCGCCAATGCCGCACAGTTCTTCCGAGCCCAGGAGGGGAACTCGACCGAGAAGCTGTTCTGTTCGCAATTTCTCGCGCCGGAACACCTGACACCTCTGAACGACCAGCTGAAGCAGCTGACGGAGCTGCATAGGGTGGCCGGTTTGGCCATGAAGGACCTGATAGTCCAGCTCTGGCCGGCCGAGCCAATCCCTAGTAGCTACTTCAGTTTGGTGAAGCGGCTTATCGACGCGCGGCCTCGGATTGATGCATTGAAGCGCTCGCCCTGCATAGAGGGTGCTCGGATGGCTTTCGCCCATGTCAAGATGCAATGGGCAAAGATGAAGGCCACCAAAGTGGCAACCGCAGGCCCGCCCGAAGGCAAAGATCACCGGAAGCCGGAGAGGTACTTCGATGACATCCTAGAAGGAGCCCGAGTGATCGAGGGTCAATGCTCTAAGGACATAATATTTGATTGAGTGTGTTCGGGTTGTAAAAACAATGTGATGAACCCATGTTGTTTATATATCTATTTTTGCGCCTTGTCTTTCAAGTGATTTTTCCTCTTGTGCGGCCGTTTATTGTTTTATTTCTGAAAGTTGCCAGTCGTCGGCTTCAGCCCCCATGTAGATGCTACAGGGGTGTTCGGCGTAACGCGTGACCACACTTTATCCAACGTCTTGGTCCGTAAAGGAGGTGTCAGCGTGGTGAACCAGGCAATCAGACTATGTGGCTTTATTACTTTCACTTAGCCATAGGAGTTTGACTGTGGAGCTAAGTACTAGCACCTGGTGCGTGTGCGGCTATCCGGACTACGGTGCCTTTTCCACGCGGCTGGACGAAGACTAGCCCCTCGTATAACACGGAGTAAATCGCTAACGATTTGTAGTATAATACTAAGTCACCGAATCACCGATCAGCCCGCGCTTATCATGACAGTCAGTTTTCGGCTTTCTCTACTGAGGTACTTGACCGAACGAACCAAAAATACAATCGCAGTAGTTCTCCCTTTACTACCTTAGCCGAACGAGCGGAACGTAAGGTGGTAAGCACAGGAGCTGGGCAACCCAACTATCGACCAAAGACATGATTCGGAGCCGATGCATATAATGCAATATCTGGGACGCCGAAGAGTACCCTATAGGTGTTCGGACTTTGAAACGTGCAGGGCTGAATACAGCCCTCGGTGTTAAGGCTGGACTAAAGCACGTATGGCAGTCTGAAGTAGGGAGGGCATACAGATGACAAAAATAAATGAGTGCCAAACAAAAGTGGTGATCAACTGCTTCCTTTATACCCTGATGAGTACATCGAGCCATATTATTATAGATAATGCCATAAATATCGAGGCTATTTTACATGCCAAAAGTTTTATACAAGGAAAAGGTTTACACAGGGCCTAAAAGTAGTGGTTTGAAGATCCCAATGGTGCCCTGCCGCACGTCTGTGCCATTTCTCCTTGGTGGGAAATCCTTTATGAGGAGGAAGTGATGGTCATCTCTAAAAAGAGGGACCTGGAAAAGAGCTTCCGTAGATGAGGTAGGTTTTTTAACGAACCTATAGTGGAAAAAAAAGGTTGAGGTCCGAATAGGGTCAAACCGTACTATGGACCTTTTCCGCAGTGTGCCTCCGGCGCTGCCCAAGGTATTTTAAGTGCATAGTTATGTACGCGTGGTACGTATGCCACAACCTTATGGGGCGGTCGGCGGAGGCTAAACTGCTATTTAAGCTCCGGCTCCACCGAGCTATCGCGTTGTAGTGCTGATCGGACTCGCTTAGCAGAGTCATGGGTCTTGATGACCGATGGGTTATCCGGCTTGATGAGGCCGCCCAGTACTTCGGCTACTAGAGCTGCAGTATGCTCCTCGGTACGGAGGGAGCGCACCATATTCCCATTTACTATGATGACACCATGAGGTCCAGGCATTTTGAGCTTCAGATAAGCGTAGTGCGGGACCGCATTAAAGCGGGCGAAGGTCGTTCGTCTGAGCAGTGCATGATAACCACTGCGAAAAGGGACGATGTCAAAGATCAAGTCTTCGCTTCGGAAGTTATCTGGAGAGCCGAATACGACTTCCAGTGTTAAGGAGCCCGTGCAGCGGGCCTCCACGCCAGGTATCACTCCTTTAAAGGTAGTGTTGCTAGGTTTGATTCTTGACGGGTAGATACCCATCTTACGGACAGTATCCTGGTAGAGCAAGTTGAGGCTGTTGCCGCCGTCCATAAGGACTCTAGTAAGATGGTATCCGTCAATGATAGGATCGAGTACCAGGTCCACCGAACCTCTGTGACGGATACTGGTTGGGTTGTCCCTGCGATCAAAGGTGATCGGACAAGCCGACCATGCGTTAAATTTTGGGGCGACAGGCTCTATGGCGGAGACGTCCCTTAACGCGCATTTGCGCTCCCTCTTGGGGATGTGGGTGACGTAGATCATGTTCACCGTTTTTACCTCGGGGGGAAACTGTTTCTGTCCCCCGGTGCGCGGTGGGCGAGGCTCATCATCGTCCTCGCTTGGAGGTTCTTTCCCCTTATGTTCGGTGTTTAATTTACCGGCCTGTTTGAAAACCCAACAGTTTCTATTGGTGTGGTTGGCAGGCTTGTCAGGGGTGCCATGAATCTAGTAGGGTCGATCCAGTATCTTGTCCAAGTTGGATGGACCATCCCTAGTACCTTTGAATGGCTTCTTCCGCTGATCGGGTTTAGAGCCACTGAATCCGGCGTTTACCGCCGTATCCTCTGTTTCTTCATTGTTGTTCCGGCGCTTGTTTTTGCTGCGTCGTGGCCTTCCATTGCCATCCCTGGCCTCAGAGGTGCCGGGGTCACTGGTAATTTTGCTTCTACAAGCCAGCCAGCTATCTTCACCTGCGCAGAAGCGGGTCATGAGTGCAGTAAGAGCTGCCATAGTCTTTGGCTTTTCCTGACCGAGGTGTCGGGCAAGCCATTTGTCATGGACGCTGTGCTTAAATGTTGCTAGGGCTTCGGCGTCCGGACAGTCCACGATTTGGTTCTTTTTAATTAAGAACCGATTCCAAAGTTTGCGAGCTGACTCTCCAGGTTGCTAGACTATGTGACTCAAGTCATCAGCATCCGGTGGCCGAACATAAGTGCCCTAAAAGTTGTCCCGAAAAGCATCGTCTAAATCTTCACAACTTCCAATGGAGTTCTCTGGGAGGCTATTCAACCAGTGTCGTGCTAGTCCTTTCAGCTTTAGAGGGAGGTATTTGATGGCATGGAGATCATCTCCGCGAGCCATGTGAATGTGGAGAAGAAAATCTTCAATCCACACGGCGGGATCCATCGTTCCATCCTATTGCTCTATGTTCACGGGTTTAAACCCTTCCGAAAATTGGTGCTGCATTACCTCATCGGTAAAGCACATGGGGTGTGCGGCACCTCTGTACCGGGCGAAATCGCGACAGAGTTCGGATGACATCTGTGTTCGGTGCTGACCCCGGACTTCATTAGGTTTGTCAAGTCAGGCTTGATGGCTGTCATCTCGTGTGGGGCACATCCTCTTGATCCATAGATGGATCTGGTCTGACCGGCTCTATTGGTCACGTCCTGACGTAGGTCATACGTGTAGCGCGGAGCCGCTGCTTCCTTGCCTCTATTACGAGGGGGTGCGGGCTGGTATTCGACATAATTGGCCGTTTTGTCCCGTCCACGTGGTGGTCGGTCCGATTGATCAGCGTGATTGTATTTTGACGGTATTGGCTCAAAGGCCTCCTCGTCGAATTGTGGCAGGAGCCTGCGCTTAGGATAGCTCTTTGTTTGGCACTCATAGCCGTATCCCTCTTCAGCGGCCAGGACCTTAGTCCATCTGTCGTTGAGCGTATCCTGTTCGTCTTGAATCTGCTGTTGTTTCCTTTTCAGGCTCCGTGTAGTGGCGATCAGCCGTCGCTTGAAGCGTTCTTGTTCGAGGGGTTCCTCTGGGACGATGAAATCTTCGTCCTCGAGGCTAATATCCTCTTCGGAGACAGGTAAGTAGTTACTATCTTCCGAATCCCCATGATCGGCAAGTTCATCGAGGTTGACTTGACCCTCTTCCCTCTCGTCCTACTCGAACGCAGGCTCAGCGGGGTGGTCGGAGTCTTTGGCGTTGTCCAGAGTGTCATTATCTCCGGTGCCGGTATTGCTTTCCCTTGCCCGACACGATCGTGGGTGGCGCCGCTGACGACGGTGCTTTGGTGGTTCGTCGACGGGCTTCTCCTCATCTGGATCTTGAGTGCCATCGTCGTCCTTCTTTTCAGGCGTGTCCACCATGTATACGTCATAAGTAGAAGTGGCCGTCCAACACCCAGTGATGGGTGGGTTTTGGCCTGGTTCAACTCTGACATCATCGTCCATGTCGTCGATGTCTTCGGACGCCTAATCTAGCATGTCGGTTAAATCCTCGACAGTGGCTATTAAGTGGGTGGTGGGTGGGACGCAAAATTCCCTGCTCTCAGCCCCCAGTTCAAGCTGGGCGTAGTTCGGAGGTAATACTTCCGTGATGGCGAGAGATCGCATTAGGTCCAGTGTTTCATTTAAGAGCGAAAGCTGGACAGGCGTCTGAGGATCTGCGGAGCTGGGTTCGGTAATAACCACTTGGCCGAGCCCGATAGACGCAGACCTCGAGAGTTCGAAGTTGACGTCCAGAGGCGAATCTGGCTTCCCGATGACGGGAAGAGTCCCGTTTGACTCCGGGTCCGCCGATGGCTAGGTTGCATCTGGGTCTCCGGCTAGAAACTCCGTAATGGGAGAGAGTCCGACGGGGTTCACCCTCCTGTCTTCGGACGAAGTGTTCTGCTCCGGATCTAAGGCCAGGGCGGGCATGATAGTCAATCCCTGGACGGGATCTGATAGCGGATCCGAAGGGCCTTCTTTGTATGGGTGGGGAGCGGCGGCCGAGGCCGTGAACCCCTCGAAGATTAGATCTCCTCGGATATCGGCGATGTAGTTCAAACTTCCAAACCTGATCGGGTGACCAGGGGCGTAGCTGTCGACCTGCTCAAGGTGGCCGGTTGAGTTGGCACGTAGCATGAAGCCGCCAAACACAAAGAGTTGACCAGGGATAAAAGTCTCCCCGGAAACAGCATCGTTATCGACAACGAGGCGAGCCATCGATTCTTCTGTCGACAACACAACGGAACTCTCAATGAAAGCACCAATGTCGGTGTCAAAACCGGCAGACCTCGGGTAGGGGGTCCCCAGCTGTGTGTCTAAGGATTGATGGTAACAATGGACAATGGGGACACGATGTTTACCCAAGTTCGGGCCCTCTTAAAGGAGGTAAAACCCTACGTCCTGCTTGATTGTATTTGATGAGTATAGGGGTTCCAAGAGTTGATCTACCTCGATATCGTAATGGCTAAAACCCTAGCTATCTAGCCTATGATTATTCTGATTCCTTCTACGGACTAAAACCCTCTGGTTTATATACACACCGGAGGGGCCTAGGGTTGTACAGAGTTGGTTTACAGAAGAAGGAAATAATACATCCGGACACCAAACTTGCCATCCACGCATATAGGAGTCCTACCCGGACACAGGGGATGGTCTTCTGCTTTATCTTCATGGCCCATCAGTCCGGCCCATATCGAATAGACCGGACACCCGAGGACCCCATAATCCAGGACTCCCTCGCCACCGAGGTGGGCACAACCCACCGGGGCGCGCCTGGGGGCCCAGGCGCGCCCTGGTGGGTTGTGCCCCCCTCGGGGCACCCCCAGGTGCTGCTCTGGCCCATTGGATGTCTTCTGGTCCATAAAAATCCATAAAAAGTTTCACTGCGTTTGGACTCCGTTTGGTATTGATTTTCTGTGATGTAAAAAACAAGCAAAAAACAGCAACTGGCACTGGGCACTATGTCAATAAGTTAGTCACAAAAAATGGTATAAAGTTGCTATAAAATGATTGTAAAACATCCAAGAATGATAATATAGCAGCATGAATACTTCATAAATTGTAGATACATTGGAGATGTATCAGCCGGTGATGAGGGGCTCGGCGACCTCGGGCGGCGGCGGGGATGGCTTCCCGGCATCGTTCCACGCCCGCGGCGGTCAAGGTGAAGGCGGGTGACGGTGTCCTGGACTAGGGGGTACTCACCATGTTGCCTCCCGACCAGTGGGTTGGGCCGAGGACCCCCGTGGCGGTTCACTAATGGGCCAGTTCGGACAGCCGATGACATATACGAGGAAGATTCCACAAGACTTGGTGATCAAGACAAGGACTCCTCTCCACCGACGTAGCCGACTAGGACTCTTGTTATCCTAGGCCTCCGGTACATTATATAAGCCAAGGCCGGGCTCGTTGATAGATAGATGATGACATTACTCATCATACCTCTAGGGTTTAGACCACAACATATGATCTCGAGGTAGATCAACTCTGTACCTTGATACTTCATCAATATAAACAAGAGCAGGATGTAGGGTTTTACCTCCATAGAGAGGGCCCGAACCTGGGTAAAACACCGTGTTCATTGTCTTTGTTACCATCGATCCTAGATCCACAGCTCGGGACCCCCTACCCCGAGGTCTGCCGGTTTCGACACCGACAATGATGCTTTCATTGAGAGTTCCATTGTGTGATCGGCAATGGATCGATGGCTCGCTTGCAGATCAACTGCGACGTCGGCATATTCATCGCCGGCTCGACTGGTCACCTTGGCTCGACCGAGGACTGCGCTCCGCCTCAGATCATCATGATCGGACGAGGGCATTCATCAACATCAACTCCGATCTCTATCAAGATCGTGGAGGAATCATCCATATAGCTCGGGGGCTCAACTTCAACATTGTCCTCGGGCGACCGTGCTGTTTTTCTATACAGCGGATTCGTATTCGCTGTCGCCGCTTCCTCGAGTGTCTCTTTGATGATTGCTTTGGCGGCATAGTATGGAATTGTGTATATAACAACCCTGTAAAATTTCGTCATATTCCGATGGAGGAATCTCCGGCGATCTACGATATACCGGACCCCTGTCGAATCTAGACGGGAATCTGGATGAGTTTAGAGCATAGAGCCCACCGTCTAGCTCAGACGTCCTTTGGAAGATCCAACCATTAATCAGCTGCGGAATTCCTGTATCTAGCACCCCTCAAAATTTCAGCTCGATCCGACCGTTCAAACTCCGGGAAACCTCCGATGAGCGCATCGATTTTCTGATCTGTTTTCTGCGCGAATATGAATCCGACCCGAGTTCATCTTTCTTCATGAACGGGATATTGGACAACCTTTTTGGAGGAATCTCTTTCTAGGGTATTGTGTTTTGTTTCCGAACACATGCTCACAAATTTTGCTCCTTTTCGGAGGTAACCTTCACCGTTGCGCCGGTGTCAAACCAGCCTGACAATGTTGCTGCACGGCTGCCGATCTGCGCCAGACGGGTCGTCGCTTCATCGAGCCGAACTCAACCTCTTCGGATCATTATCTCGGCAAGCCGAACAACAGTTCGCTATCGTGAAGGGTAAATCATCACCAACATTGTCGCCCCATGAATTATACAGAGCGGGCGCACCGGCATCGCTGCATGGTCACTTCATCAAGCGGGCATCGATCACGTCATAAGATCCGGCCCGCGACGGCATCGCCGCACTATTGCTTCTTCAAGCCTGGATGTGACCTCTACGTCCGAAGATCGGGAGTCAATTCCGGCTGGACTCGCCTCTCTTATCCCGTATCCAGCTTCAATCCTAGACGCGACTTCGGCGTCCGAACATCAGGAGTCAACCCTGGCCGGACTCGCTCCTCGCACCATAGTACCGGAGGATGATTCCGAAGAAATCCCAAATACTAATCCGGCTGACCAAGCCGATGTCCACCACGCCGACCTGCTTCGACACCTCGGCCGACATGGGGCTGCAAACGTCATACTACCGACCTGCCCCGGCACCTTGGCTAGACTGGGGGCTTCGCCATCTCTTCATCAACCTACTCTGGTGACTTCGGCGTCACCAGCCGACCAGCTTCGTCACGTTAGCTGGACCGGGGGCTTCGCCTCGCCGCATCGACCGCGCGACATCACCACCTCATCAAGCCGAACTCCTCGCTCGGTTACCTCGGGCTTGGGGGCTGTGACCTTGGCTAGGCTGCGGACTACGTCTTTGTCCCGCCACGAGCTCGGACCTCGTCAACAATACCGAGCACATTAACCAGCTAAGTCGCCTCCATGCTCAGTTTTTTTCTTTAAATTTTTTTATTTTATTTTATTTCTTGTTCGGTTCAACCAAACATTATATTTGTGTTAAACAAAAAAGTTGTTTGTTCAAACATTGATTGTTAAACACTTCTTTTTCTGCCGAGCTCTTCGTCACCTCGGTCATGAGGGTTTTTTCACCTCGGCTGGGCTTGGGGGCTTCGCCTCACCGCATCGACCGTACGGCGTCGCCACTTCATCAAGCCGAGCTCTTCGCTCGGGTACGTCAAGACCGGCTTGGGGGTTGGGACCTTGAGCTGCTACAAGCTCGGCCCACGTCACACCGAACACATTAACCAGCTAAGTCGCTTTCATGCTAAAAAACTTTCAGTTTTAAATTTTGTTCGGTTCGACCAAGCATTATACTTTTTTGACAAAAAGTCATTTGCGAAAAACTTTCTTTGTCAAAACCTTGTTTGTTACAAACAAATTCAAATACCCCGTTTACTTGGGGGCTTCCTTTATGAAGCCATTCTTCTTGCATATGATTATTAATGTATCGCACCATTCCTTGTTCGTGTATTATGCCAAAATATGCATCATGTTAACTTAAGTGTTCCACAAAGCTGGGTTGCCTGGCTCCTGTGCTTACCCCTACGTTCCCGATTGTTCGGCTAGGGAGTAAAGGGAGCACCTCTGCGATTGTGCGGTCGGGTCATCCGAACTCGTACCTCAGACTGAGTGAAGCCGAAAGCTAGCGCTCTTACTGTTTTCAACTATGGTCGGCACACGACGGAACTCACGCGTACACAAATCTATTGCACAAGTCTCATAGTAATCCTGAGCGACCAAAGAAAAGGCACCGTTGGGGGCACTATTTTCTTTGAAGATGCTTCTTACGTTACATAAGTAATATAGCATAAGTTCCCTGGGCGTGATTTGTCTGTTACAGCCTCATGGCCTGATTGCCTGGTTATCCGAAACACCGCCGATATTCTCGGTAGGCGGAGTAGATAACACTTTTCGGCCCTTGGCCGAAGAGGGAGAAGCCGACGGTCGGTTAAGACGCGTTCAAAGTTCGGGCGAACGCAGATATTATATAAGTACTTCGGTACATACAATCATTATACATAAAATTCTTTTACCCAAGTCACTTGGGGGCTCTTTAATTAATATGAGCCGTTTTATAATAAATGTGTTTTCTTCTCAGTCGTTGCAAAGTCTTTTTCTACTACTCCTTTCTCGACTCGAGTGTGTGGTCAATAGCCGGATAGCCTGGCTTCTCTCTAAAGCCGCTCGAGTTTAGTTCGCTAAACTGGCCTGAGAAGCACTCCGCCTTCGGGATAGAAGGTTGAAGCCGAAGGCTGACCCGCTTGAAGTCTTGAGATCGGATGTGTCAAGTTAAAATACGACGGAAGCACAAACTAATTTTAAGACCAATGTTCGGATTGGCACCAAAAACTTGATTTAGTTCGGACATAAAGTTTTTACTGAAGTTTTTTGGTTTTCCAAGCCTACTGCACTTTAACCTATTTGTATGTTTCCAGCATAAGTCTCGCAGTGCAACGCCGGACACCTTTAGAGATTTGGCAAAAACATTCTCGGATATTGCTATATATGCATCAGTTTCGAATTGTCTCTTCGGTCAATAGTTGGGTTGCTCGGCTCCTGTGCTTGCCTCCTATGTTCCGCTTTCTTCGGCTAGGTGTGCAAAGGGAGAACCACTGTGATTGTGCTTCCAGCTCGAATGGTTAAGCACCTCAGTGGAGAAAGCCGAAAACTGACTGTCACAATGGGCGTAAACTGGTCAGTGATCCGATGACGGTGTCACACTATAGATCAATACTGATTACCCCGTGTTAAACGATGGGCCTTTCATAATATTGGCCGAAGTGTTAATGGCTAGACTTCGGTCGGTGCCGAACACAAACCGGGGGCTCGTAGCTAGCTTCCCCAGTTTAAAGCTCCTATGACTAAGTGAAAGTTATAAAGCCCGCATATCTGATTGCCTTGTTTCCGCTAACACAACTGCCTTCGGGCACTGAGACGTCGGCTAAGGGTTGTCTTGTTATTGCGGAAACACCCTGCGTAGTATCTACAAAGGGGTAGAAGCCGACGATGGGCCACTTTCAACTGATAAACGGTCGCAACGGAGTCAAAATAAACATATATCATCAGTGTTCGTATTCAGTATACAAGCGCTGCCTTCTGTACTTATCGTTATACAGCTATAAATATGCATCAATTTGACTTATGATTTTGGCCAAGCTGGGTTGCCTGGCTCCTGTGCTTACCCCTACGTTCCCGATTGTTCGGCTAGGCGGTAAAGGGAGCACCTCTGTGATTGTTACTACCGGGTCATCCGGATTAGTACCTCAGACTGGGTGAAGCCGAAAGCTAGCCATCTTAAAGGATATAATTGGTCGGCAACGATGGAAGCGAAAATTTTGGTTCATCATGGACCACAGAGTTCGGGAACTTTCTCCCAACTAAATCCTCAATATTTTCCTCCCACATTGATCGGAGTTGAGGTCTCATGATCATGATCAACATGACAGCCTGGGAAAAGGAACCTGTAACGGAACTATTTTTCCCAGAAGATGTTTTATAACATATCTCCCTGCGTACCTTTGTTTATAAAACCGTATGGCTGGATTGCCTTGTTTGTCGTAAATCTTTGCCCTTATAAAGGCTTTATAAAGTAGGACGAACACTCTTCGGCTGCTGGCTGAAGAGGTTGAAGCCGATGGTCGGTCAACAAAGTTTTGTACAATGCGGATCCGAGCATTAGTGATGTAAAGTACTTGGATACATAGAATCATTACACATAAATTGTGATATACTCCGGACATTGATCCTTAATTCGGCCACCCGTGCCCACATTAAGGCTCGGGGGCTACTGGGCTTCGCGCTTCTCATTTACAAATATTAAAGGGGCACATCGATCCCCTGATCTGGTGTTGCCACCCGACCATTGGCTCGGGGGCTACTGCATCGATGATTCAATGCAGACAGTTTACAAAGTGCGAAATAGTTCCCGAGGAGATTATGATCCTCAGGTTGGTCGGCCGCACCCAACCTGAGTCTCGAGGAATATGCACACCACATTTCCATTCCTAAGTATGCTACAGAGCTAGGAGTTGATCCTCAGGCCGATTTTGTGAATCGACCTGAGTCTCAGGGGCTACTGGGATCACCGGTTTTATGCCATCCTTCAGGTGCATCTCAGGTTTTAGACCGACACACACCTTGAGGGCTATTGGCTATATATCTCGGCAGAGAATAAATTGCACCAATTGAAAATATTCACAAAAAATCAGCCCGCAGTTAGGGTGGTGCACCACCTCGGAACCAGTCCGGCATAAAGCTCGGGCGCCAGTTGCTGGCTCCATAGAGGGCATTTCTGGCATTAAGCTCGGCTGAATTCGTTCAATCTTTTGAAGACCGAGGTAGTTATGACACCTCGGATGCTGACCATCGTTAGAACTCGGATGCAGTCCGGCGTTGGAACTCGGAAGCCGTCCGGCATAAAGCTCGAATTCGAATGGCTCGTTCCATAGAAGATTCTCTGGCATTTAAGCTCGGATGAACTCATTCAAATTTTCAGAGGCCAAGATAATCTAAGACGCCTCGGATTCAGTTCGGCGTTGGAGCTCGGACGCAAGAGGATACCTTGAATGCCGAATAGTGTTGGAGCTCGGCTGTGAAAAGACGCCTCAGATTTAGTTCGGCATTAGAGCTCGGACGCAAGAGGGCGCCGTCGCACAGGAAGCACTTCAAACCCCAGGTGTGGCGTAAAAAACTTACAAGGCACTGATAGAGGCCGATAACTTAAAAGACTCCTCGGATACCCGACGTATGAACTCTTCGGATATATCTCGGCGATCCTCAAGATTAGAGATGGGAAGATTTGTTGAACCAGTTTTCAAGACCGACGACCGAAGATGAAGAACAGTTCGGAAGAATCGAGGAGCGTCCCCAGCTTGAAGACCGGTTCAGGGGGCTACTGACGGTGTCCTGGACTAGGGGGTACTCACCATGTTGCCTCCCGACCAGTGGGTTGGGCTGAGGACCCCCGTGGTGGTTCACTAATGGGCCAGTTCGGACAGCCGATGACATATATGAGGAAGATTCCACAAGACTTGGTGATCAAGACAAGGACTCCTCTGCACCGACGTAGTCGACTAGGACTCTTGTTATCCTAGGCCTCCGGTACATTATATAAGCCGAGGCTGGGCTCGTTGATAGATAGATGATGACATTACTCATCATACCTCTAGGGTTTAGACCACAACATATGATCTTGAGGTAGATCAACTCTGTACCTTGATACTTCATCAATATAAACAACAGCAGGACGTAGGGTTTTACCTCCAAAGAGAGGGCCCGAACCTGGGTAAAACACCGTGTTCATCGTCTCTGTTACCATCGATCCTAGATCCACAGCTCGGGACCCCCTACCCCGAGGTCTGCCGGTTTCGACACCGACAGCGGGGATGGTCTGGGGCACCCGGGCGGCGGCGATAGCAGAATGCGGCGGTGGTGAGCTCGGGGTGTGGGACATGGCCTTTCCCGAGGTAGAATGGGGGCGGAGCGGCCCTCTGGATGGTGGTGGCCGTCGTGTGAGAGGGCGAGGTGGAGCGGGGAGGGCTCGGACGGCTCCAATTCGAACGAGGCCCGACGGCGGCCATGCCGGCTGTGAGCAGCGAGGAGGGGTCCTTGAGCTAAATTGAGAGGTCGGGGAGGGCTAGGAGGGAGAGGAGGTGGTGGAGTGAGCTTGAGAGGTCTGGGGAACGGATATATATAGTCGGCCGAGGCGAAGCGATAAGGACGGCCACGGCAACGATCTCATCGGCGTACTGGAGCATGGGGAGGACGTGGCTGGCCATTTCCGGCGTCGAGCAGCTTCGCAGAGGAGTGGAGGGGTCTCGGCTGTGCTCCAGAAGGCTCGGGGAGGAGCTGGACGACGGCCGGGGCTTCGAGATGGCGACGTCGTGGCAGCGCTCGAGCGAAGCACCTCCTGTCGGCATGCCCGGCCAGTGAGCAAGCTTCCAGGGCCAGCTGGGGATGGATAGGATGCCGTACGTCGCTGCAGACGTCGGCACAAGGCGACGGCAAGAGCACAGGGGAGGGAATCAACCGGAGACAGAGTAGAGCTCTGTTTTGGCTAGGTTTCACGCGGTCACCACCGGCACCACATGGACTAGGCACTATTAAGAGCTCAAATCGTGTCTGTCGTGTTCATCCCCCCTCAAATAGATGAATTGACCCATCATACAGGAACAGCAAGCTCTAGAGGGGTCGAGGTGATCCAGAATAGTTTCTAGACAGAAACTTGGGTCGAGTTTTCTGGAGAGATGGATGAAGGAGAGGAGCTGGATCTTTGTCACAATGAAACAGGGTAGAAGGGACTATGTGCTGGAAAAATTTGAAGGCATTTGGACCAAGTTTGATCATAGTTCCTTCACAACTGCCACATCTAGTCCAGAAACTGAATCTTCAAGAGGCACTCATATGGCTCAATGAAATGATATGAATTTTGGTGGAGAGTAATGATTTGCATATATGGAGATACTGGAAAAGTTTCAGCTCATTTGAAAATGCCAAAGTGGTACTTGCTTCACAGAGGTTCCAAATGGACAGAAACTTAGGAAAATTTCTGTGGGAGAATGGATAGATGGATTGAGGTGATTTTTGGTTTCCGTGAGTGATCTATCAATGTTAACCACCATGAAAAATTTCAGCTCAAGTAGATCAAGGGTTCAAGCTCTTCCTTTGCAAACTGGAAATCTGGACAGAATTTGCAAATGGATGCTGTGCTCAAACTTTGAACTATGGAACTTGGGTTTTGATGTAAATGGTGAAGATAAGGATAGGGTAAGCTTCACAATTTATTTGGGATTTTTCCTGGCTACCAAAATGGTAGTTCCTTAAGAAAGGGCCCAAAATGCAATATTGGCTTTAAATAGGAAAAGGCAATTTCCCTTATTTAGTTATGGCCAATATTTTTATGGGAGCTCCATATGATCACAAAGAATATATCCACAAGTTTTCATGAACTTTGGAGATGGATAGATATTTTCCTGGATTTAATTCCTTTAACTGGCAGAAAAAGGAATTAATTATAAATGAAAAATATTGCAAATGACTTGGCAATATTTTTGCATATCCAGGGTTTATAAGGATAGGATGATCACTGGGAGAAGTTTGGGAGGCAACAGATCAAAGGAAATCGGGGTTCCTTTGTAACAGAAAAGATTAGGGTTTCCCTTCCGGCAACTCGAAAGGTAGGGTTGCAATGGAAAAATCTTGAGAATAGATCTTGGGTGGCAAGGTTGGATTGGAGAGAATCTCTGGTTTGATAGGGAAGGCAAGGTTAAATGACCATCTTCATATACCCAAGAGCTAAAGAAATCCGATAACACCGAGAAAAAAAGACGGGAGTCAAATCCCGTGAAGAAAAAAAACAGGAGCGGAAACCAGGGTGTTACAAACCTACCCCCCTTAAGAAAATCTCGTCCTCGAGATTTCCAGGCTTACCTCCCGGTGAAGGGGGACTTACCTGTGTGCGACTTGGATCCATCAGCGGTCTTGTCTCCGTTGGTTCACTGACCTTTTAACTGCCTCTTCTGATGGACCAGGTGTTGTCTCTGCACACAACTTTCCTTGAATCCTTCTCTTTCCTGTCAGGTAAACCTTTTGTCCTGACAGTGCTATTGCTGGGTGGGATAGCTGGAAATAACGACAAATAGCTCGGTTTCCTTAGCCTGTAAGTGACTGCTTCGGTTTCATTGCGATGCTTCGTACTCTGACTCATGAGCAAGACATCCTCTGCTAGTACAAGGCTTACATGCTCGTATGGCCTTGGGTGACTTTCTTTTTGTCATGTCAGAATACTCAGTCTGGCTGTGGGTTCCATACTGACGTTTTCTTCTGTCTTAGGCATTCTGACTCTATCCTTAGGTGATCCACAACATGACCAAGTTATTGCTGCTATATCCCCAACTGAAATGTCAGGTATGATCACAAAGTAATCATAGACAGTAATTTCTTATTCCAATGATGTCATGATGTCTATGAGATGTCGAGGCTGACGTGCTTTGAGCCATTCTATCTAAATGTCTTGTTTCAAACTCTATCGCTCATGGAGATGGCTCTGTCATATATAGCCCCTGTAGTCCTTGTTGTGACCACTAAGCTGAGCATAGTATGGCTATCATCCGGTGTATTGTTTGGAGCATAGCCTCTTATCTTGGTTGATGGCCCATATTAATGAGGAGTATGACAGGCTGGCTGCATTGTTGTGGCCGTATATGCAAGAGTCTGATAAGGATTGGTAATACCACTCTATCCGTGAAGCTGTATCTTGTCACAGAGGTTGTTTGTTCACCACTTCTTTGTTCTTGAGGATTCCTTTCATGGACCTGTCATGACCTGCCAACACAACTCCTTAATTGTTTTCCCGGCTTGTCGGGCTTGTTCTCACAACTTACTCCTGCATACCTCGTAGGGATTGTTGTGCTCATATTCTTCTTTCAACATGGGGACAATGTTTCTTTGAACACAGTCATTCCTGTGTATGAGTGGCTCGCATGAACTAATCCGCTGGACTGCATGCTCACAACATATGCAGGGGTAGGATAAATCCTTTCATAAGCACTGAGTTCTGGGGCAGATGTGTGTCCAGACTAGTTTGTGCTTCTGATAAGCTTGTGATGGCATGTTGAAGAAGGCTGAATTCCTTATGCTCGAAGCTTCTGCCAAGGTAGCGTGCTGCAGAAGGCTGGGTATCGTGCTTCAGAAGTTTCCTTCATGTGGCTTGCTGCAGAAGGTTAGGTACCTTATGCCAGAAGTTTTCCTCGGTAGCACGCTGTGGAGGATCGGAGTGCTGTACCCCAGGAGATTTTCTCACAAAGTGGCGTACCGAGGAAGGTTGGCAGTCTGGTAGCTTGCGGAGGAAGGCTGGGTTCCTTATACCAGAAGCCTTTCACTGTGTATGTAGTCGAATCTATGGCCGATTCTGGCCGCCTTCTGGAGTATCCGGAGTTTTACTCATAGCGGAGTCAAAACTTAGTATAGGCCATACCTAGACTGACTATTTTCCACACATCTCTGGTCCTTCTGCTGGTCTGATCATTGTTGCTGTCAAGGTTGCACGACTGATGCAAACCTCATGTTGCTAATTAATTTGGTATACCCTTTGTATTCAACCAGGTGTTGCCGATAGTAAGCAATTGACGGATAATTCCATTCGATTCAGCTGAGATTCCAAGCGTGTGAAGTTCTCATTGATTCTGGGCCACTGCGAACTCATCCATATTCCTTGCAAACCTTGTTACTGTACCCAGAAATTTGTATTTGCATCGGTGAGCTCCAAGATATGCTTTGCAATTTGTACCAATGTACCAGAATTTTGTTGCTGCTCTTGGCACATTCACATTCTCGAAATATGTCTTTGGTGGGTAATAAATGATTCTTGAGTCCGTTGAGAAAATACCCGGTTCACCTCACTGACTGAAATAGTCCTTGTGTCGCGGACGGAATCCTTACTGATATTCATTCTTGGTAACTCATCTGACTGCTCCTTAGGCATGATCCATTCTGAGGCAAACTCTCTCAGGTATATTCTGGCCTTGTCTGTTGCACATAGATTCTGCTTCTGACCCATTCTTCATTCTTGACAAATCCGGTGTTACTGTTCTGAATATCAGCCAGTTGACTTGGCTTGACTTCTACTGAGTTTGGATTATTGGGTATTATCCAAGTTGTAGGCTGGTCTTCTTGACGTCACTGGCGGATGGATCCAGTCGGAGCGAAGAAACAGAACCGACAAAAGACACAAAAACCACGAAAAACAAAAAGCAAATAAAACTCAAATTTTGCGGTCCTTACACACGTGGCCGAAGATCCACTAGTATAACTAGTATAACGCACTCGATGCACCTCTAACGATTTATAAGCGAAACCACACAATGCTCCTGGTAGCAATTGGTGTCAAGCTTCTACTACTTCCTTAGGGAACATCAAACTCGACGCATGACCATAGCCAAAATGGCTTAGTCAATGATTCTAGGGTTGTCAGGGAAAGATGGAATTTATAAGCGTTTCCCAAAGGAAATTGGAGTAAGAAGAGAAATGCATGGCTAGCAAGCAGGGTAGGGATATCTGGTTTACCTAGGGGTTCAGGGCTCATGGGTCGTTGCCTGGTGCGGATATTTCACACTGGAGGCAAAGGCCACGAGAGTTGGGGTCTGATGGAGCCAAAACCTATGGGGTTGCCTTATGATCAATAGTAGCCGTGCCTGTCTGGCAAAAGATGGCTGAAATCCATCTGGGCTTTCTACTGAGCACAAGACAATGAAGTCTGGCTAGGGTAACCTATCGTCAGCCTGGCTGCTCTGATACCATCCGTTGTGGCGCCCCGCCTGATTACCACTGTAGCCAGACGGTCGCCACGCATGCCAGCCCAGGAAATCACTCTGGCATGCGCTTTTACAACAAGTATCATGAACACAAGCATTTCTATTAATGGATATATAAGTCTTCCATGATATTTACAAGGGTGATGGCAGGGAAAAGATCTATCTAAGGGTCCTGGTGTGGCTCCAATCCACAGGGATCTGACTGGGTTACTCTCCTAGCCCGCGAACGCTCCGGCTCCTCGTCGACGGACGACAGATCCTTATGTGAACCTGGCCACATTGAAGGCCGCTGAGTACTTTTGAATGTACTTGCAAGCAAACAAAACTAACATATGTACACCAAGCAAAGCAATCCATGGCATTAAGCATGCATTTGTTATTAGAGCATCATTAATTATCATGGCATAACATACCTATCTAGCAATATTAATCATTATGATGTAACAGGATTATCTAGCAAGATACTACTAAGGTAAATATAATAAAGAAAAGCATATCAAGTAAATAATCCATATTTCGAACAATATCAGGATCCAATCCAACTCTTTTGGTCATCTGACCATCTCTTTCATAGCCATTCCCTGGCTATCATATCATATCCCTGACATCATCCGATGTATATGCATCTCCACTGTAAGTCTGACAAACTTACTCTCTTACGGGTTGCCTTACAACCCTCAGAATATTCACGATCCACTGAGTACTTCCGATCATAAGACAAGTTCTTCCATCATTATTATTACTGTTCCGGTTGACCACCTAGTGAGGTCTGGACGGACTGTCCAATACCATGGACGCGGCTATTCGAATAGATTTTACACTCTGCAGAGGTTGCGCACTTTACCCACACCATGGAGCATCTGACCTCGTGATCCCATTCGGGTGGACCAGCGTTGCTCCAACAAAACCAGCCTAACCCGTAACTCCTCTACCGTACCACTGATAATCATACCCTCCCAGGGTCATGTCCTGGGTGGCCCCTATGTCACCTCGTGACACCTGCCACCGTCGTGGCCAACTAAACTGTCCCAAATGGGGACGCCGGGAAATAACTCAACTGGGCTCACAAGGTTATCGCCGCCTACCGGGCCTGGGCAGCACGCACGCATAACCTTCCCTAGTTGGTGGTACCGATAAAAGAGCACGCGATCAGACCAAGTCAAGGCCGTCCCATACCGGCAAATGTGTTGCACGGATAAGTCCGGACAGGTGACTCTGGATCAACCGACTAGGTTTAGCTTTAGCAAGTACTTAGCAAGCATAGTTGTTTATCACAATAATTGGAGATGGCGGTAGCTATGCATGATGAAAACATAACAACCTATCTCCCAACTGTCATATATCAGTCACTAGTGTGATAATACAATGAGCATTGAGAAGTAATGTAAACAGTAAGTGCAACCTAGGAGAAGTTCAATCATTTCTATCACAGGCATAATTATTAATTAAACACGCAAGAATAACACAGAGCAATGCTTTAGGGCATATATCATATGGTCGGCTTGCCTGGGGGTGAAGGAATACTCCGGGAGAAGTGCGGAGAGTCCGCGGAAAGGATCGCCGGAAACCGTTCTCTCTCGGAGGGGGCTGAATCGGAGTTGTGAGCGAAAAGATATTGCCGGTTGACTGTGGAAGGACCTTTCTATAAATAAAATATTTACTTATGGGTCCTCAGCTATTTTTTTTCCTGAGAAAAAGAGAAGGAGCACTGTGCTCTGTGGGCTGCACAGTGCCGAATCCGCCCCGAGTCCTAGGCCACTGCCTGGCTACTGCCACTGTTGCCTTGGGCCGGCCCAACCGCGCAGCCACCGCTTCAAAAAAATGAGCGAGAGGCCGACAGGGCTGGCCCACCTGTTGGGCCGTCTTCCTCCTCCGTCAGGGAGATAGAGAGAAACAGGAGGGGCGCCGGCCGGGATGATTGCCGGTGATGAGGGGCTCGGCGACCTCGGGCGGCGGTGGGGATGGCTTCCCGGCATCGTTCCACGCCCGCGGTGGTCGAGGTGGAGGCGGGGACGGTCTGGGGCACCTGGGCCGCGGCGATGGCAGAATGCGGTGGTGATGAGCTCGGCATGTGGGACATGGCCTTCCCCGAGGTAGAATGGGGCGGGGCGGCCCTCTGGATGGTGGTGGCCGTCGTGTGAGAGGGCGAGGTGGAGCGGGGAGGGCTCGGATGGATCCAATTCGAACGAGGCCCGATGGTGGCCATGCCGGCTGTGAGCAGCGAGGAGGGGTCCTTGAGCTAAATTGAGAGGTTGAGGAGGGCTAGGAGGGAGAGGAGGTGGTGGAGTGAGATTGAGAGGTCCGGGGAACGGCTATATATAGCCGGCCGAGGTGAAGCGATAAGGACGGCCACGGCAACGATCTCATCGGCGTACTGGAGCATGGGAAGGATGTGGCTGGCCGTTTGCGGCGTCGAGCAGCTTCGCAGAGGAGTGGAGGGGTCTCGGGGGTGCTCCAGAAGGCTCGGGGAGGAGCTGGACGATGGCCGGGGCTTCGAGATGGCGACGTCGTGGCAGCGCTCGAGCGGAGCACCTCCTGTCGGCACGCCCGGCCAGCGAGCAAGCTTCCAGGGCCAGCTGGGGATGGATAGGATGCCTGATAACCCACAAGTATAGGGGATCGCAACAGTTTTCGAGGGTAGAGTATTCAACCCAAATTTATTAATTCGACACAAGGGGCGCCAAAGAATATTCTCAAGTATTAGCAGCTGAGTTGTTAATTCAACCACACCTGAAAGACTTAATATCTGTAGCAAAGTATTTAGTAGCAAAGTAGTATGGAAGTAACGGTAACAGTAGCAAAAGTAACAGTAGCAGTTTTGTAGCAATTGTAACAGTGGCAACGGCAAAGTAACGTAGCAAAGATCAATATGTGAAAAGCTCGTAGGCAATGGATCAGTGATGGATAATTATGTCGGATGGCATTCATCATGCAATAGTTATAACCTAGGGTGACACAGAACTAGCTCCAATTCATCAATATAATGTAGGCATGTATTCCGAATATAGTCATACGTGCTTATGGAAAAGAACTTCCATGACATCTTTTGTCCTACCCTCCCGTGGCAGCGGGGTCCTAATGGAAACTAAGGGATATTAACGCCTCCTTTTAATAGAGAACCGGACCAAAGCATTAGCACTTAGTGAATACATGAACTCCTCAAACTACGGTCATCACCGGGAAGTGTCCCGACTATTGTCACTCCGGGGTTGCCGGATCATAACACGTAGTAGGTGACTATAACTTGCAAGATAGGATCAAGAACACAAATATATTCGTGAAAACATAATAGGTTCAGATCTGAAATCATGGCACTCGGGCCCTAGTGACAAGCATTAGGCATAGCAAAGTCATCACAACATCAATCTTAGAACATAGTGGATACTAGGGATCAAACCCTAACAAAACTAACTCGATTACATGATAAATCTCATCCAACCCATCACCGTCCAGCAAGCCTACGATGGAATTACTCACGCACGGCGGTGAGCATCATGAAATTGGTGATGGAGGATGGTTGATGATGGCGATGGCGACGATTTCCCCTCTCTGGAGCCCCGAACGGACACCAGATCTGGCCTCCCGAGGAAGAACGGGAGGTGGCGGCGGCTCTGTATCGTAAAACGTGATGAATCCTTCTCTTTGATTTTTTTCTCCCCGAACGTGAATATATGGAGTTGGAGTTGAGGTTGGTGGAGCTTCATGGGACCCACAAGCCAGGGGGCGCGCCCAGGGGGTAGGGCGCACCCCCACCCTTGTGGACAGGTGGTGGGTCCCCCTCGGTTGATTCTTTCGCCAATATTTTTTATTTATTCCAAAAATATTCTCCGTGAAGTTTCAGGTCATTCCGAGAACTTTTATTTCTGCACAAAAATAACACCATGGCAATTCTGCTGAAAACAGCGTCAGTCCGGGTTAGTTCCATTCAAATCATGCAAATTAGAGTCCAAAACAAGGGCAAAAGAGTTTGGAAAAGTAGATACAATGGAGACGTATCAACTCCCCCAAGCTTAACCCATTGCTTGTCCTCAAGCAATTCAGTTGACAAACTGAAAGTGATAAAGAAAAACTTTTACAAACTCTGTTTGATCTTGTTGTTGCAAATATGTATAGCTAGCATTCAGGTTTTCAGCAAAGATTATGAACTAACCACATTCACAATAACATTTAGGTCTCACGTTTACTCATATCAATGGCACAATCAACTAGCGAGTAATAATAATAAATCTCGGATGACAACAATTTTCCAAAACAATCATGATATGATATAACAAGATGGTATCTCGCTAGCCCTTTCTGAGACCGCAAAACATAAATGCAGAGCACCCCTGAAGATCAAGGACTGACTAGACATTGTAATTCATGGTAAAAGAGATCAAGTCACAGTCATACTCAATATCAATTAATAGCAAAGCATACAAATGACGGTGGTGCTCTCTAGCTGGTGCTTTTTATAAGAGAATGATGACTCAACAATAAAAGTAAATAGATAGGCCCTTCGCAGAGGGAAGTAGGGATTTGCAGAGGTGCCAGAGCTCGAGCTTTTTGAAACAGAGATGAATATAATTTGAGCAGTATGCTTTCATTGTCAACATAACAACCAAGAGATCTCGGTATCTTCCATACTAGATAGATTATAGGCAGTTCCCAAACAGAATGGTAAAATTTATACTCCCCCTCAACCAACAAGCACACTCCACGGCTGGTCCGAAACAACGGGTACCGTCCAACTATCCACAATCCTGGGGGAGTTTTGTTTTAAATTATTTTGATTTGATTTGAGCATGGGACTGGGCATCCCGATTACCAGCCATTTTTCTCGTGAATGATGAGCGGAGTTCACCCATCGTGAGAATAACCCACCTAGCATGGAAGATACTGACAGCCCCCAGTCCCTACATGAGCGATTTGGGCATACAAAACAGATTATCATTTGAAGGTTTAGAGTTTGGCACATGCAAATTTACTTGGAACGGCAGGTAAATACCGCATATAGGAAGGTATGGTGGACTCATATGGAATAACTTTGGGTTTATGGAAGTGGATGCACAAGCAGTATTCCCGCTTAGTACAAGTGAAGGCTAGCAAAAGACTGGGAAGCGACCAGCTAGAGAGCGACAACAATCATAAACATGCATTGAGAGTAACCAACATTGAGTGCAAACATGAGTAGGATATAAATCACCATGAACATAAATATCGTGGAGGCTATGTTGATTTTGTTTTCAACTACATGTGTGAACATGTGCCAAGTCAAGCCACTCGAATCATTCAAAGGAGGATACCATCCTATCATACTACATCACAACCATTTTAAAAGCATGTTGGCACGCAAGGTAAACCATTATAACCTCCTAGCTAATTAAGCATGGCATGAGTAACTATAATCTCTAATTGTCATTGCAAACATGGTTCATTCATAATAGGCTGAATCAGGAACGATGAACTAATCATATTTACAAAAACAAGATAGGTCGAGTTCATACCAGCTTTTCCTCATCCCAATCATTTCATCATATATCATCATTATTGCCTTTCACTTGCACGACCGAACGATGTGAATAATAATAATAGTGCACGTGCATTGGACTAAGCTGGAATCTGCAAACATTTATTCAAAGGAGAAGACAAGGTAATATGGGCTCTTCGTTAGATCAACAATAATGCATATGAGAGCCACTCATCATTTTCATCGTGGTCTTCTCCTCTCGACCCCCAAAGAAAAGAAAAGAATTTCAAAGAAACACACTGAAATGTTTTTGGAGTTTTTGTTTTTCTGAAGAAAGTAAAACAGGAACGAGAAAAACTATTTACATGGTAAAGGTCCCAACAAGCAAAAGAAGAACGAGAAATCTTTTTGGGTTTTCTTTAATACTACAACTAAGCATGGTAGGGAAATAAGCTATAACTAATTTTTTTTTTTTTGTTTTTTCTCAAAGTTTTTCAAACGCACAAGAAGAAAGCGGGAAAAAGAAAGTAAACTAACATGGATAATACAATGAAAAAGTATGAACACCGACAACTGAAATGAGTGTGTGAACATGAATGTAATGTCGGTGAGAAATACGTACTCCCCCAAGCTTAGGCTTTAGGCCTAAGTTGGTCTAGGGCCACGACTGGCCTGGATTGTATCCGAAATCATAGTTGGGGTTGTACTGTGCTGCGGCAGTTACCGCTTGGCGAGCTGCTTCTTGAAGGCGAGCGGCCTCCGCTGCTCTCTCATACTCGTTCGCCTCCTCTCTAGTTATAAAATATCTCCCATTTACCTGAAGGTTAAAGAAGGCAGGAGCAGGAAGGGTAATATGGACAGCACGCCGTCTGTCAAAGATTAGTCGGTAATGAAGGGACTGTTCATTCCTCTCAAGAAACTGGTAGCGTACCATAGCATCATAATCTAGAAAAGCAGGTGCCAACTCAATGTCATTCCCTCTTATGGGTACACCAAGATAATTAGCTAAACGAGTTGCATAAATCCCACCAAATAAATCTCCATATTTAGCATTAAGATGTAACCTGCTCGCAATAATAGCCCCCAAGTTATAACGCCTATCACCTAACACCGCACACTTGAGGACACTAAGATCTGGAACGCAAAGGTGGCAATGCTCATGCTTACCATTAATGCATCTACCTATAAATAGAGCAAAATAATGTATGGCAGGAAAGTGAATGCTCCCTATGGTAGCTTGTGTGATATTTCTAGTTTCTCCCACAGTGATGCTAGCAAGGAAATCATTGTATTCAGCTTTGTGAGGCTCACTAAGAAGGCCCCATTGTGGGATTTTGCAAGCAGTATTAAAATCCTCAAGGTCCATGGTATATGATTCATCATAAAGATCAAATAAAACAGTATGGGTATTGCGCTTAGATGAAAATTCAAACCTCCGCACAAAGGAATCGGTGAGGTAGTAGTATTGTCGGCACTTATCTGACACGAAGTCCTCAAGGCCGGTATTTTGTACATATACATCAAACTCATCCTTGAAACCTGCATGAACCATGAATTCATCCGACGGCCATTCACAAAGCCGCACCTGAGCTTCCCTTGGTGGTCCAAGGTCCGGCTCACGTATCGTGAGCCTTGGTGCTTGCTTCATAGAAGAACCACCTTGGTACATTTTCCTAGACATTTTTCTTCCTTTGAAAAATTTCTGAAACTTTTAGTGACTCAAAATAAAAGTGAACCAAACTCAACAAGATTGATAGCAACTGCTCCTACAACTGTCTAGAGGCTAAATCATGCATCAAAACTACTTTGGACCACATAAATTTGACATGCAAGCTCAAGAACAAGGTCACCACAACAGCAAAAATTTGCAATAAATAAAGCACTAGAACAAAAACTAATTGGACCATTGGAGGAGTCACATACCGAAGAACAATCCCCCGAAACAGTTTTGCAAATGGAGCTTTGCACAAGGAGATCAAAAATGGCAGCAAGATGAGCAAGAACACGGATTTGAGCTACGGGATGATTTTTTCTGGAGGAAGACGAAGTGAATGTGTGCTGGGATAAGTGAGGGGGACCTACGTGGGACCCACAAGGCAGGGGGCGCGCCCAGGGGGTAGGGCGCGCCCTCCACCCTTGTGGTCCACTGGTGCAGCCCCCTGGTGCATTCTCAGTGCCAGAAATTCAAAAATACTCTAGAAAAAATCATACTAAATTTTCACGGCATTTGGAGAACTTTTATTTTCGGGACATTTTTTTATTGCACGGATAATTCAGAAAACAGACAGAAAATACTATTTTTGCTTTATTTAATCTAAATAACAGAAAGTAAGAGGTGGGTACAGAAGGTTGTGCCTTCCAAATTCATCCATCTCATGCTCATCAAAAGGAATCCGTTAACAAGGTTGATCAAGTCTTATTAACAAACTTCTTTCGAATAACATGAAACCGGAGAATTTTCGAATAACACTAGGTTACCTCGACGGGGATATGCATATCCCCAACAATAAAAATATCATATCTCTTTTTGACAGTAGGGAGAGGGAATTCAAAACCTCCAATAGCAATAGTTGAAATTTTCCAATAGAATTGATACTATGAACTTGAGGTTGTTTCTTCGGAAAGTGTACCGTATGCTCATTACCATTAACATGAAAGGTGACATTGCCTTTATTGCAATCAATAACAGCCCCTGCAGTATTCAAAAAGGGTCTACCAAGGATGATTGACATACTATCGTCCTCGGGAATATCAAGAATAACAAAGTCCGTTAAGATAGTAACGTTTGCAACCACAACAGGCACATCCTCACAAATACCGATGGGTATAGTAGTTGATTTATCAGCCATTTGCAAAGAGATTTCAGTAGGTGTCAACTTATTCAATTCAAGTCTATGATATAAAGAGAAAGGCATAACACTAACACCGGCTCCAAGATCACATAAAGCAGTTTTAACATAGTTTCCTTTAATGGAGCATGGTACAGTTGGTACTCCTGGATCTCCAAGTTTCTTTGGTATTCCACCCTTAAAAGTGTAATTAGCAAGCATGGTGGAAATTTCAGCCTCCGGTATCTTTCTTTTATTTGTAAAAATATCTTCCATATACTTAGCATAAGGAGGCATTTTAAGCATATCAGTTAAACGCATACGCAAGAAGATAGGTCTAATCATTTCAGCAAAGCGCTCAAAATCCTCATCATCTTTTTTCTTGGATGGCTTAGGAGGGAAGGGCATGGGTTTCTGAACCCATGGTTCTCTTTCTTTACCATGTTTCCTAGCAACGAAGTCTCTCTTATCATAACGTTGATTCTTTGATTGTGGGTTATCAAGATCAACAGCAGGTTCAATCTCTACATCATTATCATTACTAGGTTGAGCATCAACATGAACATCATCATTAACATTATCACTAGGTTCATGTTCATCACCAGATTGTGTCTTAGCATCAGAAATAGAAATATCATTTGGATTCTCAGGTGTGTCTATAACAGGTTCACTAGAAGTATGCAAAGTCCTATCAGTTTTCTTTTTCTTTTTATTACTAGGACTAGATGCATCAGTATTAATTCTTTGAGAATCTTGCTCAACTCTCTTAGGATGACCCTCAGGATACAAAGGTTCCTGGGTCATTTTACCACCTCTAGTCATAACCCTAACAACATTATCATTGTTCTTACTATTCAACTCATTAAACATATCATCTTGTGCCTTAAGTACTTGTTCTACTTGAGTTCTAACCATGGAAGCATGTTTACTAATAAGCTTAAGATCATTAACAGCTCTACACATATAATCGCCTAAGTGGTCAAACATGTGAGCATTACGTTTCAATTGTCTACTAACATAAGCATTGAAATTTTCTAGTTTAACAATAAAATTATCAAACTCATCCAAGCATTGACTAGCAGACTTATTATGAGGAATATCACCTTCATCAAATCTAAAAAGAGAGTTTACCCCTACTACCTGTGTCGGGTTATCAAGACCATGTATTTCTTCAATAGGCGGTAAATTCTTAACATCTTCAGCTTTAATACCTTTTTCTTTCATAGATTTCTTTGCCTCTTGCATATCTTCAGGACTGAGAAATAGAATACCTCTTTTCTTCGGAGTTGGCTTAGGTGGTGGTTCAGGAAGAGTCCAATCATTATCATTACTCAATATATTATTCAATAGCAATCCAGCTTGCTCAATAGTTCATTCCCTGAAAACACAACCAACACAACTATCTAGGTGGTCCCTAGAAGCATCGGTTAGTCCATTATAAAAGATATCAAGTATTTCATTTTTCTTGAGAGGATGATCAGGCAAAGGATTAAGTAATTGGAGAAGCCTCCCCCAAGCTTGTGGGAGACTCTCTTCTTCAATTTGCACAAAGTTAAATATTTCATTTAAAGCAGCTTGTTTCTTATGAGCAAGGAAATATTTTTCAGAGAAGTAATATATCATATCCTGGGGACTACGCACACAACCAGGAGCAAGAGAATTAAACCATAACTTAGCATCACCCTTTAACGAGAAAGGAAACAATTTAAGAATATAGTAATAGTGGATTTTTTCCTCATGAGCGAATAGGGTGGCTATATCATTCAATTTAGTAAGATGTGCCACAACAGTTTCAAATTCATAACCATAGAAAGGATCAGATTCAACCAAAGTAATTAACTCAGGATCGACAGAGAATTCATAGTCCTTATCAGTAACAAAGATAGGTGAAGTAGCAAACTTAGGATCATATTGCATTCTAGCATTCAAAGACTTTTCCTTCAGCTTAGCTAACAGTTTCTTAAGATCCTCTCTATCATTGCAAGCAAAAAAGTCTCTAGCAGTTTCTTCATCCATAATATAACCCATAGGTACAACAGGTAATTCATATGTAGGGGAGAATCGTAATCTTCAGTTTCAATAATATCATCAGTTTCAGTAATTTCATTTTCTCTAACCCTAGCAAGTAGTTCATCAAGAAATTCACCTAGTGGCACAGTATTATCAAGCAAAGTAGTAGTATCATCATAACCATCATGCATAGCAGAAGTGGCATCATCAATAACATGCGACATATCAGAATCAATAGTAGGTGTAGGTGTCGCAAGCTTACTCAAAACAGAAGGTGAATCAAGTGCAGAGCTAGATGGCAGTTCCTTACCTCCCCTCGTAGTAGAGGGAAAAATCTTGGTTCTAGTATCTTTCAAATTCCTCATACTGATCAACAGATATAAATCCCAAGTGACTCAGAGAATAGAGCTATGCTCCCCGGCAACGGCGCCAGAAAAAGGTCTTGATAACCCACAAGTATAGGGGATCGCAACAGTTTTCGAGGGTAGAGTATTCAACCCAAATTTATTGATTCGACACAAGGGGAGCCAAAGAATATTCTCAAGTATTAGCAGCTGAGTTGTCAATTCAACCACACCTGAAAAAATTAATATCTGCAGCAAAGTATTTAGTAGCAAAGTAGTATGGAAGTAACGGTAATAGTAGCAAAAGTAACAGTAGCAGTTTTGTAGCAATTGTAACAGTGGCAACGGGAAAGTAACGTAGCAAAGATCAGTATGTGAAAAGCTCGTAGGCAATGGATCAATGATGGATAATTATGTCGGATGGCATTCATCAAGCAACAGTTATAACCTAGGGTGACATAGAACTAGCTCCAATTCATCAATATAATGTAGGCATGTATTCCGAATATAGTCATACGTGCTTATGGAAAAGAACTTCCATGACATCTTTTGTCCTACCCTCCCGTGGCAGCGGGGTCCTAATGGAAACTAAGGGATATTAAGGTCTCCTTTTAATAGAGAACCGGACCAAAGCATTAGCACTTAGTGAATACATGAACTCCTCAAACTACGGTCATCACCGGGAAGTGTCCCGACTATTGTCACTCCGGGGTTGCCGGATCATAACACGTAGTAGGTGACTATAACTTGCAAGATAGGATCAAGAACACAAATATGTTCATGAAAACATAATAGGTTCAGATCTGAAATCATGGCACTTGGGCCCTAGTGACAAGCATTAGGCATAGCAAAGTCATAGCAACATCAATCTTAGAACATAGTGGATACTAGGGATCAAACCCTAACAAAACTAACTCGATTACATGATAAATCTCATCCAACCCATCACCGTCCAGCAAGCCTATGATGGAATTACTCACGCACGGCGGTGGGCATCATGAAATTGGTGATGGAGGATGGTTGATGATGACGATGGCGACGATTTCCCCTCTCCGGAGCCCCGAACAGACTCCAGATCTGGCCTCCCGAGGAAGAACAGGAGGTGGCGGCGGCTCCGTATCGTAAAACGCGATGAATCCTTCTCTTTGATTTTTTTCTCCCCGAACGTGAATATATGGAGTTGGAGTTGAGGTCGGTGGAGCTTCGTGGGACCCACAAGCCAGGGGGCGCGCCCAGGGGGGTAGGGCGCGCCCCCCACCCTTGTGGACAGGTGGCGGATCCCCCTCGGTTGATTCGTTTGCCAATATTTTTTATTTATTCCAAAAATATTCTCCGTGAAGTTTTAGGTCATTCCGAGAACTTTTATTTCTGCACAAAAATAACACCATGGCAATTCTGCTGAAAACAGCGTCAGCCCGGGTTAGTTCCATTCAAATCATGCAAATTAGAGTCCAAAACAAGGGCAAAAGAGTTTGGAAAAGTAGATACGATGGAGACGTATCAATGCCGTACATCGCCGCAGACGTCGACAGAAGGCGATGGCGAGAGCACAGGGGTGGGAATCGACCGGAGACTGAGCAGAGCTCTGTTTTGGCTAGGTCTCACGCGGTCACCACCGGCACCGCATGGACTAGGCACTATTAAGAGCTCAAATCATGTCTGCCGTGTTCATCCCCCCTCAAATAGATAAATTGACCCATCATACAGGAACAACAAGCTCTAGAGGGGTCGAGGTGATCCAGAATAGTTTTTGGACAGAAACTTGGGTGGAGTTTTCTGGAGAGATGGATGAAGGAGAGGAGCTGGATCTTTGTCACAAAGAAACAGGGTAGGAGGTACTAGGTGCTGGAAAAATTTGAAGGCATTTGGACCAAGTTTGATCATAGTTCCTTCACAACTGCCACATCTAGTCCAGAAACTGAATCTTGAAGAGGCATTCATATGGCTTGATGAAATGAGCTAAATTTTGGTGGATAGTAATGATTTGCATATATGGAGATACTGGAAAAGTTTCAGCTCATTTGGAAATGCCAAAGTGGTACTTGCTTCACAGAGGTTCCAAATGGACAAAAACTTAGGAAAATTTCTGTGGGAGAATGGATAGATGGATTGAGCTGATTTTTGGTTTCCATGAGTGATTTATCAATGTTAACCACCATGAAAAATTTCAGCTCAAATAGATCAAGGGTTCAAGCACTTCCTTTGCAAACTGGAAATCTGGACAAAATTTGCAAATGTATGCTGTGCTCAAACTTTGAACTATGGAAGTTGGGTTTTGATGGAAATGGTGAACATATGGATAGGGTAAGCTCCACAATTTATTTGGGATTTTTCCTGGCTACCAAAATGGTAGTTCCTTAAGAAAGGGCCCAAAATGCAATATTGGCTTTAAATAGGAAAATGCAATTTCCCTTATTTAGTTATGGCCAATATTTTTATGGGAGCTCCATATGATCACAAAGAATATATCCACAAGTTTTCATGAACTTTGGAGATGGATAGATATTTTCATGGATTTAATTCCTTTAACTGGCAGAAAAAGGAATTAATTATAAATGAAAAATATTGCAAATGACTTGGCAATATTTTTGCATATCCAGGGTTTATAAGGATAGGATGATCACTGGGAGAAGTTTGGGAGGCAACAGATCAAAGGAAATCAGGGTTCCTTTGTAACGAAAAAGATTAGGGTTTCCCTTCCGGCAACTCGGAAGGTAGGGTTTCGATGGAAAAATCTTGAGAATAGATCTTGGGTGGTAAGGTTGGACTGGAGAGAATCTCTAGTTGGATAGGGAAGGCAAGGTTAAATGACCATCTTCATATATCCAAGAGCTAAAGAAATCCGATAACACCGAGAAAAAAGACGGGAGTCAAATCCCGCGAAGAAGAAAAAAGGAGCGGAAACCAGGGTGTTACATCCACCGAAGCCACCATCTTGCCAAAGTAACCATGGCGCCATTGAGGAGGTTCACCGCTGAAGAGAAGGGCAAGGCCCCAAGGAGGGGCCGGAGGCGCCGCCACTCAAGAGGGGGCGCGGCCGCCCTCGCAAGTCCACCACGACACCGGCGATGGTTTCCCAGGGGCGCGAGCGCACCCCCACAGGGGTCCGCATTGCCTCCAGCGGACGTGGGAAGGGTCTCTCCCGTGGAAATGGCCGCGGAAGCCGTGGCAGCCGTGGTCGGGGTGGAAGGCCCACGGCAGCCGCCCGGCCACCGCGCCCGCGATCCCACACGACCGACACAACCCAAGAGTTTGTTGTGTGGGCGGAAAGGCCGGAGGGCATCTGGCTCCAGCTTCCGCGCTTCTTCGCGGAGGCGCTGCCGGCCGGAGGACCTGCTAGCCTATGGCTGCAGGCCGACGGCTGCTGCAACAAGGCCTCGTGGGTGGAGGCCGAGGTCACCCCCACAGGCAACGTGTTCCTGAACCGCGGGTGGCAGACATTCGCCCATGCTCGCGGCTTGCAGGGGAGATGTACCCTCCACCTTAAGTATGACGAGGCGGCGACGCTCTTCGTCAAGGTCTTCGGGGAGGACGGCAGGCGCTTGGGGTGCTGCCCTGAGGGCGACGACAGCGACAACGACCACTTCTCCGATGACGACGACCATCGCAGTGGCGGCGTCCTCTGCGGTGAACTTGCCCTTGGCGACGGCCGCGACACCTCTGGAAGCAGTGACTCCTCCTCCGGGGAAAGCTCGAGCGACGATGACTAAGGAGGAGGCAGGGCCGCCGCGCCACCGTGCTCCTGCCCAGCAGGACGTCAAGCCGCCACGCCGCCATGCCCCCGTCAAGGAGGAGGAGGATTCCGACTGAGTGTGCGCGGCGTCGGAGCCAGACCTCAGGAGCAGCGGTCCTCGGGAGACCGCTTCTTTGTTGTTGTTTTTTCCTGCATTAAGAACCATGAAGAGCCCCGTGGGGGCATGTAATGAACTGCGCGCTTGCGCCTTTATATCTGTGTTTCCAGTTCATGTTCTAGCATTTATATTGCTACTAATTGAAAGGTTCATGCCTGACGCGATTAGGGGAACTTAGCTTGGTGCGCTCGTGACCCTTGGCGGGTTGCTGCGTCGTGAGGTCGCACTCCTCGGGAGCCCTGATCCTTGGTATACCCATGGGGTCCCGAGGAGGCTCCCTCCTTATGGGCCAGGTTGCTCCGAGGCCTCAAGGGGATCGCGACCCGCAAGGTCCCTGGGGGGCTTGCGAGATTACACAGCCTCCGGAGATGCCTCCGCCGGGCATCGGATCTTGCGGAGATGTAAAGAGCACTCGACGTGGGCTTCCTCAATAACGTGCCAGACCGTGGCCGCTTTTTTTCCAGTCACCTTTCTTTGGCGCCCATCTTGCGTCCGAAGCCCCCGAGCGAGGGGCGATCGTCGCTAGTATGCCAGGTCACGATGCCCGACAAGGCCAGGAGATAAGCGCTCCTGAGGCCAGGGGCCGAAAGCGGTACGTGCCTGTTGGCTTGCTCGAGAGCGTCGCATGAGGATTCAGACACCAAAGCCCTGGCGAGGTGTGCGCTTAGGTGGACCCGCGGCCGCTGTGGCCTGGGGCTTCAACGTCACCGGGGCTAGCCCGAGCGTAACACCGTGCCCAGGCCCTATTCGCGGGATGTGCGGGAGGGAACAACGGGCAAGCGCCACGTCCTCCGAAAACGAGATTCAAGGAGAGAAAAACACTGGAAGGAGGAAAAAGAAAGTCCCACCCCTTTTGAAATAAATATGCGAGAACTTCAAACTTCATTCTAGAAAGTGGCAAATTGGTTACAAGAGCAAGCAAAAGAAAAAGCCGCGTCTGGCACCTATGCTAGTCTTCCCACCAGCACGGAGCATGGGGCCTCCACTAGGCGTGGGCATAGTCGCTTTTCGACCGTGTTGTCCGCCAGCGCGGAGCATGGGGCTTCCACTTGGGCGTGGGCGGGAGCCCCCGCGGGGCCGAGGGGCGGCGTACCAGGAGACTCCGGGGCGTGTACAACCCCACTCATTATTACGTGAGAGTGTCACGGGTAGAACTTGCGGAGATGTTGGATGTTCCAAGCATTCTGGATGGGGACCCCGTCCTGCGTCTCCAGGCGTGCGGCGCCGGGCCTGGAGACACGGGCGACCCTGAACGGGCCCTCCCACATGGGCGGGAGCTTGTGGAGGCCCTCCCAGGAGAGGACCCGCCTCAGGACGAGGTCTCCAACCTTGAGAGTCCGGGAGCGGATGCTGCGGCAATGGTAGTGCCGCGGTGCCTGCTGGTACCTCGCGGCGCGGAGCGAGGCTTGACAACGGGCGTCCTCCCTGAGCACGAGATCTGTTCCCCGCGAGGCATCCTGGCGCGCCTCATCGAATGCCAAGACCCGCGGCGAGCGGTGCCTGACCTCGTGCGGGAGGACTGCCTCAGCCCCGTAGACGAGGAAGAACGGGGTCTCGCTGGTGGGCTTAGTCGCGGTGGTGGGGATGGACCACAACATGGACTGAAGCTCACCGAGCCAACCCCTCTCACAGGCCTGAAGCTTCTTCTTGAAGCTCCTTGTCTTGAGGCCCCTCAGGACCTCCGCGTTGGCGCGCTCAGCCTGACCGTTGCTCCATGGGTGCGCCACCGAAATGTAACATATGTGCGTTCCAAGGTTAGCACAATAAGTCCTGAAGAGGTTGCTCGTGAATTGGGAGCCATTGTCAGTAATGATACGGTTGGGGACTCCGAAACGGCTCACGAGGCCCTTGATGAACTTGACGGCCAAGCCGGCGGGAATGGTGCGCACAGGCTCCACCTCCGCCCACTTGGTGAACTTGTCGATGGCGACGTAGAGGTAGCAGTAACCGCCGGCCGCCCGAGGAAACGGGCCCAGGATATCCAGCCCCCAGACCGTGAAGGGCCATGAGAGCGGGATGATCTAGAGACCTTGCGCGGGCTGGTGAATCTGCTTGGCATGGAACTGGCAGGCCTCGCAGGATCGCACCAGCTCGGTGGCGTCGTGGAGCGTCGTAGGCCAGTAGAACCCGCTGCGGAACACCTTGCCCACGAGGGTGCGCGATCAGGAGTGGTTTCCGCAGTCCCCACCGTGGATGTCGGCCAACAGCTCGCACCCTTGTTCTTCGGATATGCATCACAGCGAGACGTCGTTGGGGCGTCTTCGGTACAGCTCGCCGTCCTACAAGCAATAAGCAGTGGCCTGGTGAGCCACGCGTTCTGCATCCTCCTCTTTCTCTGGTAAGGTGCTGTGGAGCAAGTACGCCTTGAACTCCTCGGTCCAGCAGCCTTCTTGAGGTTCCAGCGCCAGGAGTAGGCGGGCTCCTGAGGTCGGGCCATAGGCTGGGGCGCCCGAGGATGGGGCCGGAGGCAGCTCTTCTCGGAGCAGCGCTGGGCCTGCGGCGGGGGGCGCCGCCGATGGTTTGAAGAGCCTTTCCTCGAAGACGCTAGGCTTCTGGGGCTCGCAGCGAGATGCCCTCTTGGCGATGTTGTCTGCTTCCTTGTTTGTGTCGCGCGGAACATGCTGCAATTCCAAGCCCAAGAAACGCTTTTCAATTTTACGTACCTCTTCTAGGTATGCCTCCATGTGCTCAATCTTTTGTTTTTACTCCTTTTTGGAGAAGTTGACGAGAAGCTGGGAGTCGCCCTTTATGGTGAGACGCTTGACCCCCAAGGCGGCCGCGGCCCTGAGGCCAGCAATCAGGCCCTCGTATTCCGTGATGTTTTTGGAGACCTTCTCGCCATGCTGAAAGCAAAGCTGCACGGCATAGTAGAGCTTGTCCTTGGTCAGTGAGATGAGTACGGCTCCAGCCCCCGCGCCTCGCCACGCGAAGGCACCATCGAAGTGCATGACCCAGCCGTCGGGCGCCTCGTCGCCAGGCGTGAGGGAGTGGCCCTCATCCAGCCCCTGGTCAGGAGCGTCCGTCCATTCCGCCATGAAATCAACAAGGGCCGCACCCTTGATGACCCTAGTGGTGCTGAACTCCAGCTGGAAGGCATGCAGCTCGATGTTCCACTCTGCAACCCTTCCAGTGGTGTTGGGGCTGCACAGCACCTTCTCCAGGGGGTATGCGGAGATGACATTGATGGGGTGGCCCTGGAAATAATGACGCAGCTTCCTGGAGGCGACGAGGAGTGCGAGCAGGAGCTTCTGCTGCATGGGGTAGCGCGCGCATCCCGCATCACTGTGCTGATGAAGTACACCGGGTGCTCGACGAGGGGCGAGGTATCGACGGTGCCTTGCTCTGCGTGGGGTGAGAGGGACTCAGGAGCCTCGCTGGCTGGTCAAGTGATGAGAGCTTCAGGGGCGCCATCCTGAGGCGGCGAACGTTGCGGGACCCCTCGCAGGTTGCCTTGCTTTGCGCCCGCGCCGGCGTGCTCCTCCCGGACCGCCACGAGCGCTCTGATGGCCGAGTGGGGGTGGCCGCCAAGTAGAGCACCAGGGGCTCGAGAGGATGAGGCGCCACCATGACAGGTGGGCTCGTGAGGTACCTCTTGAGGTCCTCGAAGGTCGCCTCAGCTTCCGGAGTCCACTCGAAAGGGCCTTTCTCTTCATCAGCTTGAAGAAAGGGAGGGCGCGCTCGCCGAGCTTGGAGATGAAGCGCCCTAGGGAGGTCACGCAGCCGGCGAGCTTTTGAATTTCCTTGAGGGTCTGCGGCAGGCGCATCTTTTCAATTGCCTTAATCTTTTCAGGGTTAGCCTCGATCCCTCGATGTGATACAAGGAAACCCAGCAGCTTGCCGGACGGGACCCTGAACACACACTTTTCCAGGTTGAGCCTCAGGTTCACTTGGCATAGATTGGTTAATGTTTCTTCTAAGTCTTATATGGGGGTCCTCGCCTCCCGCGACTCGACACATGCCTCCGCATTTCGCCCCAGCTGCAGCCCCAGCGCGATGTGCATCAGCTGCTGGAAGGTTTCACCGGTGTTCCATAGCCCGAAGGGCATGCAGGTGTAGCAATACACTCCACACGGGGAGATGAAGGCTATTTTCTTGACGTCCTCTGTCGCCATCTTGATTTGATGATATCCTGAGAAAGCATCCAAAAAGCACAACAGATCGCACTCAGCGGTGGAATCCATGATCTGGTCAATGCGCAGAAGCAGGAAGGGGTCCTGAGGGCAAGCCTTGTTGAGGCTCGTGAAGTCGACGTACATGCACTCCTTTCCCCCCTTTTTGGGGACAATTACTGGGTTGGCCAGCCAATCCGGGTGCCACACCTCTCCAATAAAACCGGCTTCTTGCAACTTGCGAACCTCTTGGACGATGAACGCTTGCTTCTCTTGTGCTTGACGCCGCGCCTTTTGCTTCACTGGGCGCTGCGGGGCATACCATCAGGTGGTGCTCGATCACCTCCCTCGGGACACCCACCAGGTCTGACGCCTCCATCGTGAACACGTCCTTGTTCACCCAGAGGAAGCCAATCAATGCTTCCTCCTGCTCCGGGGGAAGGCCGGCACCTATAGTGAAGGTGGGGCCTGAGCCCCCGTCATCGACAAGCACCTGCTTCGTCTCGGCCCGGTCCTGAGAGAACAACTGCTTTTTCTTCGCGGGCGCGGCCCTGAGGGCCTCTGGGGTGTCCCCGGCGCCTGGGCGAGAGGCTGCTGTGGCGCCGTAGGCGAGCTTGAGGGCCCAGACCGCGTCCTTCGTGTCTCCGGCCACCATGATGACACCACTGCTGCCCGGCATCTTGATGATGTTATAGCCCGGATGGGTCGCCACCATGAACTTGGCGAGAGCTGGGTACCCCAGGATGGCGTTGTATGGGAGGCTAATGCGGGCCACATCAAAGTCGATCAGCTCGGTGCGGTAATTCTCGCGCTTGCCGAAGGTGACAGGAAGGCGCACCTGCCCCAAGGGGGTGGCGGAGCCCTTGGTCACCCCCGAGAAGGGTTTGGTGGGCGCGAGCTGGTCGTAGGGCACTTGGAGCATGTTGAAGGTCTCCAGGGAGAGGACATTGAGGCTGGCGCCACCAATGATGAGGGTCTTGGTGACCGCGACATTGCTGATGGTGGGCATGCACAGCATGGGGAGTGCACCCGCAGCGGCCGCCGTCTTTGGATGATCCCTGGAGTCGAAGGTGATGTCGGTCTCAGGCCTTGTGTGGCCCTGCAGAGCCTCATGCCAAGGCCGAGTTCCGCTTGCCCGGCGGAAAAACTGCTTGACGTGGCGGCCAGAAGCAGGCGCTTGCGACCCACCGATGATGCATGCAACTGTGTGAGGCGCCGGCGCCACGAAGCACGCGACGAACTGGCCGTGGAGCTCCTCCCAAGAAGAGATCGAGGCGTCCGGGAGGCCGCAGAGCCAAGACCGAGGGACCTCCGTGAGGGCCAAGGGGAGGCAGTTTGCCATGGCCTTGTCATCACCGCCTGTCGCTTGGATGGCCTGCACGTACAGCTGGAGGAACTCCTCGGGCTCCGCAGCGCCATCATACTGCGGGGGCAATGCTGGTCTGAACTTCGCAGGCCACCGCACCCGGCGCAGGCCGGGCAGCCCACAGTGCTCCTATAGGCTTCGGGCGGCCAGACCTACGGGACGGCGTCCGCCATGGAAGCCACGAGGCGAGGGTGGGGCGCGGTTGGTGAAGAGGCGGAGCTTCGACACGCCCCTACCTGGCACGCCAAATGTCAGATTCAGGGCTCCGCAGACCCAAGAAGGTTCAAACTCAGGGGCGTGAACGAAGGATCTCGCTCTCCAACAACGCTAGCTCACCATGCCCATGACCCAATCTCGGCGAGTACGCTAGATCGTGCGGAAGGGAACAACACAGAAATTTACCCAGGTTCGGGCCACCTTGCGATGTAAAACCCTACTCCTGCTTTTGGTGGACTGGCCTCACGAGGAGGTAGAGGATGAACTCGTACAGTGGATGAGCTGCCTCGTGAGGGATCGAGTGGTGAGGGTGGATTGGTCAAGGGTCCGATCCGGGAACCCCTTCTACAGTGATGGCTAGCCCATATTTATAGTGGCCTTGGTCCTTTTCCCTCGTAGCTTAGGCGGGAAGGGATTCCTGTTGGGGAACGTAGTAATAATTCAAAAATTTCTAACGTGTCACCAAGATCAATCTAGGAGATGCTAGCAACAAGTGAGAGGGAGTGCATCTTCATACCCTTGAAGATCGCTAAGCAGAAGCGTTACAAGAACGCGGTTGATGGAGTCGTACTCGCGGCGATTAAAATCGCGGAAGATCCAATTCAAGCGCTAAACGGACAGCGCCTCCGCGTTCAACACACATACAGCCCGGGGACGTCTCCTCCTTCTTGATCCAGCAAGGGGAGAGGAGAAGTTGAGGGAGAGCTCCGGCAGCACGACGGCAAGGTGGTGGAGCTTGCTGTTCTCCGGCAGGGCTTCGCCAAGCACTACGGAGGAGGAGGAGGAGTTGGAGGGGGGAAGGGCTGCGCCAGGGGAAGGGTTGCAGCTCCCATGCACCTCCCCATTATATATAGGGGTGGAGGGGGCTGGTTTCTTGCCCTCCAAGTCCATTGGGGCATTGGCAAAGGTGGGAGGAAAGAAATCCCATCCTTTCCCTTCCCCACCGATTGTTATCCCCCCTTTTTAGGGATCTTGATCTTATCCCTTCGGGATATGATCTTATTCCTTCTAAGGGGGGATCTTGGTGCGCCTTGACCAGGGGTGTGGGGCCTTGCCCCCACTACCCACATTCATGTGGGTTCCCCATGCAGGTGGGCCCCACTCCGGAACCTTCTAGAACCTTCCCAGTACAATACCAAAAAATCCCGAACATTTTCTGGTGGCCAAAATAGGACTTCCCATATATAAATCTTTACCTCCGGACCATTCTGGAACTCCTCATGATGTCCGGGATCTCATCCGAGACTCCAAACAACTTTCAGTAACCACATACAATTCCCATTACAACTCTAGCGTCACCGAATCTTAAGTGTGTAGACCCTACGGGTTCGGGAACCATGCAGACATGACCGAGACACCTCTCCGGCCAATAACCAATAGCGGGATCTGGATACACATATTGGCTCCCACATGTTCCACGATGATCTCATCGGATGAACCACGATGTCGGGGATCCAATTAATCCCGTATACAATTCCCTTTGTCCATCGGTATGTTACTTGCCCGAGATTCGATCGTCGGTATCCCTATACCTTGTTCAATCTTGTTACCGGCAAGTCTCTTTACTCGTTTCGTAACACATGATCCCGTGACTAACTCCTTAGTCACATTGAGCTCATTATGATGATGTATTACCGAGTGGGCCAAGAGATACCTCTCCATCACACGGAGTGACAAATCTCAGTCTCGATTCGTGCCAACCCAACAGACACTTTCAGAGATACCTGTAGTGCACCTTTATAGTCACCCAGTTACGTTGTGACATTTGATACACCCAAAGCATTCCTACGGTATCCAGGAGTTGCACAATCTCATGGTCTAAGGAAATGATACTTGACATTAGAAAAGCCCTAGCAAACGAACTACACGATCTTGTGCTATGCTTAGAATTGGGTCTTGTCCATCACATCATTCTCCTAATGATGTGATCCCGTTATCAACGACATCCAATGTCCATGGTCAGGAAACCACAACCATCTATTGATCAACGAGCTAGTCAACTAGAGGCTCACTAGGGACATACTATGGTCTATGTATTCACACATGTATTACGGTTTTCGGTTAATACAATTATAGCATGAACAATAGACAATTATCATGAACAAGGAAATATAATAATAACCATTTTATTATTGCCTCTAGGGCATATTTCCAACAGTCTCCCACTTGCACTAGAGTCAATAATCTAGTTACATTGTGATGAATTGAACACCCATAGAGTTCTGGTGCTGATCATGTTTTGCTCGTGAAAGAGGTTTAGTCAACGGATCTACGACATTCAGATCCGTATGTACTTTACAAATATCTATGTCTCCATCTTGAATATATTCACGAATGGAGTTGAAGTGGCGCTTGATGTGCTTGGTCTTCCTGTGAAACCTGGGCTCCTTGGCAATGGCAATAGCTCCAGTGTTGTCACAGAAGAGAGTCATCGGGCCCAACGCATTGGGAATCACTCCTAGGTCGGTGATAAACTCCTTCATCCAGACTCCTTCCTGAGCTGCTTCTGAAGCAGCTATGTACTCCGCTTCACATGTAGATCCCGCCATGACGCTTTGCTTGCAACTGCACCAGCTGACTGCCCCACCATTCAAAATGTACACGTATCCGGTTCATGACTTGGAGTCATCCAGATCTGTGTTAAAGCTAGCATCGACGTAACCCTTTACGACGAGCTCTTCGGCACCTCCATAAACGAGAAACATATCCTTAGTCCTTTTCAGGTACTTCGGGATATTCTTGACTGCTGTCCAGTGTTCCATTCCGGGATCACTTTGGTACCTCCCTACCAAACTTATGGCAAGGTTCACATCAGGTCTGGAACACAGCATGGCATACATAATAGAGCCTATGGCTGAGGCATAGGGGATGACACTCATCTTTTCTCTTTCTTCTGCCGAGGTCGGGCGTTGAGCTGCGCTCAATCTCACACCTTGCAATACAGGCAAGAACCCCTTCTTGGACTGATCCATATTGAACTTCTTCAATATCTTGTCAAGGTATGTGCTTTGTGAAAGACCAATGAGGCATCTCGATCTATCTCTATAGATCTTGATGCCTAATATGTAAGCAGCTTCTCCAAGGTCCTTCATTGAAAAACACTTATTCAAGTAGGCCTTTATGCTTTCCAAAAGTTCTATATCATTTCCCATCAACAGTATGTCATCCACATATAATATGAGAAATGCTACAGAGCTCCCACTCACTTTCTTGTAAATACATGCTTCTCCATAAGTCTGTATAAACCCAAACGCTTTGATCATTTCATCAAAGCGAATGTTCCAACTCCAAGATGCTTGCACCAGCCCATAGATGAAGCGCTGGAGCTTGCATACTTTGTCAGCATTCTTAGGATTGACAAAACCTTCCGGCTGCATCATATACAATTCTTCCTTAAGGAAACCATTAAGGAATGCTGTTTTGACGTCCATTTGCCAGATCTCATAATCATAGAATGCGGCAATTGCTAACATGATTCGGACGGACTTCAGCTTCGCTACAGGTGAGAAGGTCTCATCGTAGTCAACCCCTTGAACTTGTCGGTAACCCTTAGCGACAAGCCGAGCCTTATAGACGGTCACATTACCATCCGCGTCAGTCTTCTTCTTAAAGATCCACTTATTCTCTATGGCTTGCCGATCATCGAGCAAGTCCGTCAAAGTCCATACTTTGTTTTCATACATGGATCCAATTTCGGATTTCATGGCTTCAAGCCATTTGTTGGAATCCGGGCCCGCCATCGCTTCTTCATAGTTCGAAGGTTCACCGTTGTCTAACAACATGATTTCCAGGACAGGGTTGCCGTACCACTCTGGTGCGGAACGTGTCCTCGTGGACCTACGAAGTTCAGTAGCAACTTGACCCGAAGTTTCATGATCATCATCATTAACTTCCTCTCTAGTCAGTGCAGGCACCACAGAAACATCTTCCTGAGCTGCGCTACTCTCCGGTTCAAGAGGGGGTACCTCGTCAAGTTCTACTTTCCTCCCACTTACTTCTTTCAAGAGGAAATCTTTCTCCAGAAAGGATCCATTCTTGGCAACAAAGATCTTGCCTTCGGATCTGAGGTAGAAGGTATACCCAATAGTTTCCTTAGGGTATCCTATGAAGACGCATTTTTCCGATTTGGGTTCGAGCTTTTCAGGTTGAAGTTTCTTGACATAAGCATCGCATACCCAAACTTTCAGAAACAACAGCTTAGGTTTCTTCCCAAACCGTAATTCATACGGTGTCGTCTCAACGGATTTAGACGGTGCCCTATTTAAAGTGAATGCGGCAGTCTCTAAAGCATAACCCCAAAATGATAGTGGTAGATCGGTAAGAGACATCATAGATCGCACCATATCCAATAGAGTTTGATTACGACGTTCGAACACACCATTACGCTGAGGTGTTCCAGGCGGCGTGAGTTGTGAAACAATTCCACATTTCCTTAAGTGCGTGCCAAACTCGTGACTCAAGTATTCTCCTCCACGATCTGATCGTAAGAACTTTATTTTCCTGTCACGTTGATTCTCTGCCTCGCTCTGAAATTCCTTGAACTTTTCAAAGGTCTCAGACTTGTGTTTCATTAAGTAGACATACCCATATCTACTTAGGTCATCAGTGAGGGTGAGAACATAACGATAGCCACCGCGAGCCTCAATGCTCATTGGACCGCATACATCAGTATGTATTATTTCCAACAAGTTGGTTGCTCGCTCCATTGTTCCGGAGAACGGAGTCTTGGTTATTTTGCCCATGAGGCATGGTTCGCACATGTCAAATGATTCATAATCAAGAGACTCCAAAAGTCCATCTGCATGGAGTTTCTTCATGCGTTTGACACCAATGTGACCAAGGCGGCAGTGCCACAAGTATGTGGGACTATCATTATCAACCTTACATCTTTTGGCATTCACACTATGAATATGTGTAACATCATGTTCGAGATTCAGTAAAAATAAACCATTGACCAGCGGGGCATGACCATAAAACATATCTCTCATATAAATAGAACAACCATTATTCTCGGATTTAAATGAGTAGCCATCTCGCATTAAACGAGATCCAAATACAATGTTCATGCTCAAAGCTGGCACTAAATAACAATTATTGAGGTTTAAAACTAATCCCGAAGGTAAATGTAGAGGTAGCGTGCCGACGGCGATCACATCGACCTTGGAACCATTCCCGACGCGCATCGTCACCTCGTCCTTCGCCAGTCTCCGCTTATTCCGCAGCTCCTGTTTTGAGTTACAAATGTGAGCAACCGCACCGGTATCAAATACCCAGGAGCTACTACGAGCACTGGTAAGGTACACATCAATAACATGTATATCATATATACCTTTGGCGTTGCCGGCCTTCTTATCCGCTAAGTACTTGGGGCAGTTCCGCTTCCAGTGACCATTTCCCTTGCAATAAAAGCACTCAGTCTCAGGCTTGGGTCCATTCTTTGGCTTCTTCCCGACAACTAACTTACCAGGTGCGGCAACTCCCTTGCCATCCTTCTTGAAGTTCTTCTTACCCTTGCCTTTCTTGAAACTAGTGGTCTTATTCACCATCAACACTTGATGTTCCTTTTTGATCTCCACCTCCGCTGATTTCAGCATTGAATATAACTCAGGAATGGACTTCTCCATCCCTTGCATATTGTAGTTCATCACAAAGCTCTTGTAGCTAGGTGGAAGCGACTGGAGGATCCTGTCAATGACCGAGTCATATGGAAGATTAACTCCCAGCTGAGACAAGCGGTTGTGCAACCCAGACATTTTGAGTATATGCTCGCTGACAGAGCTGTTTTCCTCCATCTTACAACTGTAGAACTTGTCGGAGACTTCATATCTCTCGACCCGGGCATGAGCTTGGAAAACCATTTTCAGCTCTTGGAACATCTCATATGCTCCGTGTTGCTCAAAACGCTTTTGGAGCCCCGGTTCTAAGCTGTAAAGCATGCCGCACTGAACCAGGGAGTAATCATCACTACGCGACTGCCAGGCGTTCATAACGTCTTGAGTTGCTGGGAAAATGGGTGCGTCACCTAGCGGTGCTTCAAGGACATATGCTTTCTTGGCAGCTATGAGGATGATCCTCAAGTTACGGACCCAGTCCGTATAGTTGCTACCATCGTCTTTCAGCTTGGTTTTCTCTAGGAACGCGTTGAAGTTGAGGGCAACATTAGCGTGGGCCATTGGATCTACAAGATAGATTGTAAAGACAATTTTAGACTAAGTTCATGATAATTAAGTTCATCTGATCAAATTATTTAATGAACTCCCACTCAGATAGACATCCCTCTAGTCATCTAAGTGATACATGATCCGAATCGACTAGGCCGTGTCCGATCATCACGTGAGACGGACTAGTCATCAACGGTGAACATCTCCATGTTGATCGCATCTACTATACGGCTCATGTTCGACCTTTCGGTCTCTCGTGTTCCGAGGCCATGTCTGTACATGCTAGGCTCGTCAAGTCAACCTAAGTGTTTCGCATGTGTAAATCTGGCTTACACCCGTTGTATGCGAACGTTAGAATCTATCACACCCGATCATCATGTGGTGCTTCAAAACAACGAACCTTGGCAACGGTGCACACTTAGGGGGAACACATTTCTTGAAATTTTTAGTGAGGGATCATCTTATTTATGCTACCGTCGTTCTAAGCAAATAAGATGTAAACATGATAAACATCACATGCAAATCATAAAGTGACATGATATGGCCAATATCATCTTGCACTTTTGATCTCCATCTTCGAGGCGCGGCATGATCACCATCGTCACCGGCATGACACCATGATCTCCATCATCATGATCTCCATCATCATGTCTTCATGAAGTTGTCTCGCCAACTATTACTTCTACTACTATGGCTAACGGTTAGCAATAAAGTAAAGTAATTACATGGCGTTTTCATTGACACGCAGGTCATACAATAAATTAAGACAACTCCTATGGCTCCTGCCGATTGTCATACTCATCGACATGCAAGTCGTGATTCCTATTACAAGAACATGATCAATCTCGTACATCACATATATAATTCATCACATCCTTTTGGCCATATCACATCACATAGCATACCCTGCAAAAACAAGTTAGACGTCCTCTAATTGTTGTTGCATGTTTTACGTGGCTGCTATGGGTTTCTAGCAAGAACATTTCTTACCTACGCAAAAGCCACAACAGTGATATGCCAATTGCTATTTACCCTTCATAAGGACCCTCTTCATCAAATCCGATCCGACTAAAGTGGGAGAGACAGACACCCGGTAGCCACCTTATGCAACAAGTGCATGTCAGTCGGTGGAACCTGTCTCACGTAAGCGTACGTGTAAGGTCGGTCCGGCCGCTTCATCCCACAATGCCGCCAAATCAAGATAGGACTAGTAACGGTAAGCAAATTGAACAAATCATCGCCCACAACTACTTGTGTTCTACTCGTGCATAGAATCTACGCATAGACCTAGCTCATGATGCCACTGTTGGGGAACGTAGTAATAATTCAAAAATTTCCTACGTGTCACCAAGATCAATCTAGGAGATGCTAGCAACAAGTGAGAGGGAGTGCATCTTCATACCCTTGAAGATCGCTAAGCGGAAGCGTTACAAGAATGCGGTTGATGGAGTCGTACTCGCGGCGATTAAAATCGCGGAAGATCCGATTCAAGCGCCAAACGGACGGCGCCTCCGCATTCAACACACGTATAGCCCGGGGACGTCTCCTCCTTCTTGATCCATCAAGGGGAGAGTAGAAGTTGAGGGAGAGCTCCGGCAGCACGACGGCGTGGTGGTGGAGCTTGCGGTTCTCCAGCAGGGCTTCGCCAAGCACTACGAAGGAGGAGGAGGAGTTGGAGGGGGGAAGGGCTGCGCCAGGGGAAGGGTTGCAGCTCCCATGCACCTCCCCACTATATATAGGGGTGGAGGGGGCTAGTTTCTTGCCCTCCAAGTCCATTGGGGAATTGGCAAAGGTGGGAGGAAAGAAATCCCATCCTTTCCCTTCCCCACCGATTGTTATCCCCCCTTTTTAGGGATCTTGATCTTATCCCTTCGGGATATGATCTTATTCCTTCTAAGGGGGGATCTTGGTGCGCCTTGACCAGGGGTGTGGGGCCTTGCCCCCACTACCCACGTTCATGTGGGTCCCCCATGCAGGTGGGCCCCACTCTGGAACATTCTAGAACCTTCCTGGTACAATACCGAAAAATCCCGAACATTTTCTGGTGGCCAAAATAGGACTTCCCATATATAAATCTTTACCTCTGGACCATTCCGGAACTCCTCGTGATGTCCGGGATCTCATCCGAGACTCCGAACAACTTTCGGTAACCACATACAATTCCCATTACAACTCTAGCGTCACCGAACCTTAAGTGTGTAGACCCTACGGGTTCGGGAACCATGCAGACATGACCGAGACACCTCTCCGGCCAATAACCAATAGCGAGATCTGGATACCCATATTGGCTCCCACATGTTCCACGATGATCTCATCGGATGAACCACGATGTCGGGGATCCAATTAATCCCGTATACAATTCCCTTTGTCCATCGGTATGTTACTTGCCCGAGATTCGATCGTCGGTATCCCTATACCTTGTTCAATCTCGTTACCGGCAAGTCTCTTTACTCGTTCCGTAACACATGATCCCGTGACTAACTCCTTAGTCACATTGAGCTCATTATGATGATGTATTACCGAGTGGGCCCAGAGATACCTCTCCATCACACGGAGTGACAAATCCGAGTCTCGATTCGTGCCAACCCAACAGACACTTTCGGAGATACCTGTAGTGCACCTTTATAGTCACCCAGTTACGTTGTGAAATTTGATACACCCAAAGCATTCCTACGGTATCCAGGAGTTGCACAATCTCATGGTCTAAGGAAATGATACTTGACATTAGAAAAGCTCTAGCAAACGAACTACACGATCTTGTGCTATGCTTAGGATTGGGTCTTGTCCATCACATCATTCTCCTAATGATGTGATCCCGTTATCAACGACATCCAATGTCCATGGTCAGGAAACCACAACCATCTATTGATCAACGAGCTAGTCAACTAGAGGCTCACTAGGGACATACTGTGGTCTATGTACTCACACATGTATTACAGTTTTCGGTTAATACAATTATAGCATGAACAATAGACAATTATCATGAACAAGGAAATATAATAATAACCATTTTATTATTGCCTCTAGGGCATATTTCCAACAATTCCACAACGGACAATTTTGAAGGGGGACAAGGAGTACATCTTATCCTGACGAAAGGTGGTCTTCGCCTGTAAAGCTTCTGGCCATGACGTGGCGGTGGGCTCAGCGATGACATCCGTCCTGCCGAGCTCATGGCCTTGGTCTCGTTGCACCGGAAAGGAAAGCTTTGGGGCCTTCCTCGGGAACCCGCGCCTGCCCTTGCTCCCTTAGCACTAAAGAGGAAATTGTCCCCTCTGTGCCCGCTGCCGCCCGCCTGGCCTTGGTCATCATGGCTCACGTCATCGCAGCCTCGTGAGGCTGGGCACCTGCATAGAAGTCTCCGCCCCTCGGGAGGCAGACTAGGGAGGCCGCTCCTCTGGAGGCCTTGGTGTCGTTCGCCTCGCGAGGCTTGGGTCCTCGCGAGGGTCTTGCCTTAGAGTTGTTGTAGCTGGGCCGTACAGGGCCGTCGATGGGCCCACGTGCTGGGCCACAGGCAGGCATATCTGGGTACCCCCGATCCCAGAACACCGACAGCAACACATTGCTGATGATCAGCGCGAGAAAGAACACCTTGCCAATGAAATGAATCTCATTAATAATCACACCAGGATGGTTCATCTGATAGCCGATGAAAATAAGAGAAGACTCTGGAAATTGGTTTGCAAATTCTTCACCAAAAAGCAATTACTGAATGTGAACCTCCAAGAGCTCTATGACTACATCGACAAAGGCAATTGAAGCCTTTGTCTTCAGGATCATCATCTGTGTTATTAAATGGAGTGCCTGGACACCATTTCAAGTGTAAAAGATGGGTCAGATAGGGTGATCTAATGTCTCCTCTGTTGTTTGTGTTGGCTACTAATTTGCTTCAGTCTGTGGTCAATGACATGTGTTCTAAAGGGATTTTAACACTCCCAATTCCAACACATTGTCAGGATTATCCTATAGTTCAGTATGCTGATGACACTTTAATTGTCTTGCCTGCTTTGGATCATCAACTCTTCACTCTAAAGGATATGTTGGATGTTTATGCTGCCTCAACTGGTCAGTCAGTCAATTTTGCAAAATCATTAATGGTACCTATGAATATTTCAGATGATGAGGCAAACAGATTGGCCAGTATTTTGGGATGCAAATTGGGATCCATGCCCTTTACCTATTTGGGCCTGCCTATGGGAACAACCAGACCTACTATCCAGGATCTTATACCTTTAGTGCATAGAATTGAGAGGAGACATTCTGCCACTTCATGCTTTCTTAATCAAGGTAGTAGGCTGCAACTACTACAGTCTGTTCTTACATCCATGCCCATATACTTCCTAGGCACTCTTGACATTCCTCCTGGTATAATCAAACAGATAGAGCACATTCAGAGACAATGACTTTGGAGAGGTAATACTGACACACCTAGATAGTCACTAGCTGCTTGGAGTTTGGTTTGTTTGCCAAAGACCAAAGGTGGTCTTGGTGTTCTTAATTTGAGGGTGCAAAATGAGGCTCTACTCATGAAATTCTTGCACAATTTTTATAATCATCATGAAACTCCTTGGGTTAGTCTGGTCTGGGATTCTTCTTACTATGAATCAGTTCCTCATACCACTACTCTATGTGGCTCATTCTGGTGGCATGACATTTTTAAATTATCTGTCAAATACTGTCAGTTGGCTACACCCAAACTTGGAAATGGGAGGTCCATCATGTTTTGGACTGATAACTGGGTTTCTAAGTTAAATGATTCTTCCATCAGTCAAAGATTTCCACGTCTATTTTCTTATGTTGCCGATGGCCAGTTATCAGTTGCTCATGTCCTGTCTCATGACCTCCTCTTTGGTCTGCAATTGCCTTTGTCAACTCAGGCTTTTGTGGAACTTGCCACTCTGCAGCAAATTCTCAGGGGATATGTGTTAACCGAAGCTAATGATCTATGGATTTGGCCATCCAACAAAGGATGCTTTAGACCTAAATCATTCTATACACATGTGCACCATAGTATTGTGGTTGATCCAATATTTCAGTGGATTTGGAAGTGTTCCTACACACTAAAGATAAAGATGTTTGGATGGCTGTTGCTGAGGGATCGGTTGAACACCAGGGACATGTTGCAGCGAGACATTGACATGTTGATGACCATACATCTGTTCTTTACCCACACTTGGTCCATGAAGATGTGGTGCATTTGTTCTTCTCATGTAACTTCAGCCAACGGGTTTGGAATTACTTGTAGGTTGTCTGGGAGCCACAGCCAGGGATGACTGCATACCAGATGGCTCTGCATGCTAGGAAGGAATTTGGCAAGCCTTTCTTCACCGAGGTGGTGTTTACTACTGCTTGGAATATTTGGATCATCAGGAATGGGAAGGTTTTCAGAAATGAAAGGCCTCTGTTCAAACATTGGAGGCATACCTTCATTCATGATATGACTTAACTCATAGAATCGAGTGTAAATTCAAGGATAGTTACTTGGAATGGCTTTCTAACCTTCCTTAGTTAGATCCTTTTGCTTCCATTCTTTTGTAAGTATTTCTCCTTCTAGTTTGTACATGACTTTTTTTAACTTGTTACTAATAAAGCTCATTGTGAGGCTTTTGCCTTGCAGTATATAGTAAAAAAAATACATCAAGTTTGATAGATTTGCTTTCTGGTGTTTTTGGTCATACTAGTTTTCTCTCGAGGTTGCAACTTCTGATTCAAGCTTATCTGTACTGATAACCCACAAGTATAGGGGATCGCAACAGTTTTCGAGGGTAGAGTATTCAACCCAAATTTATTGATTCGACACAAGGGGAGCCAAAGAATATTCTCAAGTATTAGCAGCTGAGTTGTCAATTCAACCACACCTGAAAGACTTAATATCTGCAGCAAAGTATTTAGTAGCAAAGTAGTATGGAAGTAACGGTAACGGTGGCAAAAGTAACAGTAGCAGTTTTGTAGCAATCGTAACAGTGGCAACGGAAAAGTAACTTAGCAAAGATCAATATGTGAAAAGCACGTAGGCAATGGATCAGTGCTGGATAATTATGTCGGATGGCATTCATCATGCAACAGTTATAACATAGGGTGACAAAGAACTAGCTCCAATTCATCAATATAATGTAGGCATGTATTCCGAATATAGTCATACGTGCTTATGGAAAAGAACTTGCATGACATCTTTTGTCCTACCCTCCCGTGGCAGTGGGGTCCTAATGGAAACTAAGGGATATTAAGGCCTCCTTTTAATAGAGAATCAGACCAAAGCATTAGCACTTAGTGAATACATGAACTCCTCAAACTACGGTCATCACCGGGAAATGTCCCGACTATTGTCACTCCGGGGTTGCCGGATCATAACACATAGTAGGTGAGTATAACTTGCAAGATAGGATCAAGAACACAAATATATTCATGAAAACATCATAGGTTCAGATCTGAAATCATGGCACTCAGGCCCTAGTGACAAGCATTAGGCATAGCAAAGTCATAGCAACATCAATCTTAGAACATAGTGGATACTAGGGATCAAACCCTAACAAAACTAACTCGATTACATGGTAAATCTCATCCAACCCATCACCGTCCAGCAAGCCTACGATGGGATTACTCACACACGGCGGTGAGCATCATGAAATTGGTGATGGAGGATGGTTGATGATGACAACGGCGACGATTTCCCCTCTCCGGAGCCCGGAACGGACTCCAGATCTGCCCTCCCAAGGAAGAACAGGAGGTGGCAGCGGCTCCATATCGTAAAACGCAATGAATTCTTCTCTCTGATTTTTTTCTCCCCAAACATGAATATATGGAGTTGGAGTTGAGGACGGTGGAGCCTCGTGGGACCCACAAGACCAGAGGGCGCGCCCTAGGGGGGTGGGCGTGCCCTCCATCCTTGTGGACAGGGTGTGGGTCCCCTTTGGTTGATTCTTTCGCCAATATTTTTTATTTATTCCAAAAATAATCTCCGTGAAGTTTCAGGTCATTCCGAGAACTTTTATTTCTGCACAAAAATAACACCATGGCAATTCTGCCGAAAACAGCGTCAGTCCGGGTTAGTTCCATTCAAATCATGCAAATTAGAGTCCAAAACAAGGGCAAAAGAGTTTGGAAAGGTAGATACGATGGAGACGTATCAATTCCCCCAAGCTTAACCCATTGCTTGTCCTCAAGCAATTCAGTTGATAAACTGAAAGTGATAAAGAAAAAACTTTTACAAACTCTGTTTGATCTTGTTGTTGCAAATATGTAAAGCCAGCATTCAAGTTTTCAGCAAAGATTATGAACTAACCATATTCACAATAACATTTAGGTCTCACATTTACTGATATCAAGGGCATAATCAACTAGCGAGCAATAATAATAAATCTTGGATGACAACACTTTTTCAAAACAATCATGATATGATATGACAAAATGGTATCTCGCTAGCCCTTTCTGAGACCGCAAAACATAAATGCAGAGCACCCCTGAAGGTCAAGGACTGACTAGACATTGTAATTCATGGCAAAAGAGATCCAGTCATAGTCATACTCAATATCAATTAATAGCAATGCATACAAATGACAGTAGTGCTCTCTAACTAGTGCTTTTTATAAGAGGATGATGACTCAACAATAAGAGTAAATAGATAGGCCCTTCGCAGAGGGAAGCAGGGATTTGCAGAGGTGCCAGAGCTCGAGTTTTTGAAATAGAGATAAATAATATTTTGAGTGGTATGCTTTCATTGTCAACATAACAACCAAGAGATCTCGGTATCTTCCATACTAGATACATTATAGGCGATTCCCAAACAGAATGGTAAAGTTTTTACTCCCCCACCACCAACAAGCACACTCCTCGGCTGGTCCGAAACAACGGGTACCGTCCAACTAACAACAATCATGGGGGAGTATTGTTTGCAATTAACTTTTGAATTGATTTGAGCATGGGACTGGGCATCCCGATTACCAGCCATTTTCTCGTGAATGATGAGCGGAGTCCACTCATCGTGAGAATAATCCACCTAGCATGGAAGATACTGATAGCCCCCAGTTGCCACATGAGAGATTCGGGCATACAAAACAGATTATCATTTCAAATTTACTTGGAACGGCAGGTAAATACCGCATATAGGAAGGTATGGTGGACTCATATGGAACAACTTTGGGTTTATGGAAGTGGATGCACAAACAGTATTCCCGCTTAGTACAAGTGAAGGCTAGCAAAAGGCTGGGAAGCGACCAACTAGAGAGCGACAACAGTCATAAACATGCATTGAGATTAACCAACATTGAATGCAAGCATGAGTAGGATATAAATCACCATGAACATAAATATCGTGGAGGCTATGTTGATTTTGTTTCAACTACATGTATGAACATGTGCCAAGTCAAGCCACTCGAATCATTCAAAGGAGGATACCATCCTATCATACTACAGCACAACCATTTTAAAAGCATGTTGGCACGCAAGGTAAACCATTATAAACTCCTAGCTAATTAAGCATGGCATGAGTAACTATAATCTCTAATTGTCATTGCAAACATGTTTCATTCATAATGAGCTGAATCAAGAACGATGAACTAATCATATTTACAAAAACAAAATAGGTCGAGTTCATACCAGCTTTTCTCCCTCTCAATCATTTCATCATATATCGTCATTATTGCCTTTCACTTGCACGACCGAACGGTGTGAATAATAATAATAGTGCACGTGCATTGGACTAAGCTGGAATCTGCAACATTTATTTCAAAGGAGAAGACAAGGTAATATGGGCTCTTTGTTAGATCAACAATAACGCATATGAGAGCCACTCAACATTTTCATCGTGGTCTTCTCCTCTCGACCCCCAAAGAAAAGAAAAGAGTTTCAAAGAAACACACTGAAATGTTTTTGGAGTTTTTGTTTTTCTGAAGAAGGTAAAACAAGAACGAGAAAAACTATTTACACGGGAAAGCTCCCAACAAGCAAAAGAAGAATGAGAAATCTCTTTGGGTTTTCTTTAAGTACTACTACTAAGCATGCATAGAAAGGAAATAAGCTACAACTAATTTTTTTGGTTTTTAACAAAGTTTTTCAAACACACAAGAAGAAAGCGAGAAAAAGAAAATAACTAGCATGGATAATACAATGAAAAAGTATGAACACCGACAACTAGAATGAGTGTGAACATGAATGTAATGTCGGTGAGAAATACGTACTCCCCCAAGCTTAGGCTTTTGGCCTAAGTTGGTCTAAGCCCATGGATCAAAGTAGCCCTCTCTGGTGTACTGAGGAGGATCCTGGGGGTTCCACTCGTTAGCGAGCTCCTGTGGCTCCCACTAATAAATAGTCTGCTGATATGGATCAGGCGATGGTTCTGGCTCAGGAGCTGGGGATCGCGTCCCCTCCCAGTATGCATGAATGTCCGCGGGCAAAACAAAGTACCTACCTGAATGAATATCGAACAAAGTAGGTGCAGGCAAGGTAATTATCTGAAAAGTATCCTCACTAAATACCAGGTTATATATGAGTCTCTTTTCCTTATCATAGCGAATAAACTTATGTGCTACCATGCTTTCATAATCTAAGTATATAGTGGGTAGTAACTTCTCCTCTTTTTCATCGTGCCTAATGGGTATCTCGAAGCGTCTAGCAAGGCGGGAGGCGAAGATACCTCCGAAAATAGGACCCTTTGTACGGTTTAAACTCAACCGTTTAGCAATCATATCGCCTAAACTGAAAGTTCTATCACGAAGTAAAGCATGGCTCAAAATAGCAAGGTCAGGAGCACTAAGGCCTCCACTGTCCCCGCGACCAATTAAACATCTCCCCACAAATAATGAGTAGTAGCGCAAAACAGGAAAATGTAAGCTAGATACTCTTGCTTCCAACACCTTTCTCCCTTCCCCTACGGTAACTTCATCAATAAAATCTTCCATATCGCTAGGACGTGGCTCGTCGACGCTACCCTCATAAGGTAATTTACAAACCTCACAAAAGTCATAAAGCGTCATCTCCTTATGCTCATCATATAAGTGAAACTCTACCGTGGGTGGTGATCTCCTAGCATGAAAGTGAAAATTTTGCATGAAAGTATTAGTAAGTAGGAGGTACTGATCACACTGGTCGTGGAGGAAGTCAGTGATGCTTGCATTCTCGGCCAAATAATAGAAATCCTCATAAATTCTGGCCGCTTCCAAGAATGCATCACATGGCCATTCACACGGCCGAACCTCCGCGGTGCGAGGAAGATTGTACTTGGGCTTCTCCTTCTCCTCATTTTCTTTTTCCTTTGAACCCCGGCTCGAAGAGCCTCTCAACAATCTCCTCATCATTTTCTTCCTCTGAAAATTTTCTGAAAATTTTAGTGACTCAAAATAAAAGTGAACCAAACTCAACAAAAATGATAGCAACTACTCCTACAAGTGTCTAGAGGCTATATCATGCATCAAAACTACTTTGGACCATATAAATTTGACATGCAAGCTCAAGAACAAGGTCACCACAGCAGCAAAAATTTGCAATAAATAAAGCACTAGAAGAAAAACTAATTGGACCATTGGAGGAGTCACGTACCGAAGAACAATCCCCCAAAGCAGTTTTGTGAATGGAGCTTTGAGCAAGGAGATCGAAAATGGCAGCAAAATGAGCAAGAACACGAGTTTGAGCTACGGGATGATTTTTTCTGGAGGAAGACGAAGTTGATGGGTGCTAGAATAAGTGGAGGGGACCCACGTGGAACCCACAAGACAGGGGGCGCGCCCAGGGGGGTAGGGCGCGCCCTCCACCCTTGTGGCCCACTGGTGCATCCCCTGGTGCATGTTCAGTGCCAGAAATTCTCAAATATTCTATAAAAAATCATACTAAATTTTCAGGGCATTTGGAGAACTTTTATTTTTGGGACATTTTTTATTTCACAGATAATTCAGAAAACAGACAAAAAAGACTATTTTTGCTTTATTTAATCTAAATAACAGAAAGTAACAGGTGGGTATAGAAGGTTGTGCCTTCTAGATTCATCCATCTCATGCTCATCAAAAGGAACCAGTTAACAAGGTTGATCAAGTCTTATTAACAAACTTCTTCCGAATAACATGAAACCAGAGAATTTTTGAATAACACTAAGTTACCTCAACGGGGATATGCATGTCCCCAACAATAAGAATATCATATTTCTTTTTGACAGTAGGAAGGGGGGATTTAAAACCTCCAATAGCAATAGTAGCAATATTTTCAATAGAATTGATGCTATGAACTTGAGGTTGTTTCTTCGAAAAGTATACCGTATGCTCATTACCATTAACATGAAAAGTGACATTGCCTTTGTTGCAATCAATAACAGCCCCTGCAGTATTCAAAAAGGGTCTACCAAGGATGATCGACATACTGTCGTCCTCGGGAATATCAAGAATAACAAAGTGCGTTAAGATAGTAATGTTTGCAACCACAATAGGCACATCCTCACAAATACTGATGGGTATAGCAGTTGATTTATCATCCATTTGCAAAGAGATTTCAGTAGGTGTCAACTTATTCAATTCAAGTCTACGATATAAAGAGAAAGGCATAACACTAACACCGGCTCCAAGATCACATAAAGCAGTTTTAACATAATTTCTTTTAATAGAACATGGTATAGTTGGTACTCCTGGATCTCCAAGTTTCTTTGGTATTCCACCCTTAAAAGTATAATTAGCAAGCATGGTGGAAATTTCAGCTTCAGGTGCCTTTCTTTTATTTGTAACAATATCTTTCATGTACATAGCATAAGGAGGCATTTTAAGCATATCAGTCAGACACATACGCAAAAAGATAGGTCTAATCATTTCAGCAAAGCGCTCAAAATCCTCATCATCCTTTTTCTTGGATGGATTAGGAGGAAAGGGCATGGGTTTCTGAACCCATGGTTCTCTTTCTCTACCATGTTTCCTAGCAAGAAAGTCTCTCTTATCATAACGTTGATTCTTTGATTGTGGGTTATCAAGATCAAGAGCAGGTTCAATTTTAACATCATTATCATTACTAGGTTGAGCTTCAACATGAACATCATCATTGACATTATCACTAGGTTCATGTTCATCACCAGATTGTGTCTCGGCATCAGAAATAGAAATATCATTAGGATTCTCAGGTGTATCTATAACAGGTTCACTAGAAGCATGCAAAGTCCTATCAGTTTTCTTTTTCTTTTTATTAGGACTAGGTGCATCACTGTTAACTCTCTGAGAATCTTGCTCAACTCTCTCAGGGTGGCCTTCCGGATACAAAGGTTTCTGAGTCATTTTACCACCTCTGGTCATAACCCTAACATCATTATCATTGTTCTTACTATTCAACTCATTAAGCAAATCATCTTGTGCCTTAAAAACTTGTTCTACCTGAGTTGTAACCATGGAAGCATGTTTACTAATAAGCTTAAGCTCATTAACAGCTCTACTCATATAATCACCCAAGTGGTCAAGCATGTAAGCATTACGTTTCAATTGTCTACTAACATAAGCATTGAAGTTTTCTTGTTTAACAATAAAATTATCAAACTCATCCAAGCATTGACTAGCAGACTTATAATGAGGAATATCACCTTCATCAAATCTATAGAGAGAGTTTACCTCTACTACCTGTGTCGGGTTATCAAGACCATGTATTTCTTCAATAGGCGGTAAATTCTTAACATCTTCAGCTTTAATACCTTTTTCTTTCATAGATTTCTTTGCCTCTTGCATATCTTCAGGACTGAGAAATAGGATACCTCTTTTCTTCGGAGTTGGCTTAGGAGTTGGTTCAGGAAGTGTCCAATCATTATCATTACTCAATATATTATTCAATAGCAATTCAGCTTGCTCAACAGTTCGTTCCCTGAAAACACAACCAGCACAACTATCTAGGTGGTCCCTAGAAGCATCGGTTAGTCCATTATAAAAGATATCAAGTATTTCATTTTTCTTGAGAGGATGATCAGTCAAAGCATTAAGTAATTGGAGAAGCCTCCCCCAAGCTTGTGGGAGACTCTCTTCTTCAATTTGCACAAAGTTAAATATTTCCTGTAAGGCAGCTTGTTTCTTATGAGCAGGAAAATATTTTTGAGAGAAGTAATATATCATATCCTGGGGACTACACACACAACCAGGAGCAAGAGAATTAAACCATATCTTAGCATCACCCTTTAATGAGAAAGGAAACAATTTAAGAATATAGTAATAGCGAATTTTTTCCTCATCAGCAAATAGGGTGGCTATATCATTCAATTTAGTAAGACGTGCCACAACAGTTTCAGATTCATAACCATAGAAAGGATCGGATTCAACCAAAGTAATTAACTCAGGATCGACAGAGAATTCATAATCCTTATCAGTAACAAAGATAGGTGAAGTAGCAAACTTAGGGTCATATTGCATTCTAGCATTCAAAGACTTTTCTTTCAGCTTAGCTAACAGTTTCTTAAGATCATCTCTATCATTGCAAGCAAGAAAGTCTCTAGCAGTTTCATCGTCCATAATATAACCCTTAGGTACAACAGGAAATTCATATCTAGGGGGAGAATCATAATCTTCAGTTTCAATAATATCCTCAGTTTCAGTAATTTCATTCTCTCTAACCCTAGCAAGTTGTTCATCAAGAAATTCACCTAGTGGCACAGTATTATCAAGCAAAGTAGTCGCATCATCATAAGCATCATGCATAGCAGAAGTGGCATCATCAATAACATGCGACATATCAGAATCAACAGCAGGTGTAGGTGTCACAAGCTTACTCAAAACAGAAGGTGAATCAAGTGCAGAGCTAGATGGCAGTTCCTTACCTCCCCTCGTAATTGAGGGAAAAATCTTGGTTCTTTGATCTTTCAAATTCTTCATAGTGATCAACAGATATAAATCCCAAGTGACTCAGAGAATAGAGCTATGCTCCCCGGCAACGGCGCCAGAAAAAGGTCTTGATAACCCACAAGCATAGGGGTTCGCAACAGTTTTTGAGGGTAGAGTATTCAACCCAAATTTATTGATTCGACACAAGGGGAGCCAAAGAATATTCTCAAGTATTAGCAGCTGAGTTGTCAATTTAACCACACCTGAAAGACTTAATATCTGCAGCAAAGTATTTAGTAGCAAAGTAGTATGGAAGTAACGGTAACGGTGGCAAAAGTAACAGTAGCAGTTTTATAGCAATCGTAACAGTGGCAACGGAAAAGTAACTTAGCAAAGATCAATATGTGAAAAGCTCGTAGGCAATGGATCGGTGATGGATAATTATGTCGGATGGCATTCATCATGCAACAGTTATAACATAGGGTGACACAGAACTAGCTCCAATTCATCAATATAACGTAGGCATGTATTCCGAATATAGTCATACGTGCTTATGGAAAAGAACTTGCATGACATCTTTTGTCCTACCCTCCTGTGGCAGCGGGGTCCTAATGGAAACTAAGGGATATTAAGGCCTCCTTTTAATAGAGAATCGGACCAAAGCATTAGCACTTAGTGAATACATGAACTCCTCAAACTACTGTCATCACCGGGAAGTGAGCCGACTATTGTCACTCCGGGGTTGCTGGATCATAACACGTAGTAGGTGACTATAACTTGCAAGATAGGATCAAGAACACAAATATATTCATGAAAAAATAATAGGTTCAGATCTGAAATCATGGCACTCGGGCCCTAGTGACAAGCATTAGGCATAGCAAAGTCATAGCAACATCAATCTTAGAACATAGTGGATACTAGGTATCAAACCCTAACAAAACTAACTCGATTACATGGTAAATCTCATCCAACCCATCACCGTCCAGCAAGCCTATGATGGGATTACTCACGCACAGCAGTGAGCATCATGAAATTGGTGATGGAGGATGGTTGATGATGACGACGGTGATGATTTCCCCTCTCCGGAGCCCCGAACGGACTCTAGATTTGCCCTCCCGAGGAAGAACAGGAGGTGGCGGCGGCTCCGTATCATAAAACGCGATGAATCCTTCTCTCTGATTTTTTTCTCCCCGAACATGAATATATGGAGTTGTAGTTGTGGTCGGTGGAGCCTCGTGTGACCCACAAGACCAGAGGGCGCGCCCTCCACCCTTGTGGACAGGGTGTGGGTCCCCTTCGGTTGATTCTTTCACCAATATTTTTTATTTATTCCAAAAATAATCTCCATGAAGTTTCAGGTCATTCCGAGAACTTTTATTTCTGCACAAAAATAACACCATGGCAATTCTGCTGAAAACAGCGTCAGTCCGGGTTAGTTCCATTCAAATCATGCAAACTAGAGTCCAAAACAATGGCAAAAGAGTTTGGAAAAGTAGATACGATGGAGATGTATCATGTACTAAGTTGTAAAACTCTCTTTAACTTCGGTTTTGTAATGTTAATAACCCCCCCCCCCCTCGCAGCACCTATTCCTTCGAAGTATCTGTTTTTCAGGTGGATTCATTATCAGACATTACGAATGACTGCACTATGCTAGCAATGGATTTTATCTTATCAGTGCGAATCATTTTTTCAGATGAATGAAATTTCCGCCTTATATACAAATTATTGTAGGAGAATCTCATCATACAATTAATTCCCTGCATACATTCTGGGGGAGTATATTTCATCCTCGAAAATAGTAACATTGTTTCACTCCCACTGTTTTATTTATCGCATATGTTTCTCTCTTTGATGATTATCTATTTTGCCAACAATTGTTCAAAAAGGGGGAGATTTCAGTGCAATGACTTGTCTCCTTATGTTTTGAAGATTGTTGACATAAATAGTGAGGGATTAATGTGTTGGCTAGTGCACATAGAGTAATAGGTCCCTGATGTCATGAGGAGTTTAATATAAACTCCGAAGGTAATACCCTGTGTGGCAGCGAGTATTATCCACGAATATTATGCTGCGGAGAGTGACCCCTAAAAATTGCTAACGTAAAGCAATTGGTTATATGGAATCCAAAGAAATTGACTGGATCTGAAAGAAGTCAAAGACGAAGTGAAGACGTAGCATTTTTTTCGTTCTTCTTCTTTTCTTTCATTGAGTCATAGGACCACCATACTATTAAGAGGGATATAGTGTTCAAAACTTTGATTCTCTTATGCTAAACTCAATCCTATGAAAGTTGTGAGAGAAATCTCTTGGTGCTCCGAGCAAAAACTTGCCAGCAAGAAACTGTGATCTTCTTCGCTGCGAGAGATTTGTCTCCGACCGAAGAGTTAGCATTACTTGTTCCTCAAGTAATGTTACCTTTGCTTTCAAATACGACCGTTGGGAATGTGATGATTGACCATTGGCTAGACCGCATGTCCAAAATAGTCATTTCCCATAGGGGAAGGTTGCGACTATAAATAGCCACCCCGCACTGGCTTTGTCTAGTGGCTGCTCCATTTGATTCCGAGAAGATTGTTGACCAACTCCCTCTCGAGAGTGATTTGAGTTTAAAATCCACTGAGAGAAAAACCCCAGAGATGAAAATTAGATAGTGGTTTAGCATCACTCGAATCTAAGTCTAGTACGCTCCGCCTATTACTCTTGAGAGTTGCAAACTCTCTAGACGGTTAGGTGTCAATTTCTTCAGAGACCAAGGGTGATTGTGGTTCTCGAAGAAGAAGTCCGTGAAGGTTCGAAGATCACCTCAAGTATCTACCACGAGTGATCGGTGTTTGTTGACGAACCAATTGTCGAGGAGAATAGAACGAAGAGAGATTATCGTATGTGTTAAATCACAACCCCTCCAACCAGACGTAGTCCTTGTGTAGAAGGGCGAACTGGTCTACCAAATTCTCTATTGCCATCGAGCCTCACTGGTTATTTCTTCACTCCTTATCATTCGAATTTCTTTGCATGATTGAATTCAACCATGTGATTTATCATCGATGAATATGTTTTGTTCTAGCTCGATAGTTTACTTTCACTCACTGTAATCTGTTATCTTTTGTTCTGCTGCTGGGTTCCGGGAGTTTTGAAGTTTCCGAAAGAAATTTTAAAACCCCCATTCACCCCCTCTTTTAGACATACTTCGTTCCTACAAACCCTAACTCATCATTCTTTTGGTGCTTATGTATTTTTTTATGTAATTCTTGAACATATGTACCTATCAATAGAATAATGCATTGGTTGTTGAACCTAATGGATATGAAATAAGTTCTTGCCTACTTTCCAAGTAAATTCCTGCACAATTTTAAATTGTGGCGATTACATTAGGGAGAAAATACGCTTTGCAGGTCATTATGCCGCACACGGTGTGTAAAGCGCAACGTGTGTGATATACCTCATAATCTGACATGTTTCACAGAGAGAAAACATGTGTGACCATGCACACAATTGCCGCTTGCAAAGCGTATGTGATGTGAGACAATATCACAAATGTTGCAACCAAACTAAATGTTTGTGATAGTCGCCTTATCATACACGCGTTACAATCATGAACTGTTTATGATGTCGTACTGCTACTTCTTGAGCTTGTGTTGATTTTTTCCTTGAAGAGGAAAGGGTGATGCATCAAAGTAGAGATAAGTATTTCCCTTAGTTAAGAACCAAGGTATCAATCCAGTAGGAGGTACAAGCAAGTACCCAATAGATGCACCTACACAAACTAACAAACACTGGCACACAACGCGAAAAAGGGGTTGTCAATCCCTTCACGGTCACTAGCAAGAGTGAGATCTAATAGGGATAGATATAAAAGATAAGTAAAAGGCAAAATAAAGTAAACATAAATAAATTGCAGCAAGGTATTTTTAGGTTTTTCATTTTATAGATCTGAAAATATATAATGAGAAATAGACCCGGGGGCCATAGTTTTCACTAGAGGCTTCTCTCTTGAAAGGAACACATACGGTGGGTGAACAAATTACTGTTGAGCAATTGATAGAAAAGCGCAAAGTTATGATGATATCCAAGGCAACGACCATGAATACAGGCATCACGTCCGTGACAAGTAGACCGACTCCTGCCTGCATCTACTACTATTACTCCACACATCAACCGCTATCCAGCATGCATCTAGTGAATTAAGTTAACAAGAACAGAGTAACGCCTTAAGCAAGATGACATGATGTAGAGGGATAGATCCAATCAATATGGTAAAAACCCCATCTTTTTATCCTTAATGGCAACAATACAGATACGTGCCTCGCTACCCCTACCGTCACTGGGTGAGGACACTGCAAGATTGAACCCATCACAAAGCACCTCTCCCATTGCAAGAAAAACCAATCTAGTTGGCCAAACCAAATCGATAGATCGAAGATAAATACAAAGCTATCTTAATCATGCATAAAAGAGTTCAGAGAAGAATCAAATAATATACATAGATAATCTGATCATAAATCCATAATTCATCGGATCTCAACAAATGCACCACAAAAGAAAATTACATCGAATAGAACTCCAAGAACATCGAGGAGAACATTGTATTGAAGATCAAAGAGAGAGAAGAAGCCATCTAGCTACTATCTATGGACCCGTAGGTCTGTGGTAAACTACTCACGTATCATCGGAAGGGCAGCAAGGTTGGTGTAGAGGCCCTCCGTGATCGAATCCCCCTCCGGCAGGGTGCCGAAAAAGGCCCCAAGATGGGATCTCATGAGAACAAAAGCTTGCAGCGGCGGAAAAGTATTTTTGGTGTGCCCTCTGATATACGGGGAATATTTGGGTATTTATGGAGACAGGATTAGGGTTAGGAGAGCTACAAGGGGCCCACAAGCCTAGGGGCGCCCCCCAGGGCGTGCCCCTAGGGCTTGTGGCCTCCTCGTGGGTCTTCTGGCCTCCTCCCGAAGCTTCCTAGGTGTCTTCTGGTCCAAGAAAAATCATCGTAAAGTTTCATTCCATTTGGACTCCATTTGGTATTGATTTTCAGTAAAAGACAAAAACAAAGGAAAAACAGCAACTGGCACTGGGCACTAGGTTAATAGGTTAGTCCCAAAAAATGATATAAAATAGCACATTAATGCATATAAAACATCCAAGATGGATAATATAATAGCATGGAACAATAAAAAATTATAGATACGTTGGAGACGTATCAAGCATCCCCAAGCTTAATTCCTGCTCGTCCTCGAGTAGGTAAATGATAAAAAATAGAATTTTTGATGTGGAATGCTACCTAACATATTTATCAATGTATTTTTTTATTATTGTGGCATGAATGTTCAGATCCATAAGATTCAAAACAAAAGTTTAATATTGACATAAAAACAATAATACTTCAAGCATACTAATAAAGCAATCATGTCTTCTCAAAATATCATGGCTAAAGAAAGTTATCCCTACAAAATCATATAATCTTGTCATGCTCTATCTTCATCACACAAAGTATTTATCATGCACAACCCTGATGACAAGCCAAGCAATTGTTTCATACTTGTAATGTTCTAAAGCTTTTTCAACTTTCACGTAATACATGAGCGTGAGCCATGGATATAGCACTATAGGTGGAATAGAGTATGGGTGAGATTGTTAGGAGAAGACAAAAAGGAGAAAGTCTCACATCAACTAGGCAAATTAATGGGCTATGGAGATGCCCATCAATTGATATCGATGCAAGTGAGTAGGGATTGCCATGCAATGGATGCACTAGAGCTATAAGTGTACGAAAGATCAAAAAGAAAACTAAGTGGGTGTGCATCCAACTTGCTTGCTCACGAAGACCTAGGGCAATTTGAGGAAGACCATCATTGGAATATACAAGCCAAGTTCTATAATGAAAAATTCCCACTAGTATATGAAAGTGATAAAATAGGAGACTCTCTATCATGAAGAACATGGTGCTACTTTGAAGCACAAGTGTGGTAAAGGATAGTAACATTGTCCCTTCTCTCTTTTTCTCTCATTTTTTTCTTTTTCTCTCCTTTTTCTTTTTTTCTTTTTGGGCTCTTTGGCCTCTTTTTTTAATTTAAGTCCAGAGTCTCATCCCGACTTGTGGGGGAATCATAGTCTCCATCATCCTTTCCTCACATGGGACAATACTCTAATAATGATGATCATCACACTTTTATTTACTTACAACTCAATACTAGAACAAAATATGACTTTATATGAATGTCTCCGGCGGTGTACCAGGATGTGCAATGATCTAGAGTGACATGTATAAAAAATATGAACGGTGGCCAAGCCACAAATACTATGCCAACAACATGATCATGCAAAGCAATATGACAATGATGAAATGTGTCATAGTAAACGGAACGGTGGAAGTTGCATGGCAATATATCTCGGAATGGCTATGGAAATGCCATAATAGGTAGGTATGGTGGCTGTTTTGAGGAAGGGTATATGGTGGGTTTAACTGTGACGCCCCCGACTCAATCGTGCACTAATCATACACGCAAACATGCACGATCAAGCACAGGGACTCACGGGAAGATATCACAACACAACTCTAACACAAATAAATGGAGGTCCACAATATTACAAACCAGGGATCCGGAGATCCGAATACATAAGTCAGGCATACAAATATTATCTGAGTACAGACATAGTTAGACAAGTTTTGCCTTAAGAAGGCTAGCACAAACAACGACTCTAGATCGAAAGGCGTTGGCCTCCTGCCTGGGAGCCTCTGATCCTACTCCTGGTCGGCTGGCTCGGTCTAGTAGTACGTGCCGTCTGGACCCTCCTGGTAGTAAGCTCCTGTGGTGGCATCTGGCTCCGAGGCTCCATCGTCTGAGGTATCGTCAAAGGTGGGATATGGGGAAAAAGAAGTATAAAGCAACCGTGAGTACTCATTCGAAGTACTCAGCAAGCAAGGATCTACACTACATATGCAACATTATCAATGGAGAAAGGCTGTATATGTGGACTGGGCTGCAGAAATGCCAGAATAGAGAGAAGGCCTAGTCCTATCGAAGACTAGCATCTTCACGAAGCCATCATCTTGCAGCAATAGAAGAGAGTAGAATAGCGTTTTATTAAGCAAGCCTAGAGATCCTTCCTTGACTCCCAAGCGAGAAAGCGATCCCGAAGCTTCAATTAAGTAACCAGTATCCAGTTCAAGTAGTAGATCGAGATACACAAACTGAGCGTCCTTTACCGTAGGACCGGCTATCGATAGATCATTCATCCCTGCAGGGGTGCACTACTGTTACCCAACACGCTCGATCACCTCTGGCCGGACACACTTGCTGGGTAATGCCTGGCCTCGGGAGATCAACACGAAGCAGCGCCCTACCTAGGCTCGGCAGAGAGGTCAGCACGCCGGACTAACCTATGCACCCAGAGGTCTTGGGCCATCGCCCTGGGCACCCTGCGCATTGCGAGACTGGCCGGGGTGCAGGCGCGACACTGAACTCGTCAGTGAAGTATCCAGCCCAATCCCGACAATCAGCCCGCACGGTGAATCGTGACGTCTGACGAGCTTTCGGGAGAAACGTACATCGCAGAGGGCCCCATAACCATTATCCCGCGTGGTGGTAGTGCGTATAGGGCACGTCGACCCACTCAGATCACACATCCAAACCTGATAAGCTGATTTAGTAACATGCGGAAGCGTTCAGAGTTTCTGAAGCTCCGCCACAATATCACACTCGAGTGCCCTTCCGGCACACCCGACATCATAGATCCCCAGCGGGTACCCACCAGGGTCGACCCGCCTGTAACAAAGGTCAAGTAACCGTGTGGCCATAACATCAAGGGGGAAACCCGAGGAATCACCCACGGAGGATTCCACTCGATGAAATCATCAGGGCGAACGTATGAGGCATCACCCTTGAGGTTCACACTGAGGGGTTGCACGACAGAGTCGTATCGGAAGTGGAGAAGGAGGAATCACCCTCGATGACCACGACCGAACAGCTACACTGCAGAGTATTCATCAGGAGTGCGTTACGAGGTATCACCCTCGGCACTCGAGAGTAGTTATGCAGAGTCGTACAACTAAGGGGGTGAAGTGATGTGTCGGTCTCTGGTCGTCAATCACGTTGATCGAGCAGTCGATGATGAAGCAGAGGCATCAGGGGTAAAGTGGTGGGGTCACTGATGGTTCACTACCAACCTATACTAAACAGTTTAACATAGGTAGGTAAGGTAACAATGAACATGGTACAAAAGCAGGCTATGCATCAGAATAGGAGCATACATTAACGTAGCAAAATCTAATGCAAGCAGGAGAAATGGAATGGGTGATATCTGGATGCTCAAGGGGGGGGGGCTTGCCTGGTTGCTCTGGCAAGAGAGAGGGATCGTCAACGGGCTGCTTGTCTATGGCGTAGTCGAACTCAGCTGTGTCGGCGTCGGTTTCGGCGTCTATCGAGAGAGAAGGAGGGGGAGAGAAACAATAAATTCACGGCAATAATGCAAACAATATATATGACATGCCTAAATGATATGCCGGGGTGTTCTACTGCCTAACTAAATGATTTAGTTAATTTAGGAATTTATTCGGATTTATTTAGTTAAGGTAGGGCACTATTCATTTACTGATATCGGTCTAAAAGTTCCACGTTCATATAGCTAGGGGCATCTGACAGGAATACGGAGGGCGTATTCGGGTTCGTATCGAAATTCTGAGCGAGTTTCATGTATAAAGTATTTTCGTCGGAGTTACGGTTGATTTAATATGATTTTCTAAAGTTTTTATTAATTTCTGGAATTTAATTATTTATTTAAATTCAACATTATCCGAAACAGTGTATGCTGACGTCATCATGACATCAGCAGTCAACCTGACACGTGGGTCCCACCTGTCATTGTCTGGTTGGTTAATTAGGGATTAGCTAATTAATTACTGTTTAATTAAACTAACTAATTAATTAGATTAGCTTAATCAGAGTTAATTAACTTAATTAATTTACTGATTAATTAATTAATTATTAATTTTAATAACTTCATTTTTATTATTATTATTTTTTTTTTATTTTTTTTTAATAAACAGGGGCGTGGGGCCCCTGTGTCAGTGGGCTGGGCGGACATGTCCGCGGCGTGCACGTCTGGGCGCCGGACATGTCCGGCGTCCAGAGGGAGCGCACGCGCGGGCGCGCGGGCCGAGGGGGGGCTGCGGCCATGCAGCGGCGCGGGGTGGTCGGAGCGGCAGCGAGAGGCGGCGCGGCGCAGCGGGCACGGCGGGGAGAGGCGGGGCAGCGCGCGAGCGGCAGCTGCGAGCGGCGGTGTGCGGTGGGCGGTGCGCGGGCAGGTGCGGGGCACGGCCAGCGAGCGCGCGCGGGCGGCGGTAGCGGGGCGCGGCCCGGGCGCGGTGAGCGCGGCATGGGCGGAGGCGCGAGCGGCGCGGCGAGCAGAGGGGAGACGGAGGGGGGGTCCTCACGTTCGATGCAGGGGAGAGGGGGCGGCGAGGCTCGGTGGAGCTCGTCGGGGGAGAGGACGAGGAGGACGGCGAGCGGTGCCGGGCGCGGCGTCGGGCGGCAGCGTCGAGCGCGGCGAGGCGAGCGGCGCGGGGCAGCGCCCGATCCGGGTCAGGAGGAGGGGAAACAGGGGAGCGGGGTGGGGGTTAGGGTTTCTGGTGGCTCCGAGGGAGCCATATAGGCCAGGGGGTGGGCCGAGGCCCAGTTGGGCCGGGGGAGGGTTTTGCTTTTTTTTTTTGTCTTTTTCTTTTTTTTATTCTTATTTTCTGATTTGTAATTAGTTAGGCCTGAAACTGACTTTTACAAAATATGGCTCTTGTTCCATTAATTGCTAAACATTATCTACCACTGTCAAAAATTGGTTTGGAGTCAATTGGATTTCACACAAATTTTATAGTAAATAAAATGTATTAAACCTTGCTGTTTTGGTAATGTTAGAGCCACCTAATTAATTTATTAATTGTTGGTTACAATTTTAGAATAGTCCCTGTAATATTTGTTATTTATTAAACATTTTAGTTTCTATGTTGAACAACTTTTATTTTCTACTTTCATTTAAATTTGAATTTTGACTTAGGAGTTGAAATGCAATATGATGCAAATGATGATTTGGCACTGTTAATCATGCTGACTTGTCATTATCAAAAGTGATTACTTTGGCTAATGACAGGGGGTGTTACATTAATGCAACGGCGAAAGTTGCGCGGTATTAGAGAAGCTAGGAATGGTGGAAGGGTGAGAGTGCGTATAATCCATGGACTCAACATTAGTCATAAAGAACTCACATACTTATTGCAAAAAATTGTTAGCCATCGAAACAAAATACTAATACGTATGCTCCTAGGGGGATAGATTGGTAGGAAAATACCATCGCTCGTCCCCGACCGCCACTCATAAGGAAGACAATAAAAAATAAATCATGCTCCAACTTCATCACATAACGATAGACCATACATGCATGCTTCAGGAATCACAAACCTTAACACAAGTATTTCTACTAATCCACAATTACTCTCTAGCATGACTCTAATATCACCATTTTTATATCACAAAACAAATGCAAAGAATCAAACTTCTCATATATTCAATGCTCTTTATGAAAGTTTTTATTATATCCCTCTTGGATACCCATCATATTAGGACCAAATTCATAACCCAAGCAAATTGCCATACTATTTTTAAGACTCTCAAAACAATATAAGTGAACCATGAGAGTTCATCAATTTCTATAAAATGAAACCACCGTTGTGCTCTAAAAAGATATAAGTGAAGCACTAGAGCAACTGCCTAACCCAAAAGATATAAATGAAGCACATAGAGTATTCTAATAAATTCATGATTAATGTGTGTCCCTCTCAAAAGGTGTGTACAGCAAGGATTATTGTGGCAAACTAAAAATCAAAGACTCAAATAATACAAGACGCTCCAAGCAAAACACATATCATGTGGTGAATAAAAATATAGCCTCAAGTAAATTTACCGATGTATCGAAGACAAAAGAGCCCCCCAGGATTAGATGCTTGGTTGTCCTTGAATATTACCTTGGGGTGCCTTGGGCATCCCCAAGCTTAGGCTCTTTCCACTCCTTATTCCATAGTCCATCAAATCTTTACCCAAAACTTGAAAACTTCACAACACAAAACTCAACAAAAAACTCGTTAGATCCGTTAGTATGATAAAACAAATCTCCACTTTTAGGTACTGTTGTGAACTCATTCTAATTTTATATTTGTGTTATATCTACTGTATTCTAACTTCTCCATGGTTCATACCCCCCGTTACTACACATAGATTCATCAAAATAAGCAAACAACACATCGAAAACAGAATCTGTCAAAAACAGAACACTCTGTAAAGACCAGAATATTAGTCATACTTCTGTAACTCCAAAAATTCTAAAAAATTAGGACAACAGAGGCAATTCATATATAAACTTGTTTAAAAAATTCAGAATTTTTCCTCATTCCAGTGAATTTTAACAATTCTGTTACTAGACGCAAAACTTTCTGTTTGTCAGCAAAACTAAATCAATGATATACCAAAGCATCCCAAAGGTCTTGCTTGGCTCAAACACTAATTAAAATGCAAAAACACAATTACTACATAGGTAATATTGTGTATTTATTGAAAAACAGGAGCAAAAGCAAAAAGACATAAACTAAAATTGGGTTGCCTCCCAACAAGCGCTATTGTTTTATGCCCCTAGCTAGGCATAATGCATAGATCTAGGTATTGTCATCTTTGGTATGCAATCCATAAGTGGCCCTTATAATAGATTCATATGGCAACTTAATTTTCTTTCTTGGAAAGCGTTCCATGCCTTTCCTTAATGGAAATTGAAATCTAATATTTCCTTCTTTCATAACAATAATTGCACCAATAGTTCTAAGGAAAGGTCTACCAAGTATAATAGGGCATGTAGGATTGCAATCTATATCAAGCACAATAAAATCTATGGGCACATAATTCCTATTTGCAACAATGAGAACATCATTAATCCTTCCCATAGGTTTCTTAATAGTGGCCACTAGATGCAAATTCAAAGAATAATCATCAAGTTTATGGAAACCTAACACATCGCATAAAGTTTTTGGGATAGTTGAAATGCTAGCACCCAAATCACATAAGGCATTGCACTCATAAACTTTAATCTTAATTTTAATAGTAGGTTCCCACTCATCATAAAGCTTTCTAGGGATTGAAACTTCAAACTCAAGTTTTTCTTCAAAAGATTTCATCATAGCATCAACAATATGTTTAGTAAAAGCCTTATTTTGATTATAAGCATGATGTGAATTAAGCATGGATTGCAACAAGGAAATACAATCTATTAAAGAACAATTATCATAATTAAAGTCCTTGAAATCCAAAAGAGTGGGTTCATCGCTATTTAAAGTTTTGACCTCTCCAATCCCACTTTTATCAATTTTTTCATTAAGATCTTCACCCTCCAAATTATTGGGACGCCTTATAGCCAAAGTTGACTCATCTCCAGTCCCTTCTTTATCAAGTTTTATATTAGCAAACAAAGATTCAATAAGAGTCACACCAATCACTTTAAGATCTTCATCATTATTATCACGAAAACTAGAAGAACATGCTTTTTCTAGCCAATCTCTCTTAGCACGCATCCTAGCGGTTCTTTCTCTACTTTTATTCATAGAAATTTTAATAGCTTTCAGAGACTCATTAATATCAATCTTGGGTGGCATTGATCTAATCTTAAAGGAATCAATCTCATGAGAAATTCTATCAACGTTTCTAGCCAAATAATCAATCTTAAGCAAATTTTCTTCTACCATAGTATTGAAATTCTTTTGAGAATTAATAAATTCTTTAATATTGTTCTCAATATCAGAGGGTATCTTATTATAATTTACATAAGAATTATTGTAGGAATTACCATAATTATTAGAGGGATTACTAGGAAACGGTCTAGGGTTGAAGTTCCCTCTATACACGTTATTACCAAAATTGTTCCTACCAACAAAATTCACATCCATAGATTCATTATTATTCTCAATCAAAGTGGAAAAAGGCATATCATTAGGATCAATAGGAGCACTCTTACTAGCAATCAATTTCATAAGTTCATCCATCATTCCACTCAAAGTATTAATTTCTTCAATCGCATGCACTTTTTTACTAGTAGATGATCTTTCCGTATGCCATTGAGAGTAATTTGCCATAATATTATCTAGGAGTTTAGTAGCTTATCCTAATGTGATTTCCATAAAAGTAACTCCCATGGCGGAATCTAAAATATTTCTAGATGCAAAATTCGATCCAGCATAAAAAAATTGTATGATCATCCATAAACTTAAACCATGAGTAGGGCAATTTCTTATCATCAATTTTATCCTCCCCCAAGATTGTGCAACATGTTCATGATCAAGTTGCTTAAAATTTATTATATCGTTCCTAAGGGAGATGATCTTAGCGGGAGGAAAGTACTTATAAATAAAAGCATCTTTACACTTATTCCATGAATCAATACTATTTTTAGGCAAAGATGAAAACCAAGTTTTAGCTCGATCTCGTAGTGAGAACAGAAATAGCTTCAATTTAACAATATCATTATCCACATCTTTTTTCTTTTGCATATCACACAACTCAACGAAAGTATTTAGATGGGATGCGGCATCCTCATTAGGACTACCAGAAAATTGTTCTTTCATAACAAGATTCAACAAAGCGGCATTAATTTCATAAGATTCTGCACTAGTGGCGGGCGCAATCAGAGTACTAACAAAATCATTATTATTAGTGTTGGAAAAATCACACAACTTGGTATTTTCTTGAGACATCGTGACAAAGCAAGCAATCTAGCACACAAGCAAACAAAAAGCAAACGAAAAGACGAACGGAAGAAGGCGAATAAAAAGGCAAATATTTTTGTGTTTTTCTGAAAACGTTTTAGAAGTGGGGGAGAGAAAAACGGGAGGCAAATGGCAAATAATGTAAGTGCAAGAGATGAGAGTTTATGATAGGTACTTGGCAGGCTTGATGTATAACCTCCCCGGCAACGGCGCCAAAAATTCTTCTTGCTACTTCTTGAGCTTGCGTTGATTTTTCCCTTGAAGAGGAAAGGGTGATGCAGCAAAGTAGAGATAAGTATTTCCCTCAGTTAAGAACCAAGGTATGAATCCAGTAGGAGGTACAAGCAAGTACCCTATAGATGCACCTACACAAACTAACAAACACTTGCACACAACGCGAAAAAGGGGTTGTCAACCCCTTCACGGTCACTAGCAAGAGTGAGATCTAATAGAGATAGATATAAAAGATAAGTAAAAGGCAAAATAAAGTAAATATAAATAAATTGCAGCAAGGTATTTTTAGGTTTTTCATTTTATAGATCTGAAAATATATAATGAGAAATAGACCCGGGGGCCATAATTTTCACCAGAGGCTTCTCTCTTAAAAGGAACACATACAGTGGGTGAACAAATTACTGTTGAGCAATTGATAGAAAAGCGCAAAGTTATGATGATATCCAAAGCAATGATCATGAATATAGGCATCACGGCCGTGACAAGTAGACCGACTCCAGCCTGCATCTACTACTATTACTCCACACATCGACCACTATCCAGCATGCATCTAGTGAATTAAGTTAACAAGAACGGAGTAACGCCTTAAGCAAGATGACATGATGTAGAGGGATAGATCCAATCAATATGGTAAAAAAAATCATCTTTTTATCCTTAATGGCAACAATACAAATACGTGCCTCGCTACCCCTATTGTCACTGGGTGAGGACACCGCAAGATTGAACCCATCACAAAGCACATCTCCCATTGCAAGAAAAACCAATCTAGTTGGTGATATGTCTCCAACATATCTATAATTTATGAAGTATTCATGCCATGTTTACAAAAAAATTATATGGTTTTGGTATGATTTGATTAGAACTAACCCGGAATGACGCTGTTTTTAGCAGAACTACCGTGGTGTCGTTTTTTGTGCAGAAATAAAAGTTCTCGGAATGGGCTGAAAATTTATGGTGATTTTTTATGGACCAAAAGAGACCCCCGAAGCACCGAGGTTTGGCCAGGAAGTGACCGAGGAGGCACAAGCCTAGGGGCGCGCCCTACCCCCTAGGGAGGGTACTCCCGGCTTGTGGGCCCCTCGGGCACCGCCTTGACGTGAGACCGACGCCAAAAATTCTTATAAATACCCAAACCTCTGAAAAGAACCCTAGATCGGAAGTTCCGCCACCGCAAGCCTCTGTATCCATGAAAAATCAATCTAGGCCCTCTCCGGCACCCTGCCGGAGGGGGCCATCCTCACCGGAGACCATGGAGGAGGAAGTCGGAGGGGCCATCATCACCATGGAGGCCAAGGACCAGAGGGAGAACCTCTCCCCATCTAGGGGGGAGGCCATGGAGAAGGAAGCACACGGGGGAGACTCTCCCCCCCCCCTCTCTCTCGGTGGCGTCGGAGTGCCTCTGGGGAACCATCATCGTGGTGATCGTCTTCATCAACATCACCTTCTTCATCACCTTCCCCATCTCTTTTAAGCGGTCCACTCTCCCGCACCCCGCTGTAATCCCCTACTTGAACATGGTGCTTTATGCCACATATTATGATCCAATGTTGTGTTGCCATCCTATGATGTTTTGAGTAGATTTCTTTTGTCTTTTGGGTTGACTGATGATCTAGATTGGTTTGAGTTGTATGCTTTATTTTGGTGATGTCCTATGGTGCCTTCCATGCCGCGCACACATGAGGGATTCCCTCTGTAGGGTGTTGCAATATGTTCATGATTCGCTTATAGTGGGTTGCTAGAGTGACAGAAGCTTAAACCCGAGTAAGGGGGTTGTTTGCGTATGGGAGTAAAGAGGACTTGATACTTTAATGCTATGGTTGGGTTTTACCTTAATGATCTTTAGTGGTTGCGGATGCTTGCTAGAGTTCCAATCATAAGTGCATATGATCCAAGTAGAGAAAGTATGTTAGCTTATGCCTCTCCCTCATATAAAATTGCAATAATGATTACCGATCTTGTTAACGATTGCCTAGGACAATTCCGCACACCGTTCCATCATTATTCCACACTTGCTATTTGTAATATATTATAATATATTCTAACTTTATGTTAACATCACCTATTTTTATATTTTAGCTCTCCGATATCATGCAAAGCTATCCTCTTTATACCCACAACGTAGTTTTATTTCTCGTTTCTAGATGAAAGCAAACGCTCGGTGTACGTAGAGTTGTATCAGTGGTAGATAGGACTTGAGAGAATATTGATCTTACCTTTAGCTCCTTGTGGGTTCGACACTCCATACTTATCACTTCCATCTTTGGAAATTGCTACGATGATTCCTTGCACTTGGGGATTATCAAGCTCTTTTCTGGCGCCGTTGCCGGGGAGCAATAGCGTGGGGTTGGTATTCTCGTGTGTGCTTGTTTGCTTTCTTCACTAAGTAGATTTTGTTTTCTCTTTTGTTTTTGTTTTCTTTAGTTGTGGGTGAAACAAAAAAATTTAAAGAATGCAAAATACAAAAAAATTACTTGCCTCTTATGCCTAAAAACTTTTTCAAAAAAGAGAAGTGATTGAAAGGTTATGCATTGGAGAAGTGAGGTTCGACCTTGAACACTTGTGTTCATGCTCATGGAAACAATGTAGAATTTTTCATGGTAGTTTCTCAAAAATAATTATCCCCTTGTATATATCCATTTTATTATAAAAATAATGTTCCAAGATTTGGCTTTAGGATGATTGGATTGCTTGTTTGCTATGTGCGGTGCAAAAACAGAAACTTTGGCTGTAGTGCGTGAATTTACATTTTTTACCGGAACGTCAAAAGTTTCTACATTTTTTAGAAAGTACTTCTATGCAAATTGTTTATTTTGTCCTATTTTTCAGAATTTTTGGAGTTACATAAGTATGGTAAATATTCAGATTGCTATAGACTGTCCTGTTTTTGACAGATTCTGTTTTCTATGTGTTGTTCGCTTATTTTGATGAATCTATGGGTTGTATCGGGGGGTATGAACCATGGTGAAGTTGGAATACAGTAGATATAATGCTAATATGAAACTAGAATGAGTTTACAACAGTACCTAAAGGTAGTGATTTGCCTTATTATACTAACGGATCTCACAAGGATTTTTGTTAAAGTTTTGTGTGGATGAAGTGTTCAAAGATCGAGGAGGTACCGATATAAGAAGAATACTGAGAGACAAGAGTTCAGGATTGGGGATGCACAAGTCACCCCAAGTAAATATTTCAAGGAGACTCAAGCATCTAAGCTTGGGGATGCCCCGGAAGGCATCCCATCTTTATTCTCCAACAATTATCGGTATACCTTGGTTTTTGTTTGTTCACATGATATGCGTCTTTTGTGTTTTTCTTTTCCTTTATGCACAATGCTAGTATGAGTAGTCCTTCATTGATTTATAGAATGCTTCATGCGCTTCACTTAAATCTTTTGAGTATGGCTTTATAGAATGCTCTTTGTGCTTCACTTAAATCTTTTGAGTATGGCTTTATAGAATGCTTCGTGTGCTTCACTTATATATTTTGAGCTTGGATATTGGTCGATCTATATTAATTGTAGAATTCTCTATGAACTTCACTTATATCCTTTAGAGTATGAATAAAATTATCATCGAAATTGGGCTTGGAAGAGTATCATTAAAATATCACTGCTTAGCTAAAAAGCTTTAAAGAAAAGTTCTTGTTTAGAGACAACATAATATTTATCCTTACTATTTTTCTGTGTTCACATGATTAAGCTATTGTATTAATCATGTTTTATAGTTTTTGTTTCAATAAAGTGCCAAGTAAAGCCTTTGGGATAGTGTGGTTGATAGTTGATTTGATTCTGTGCAAAAACAGAAACTTTTGCGTCCAGTAAAAGAATTGTTAAAATTCACTGGAACGTGGAAAAACTCTATTTTTTTACATAGTATTAATATACAAATTGTCTACGTTTTCCTAAGGTTACAGAATTTTTGGAGTAACATAAGTATGAGAATAATTCAGATCTTTACAGACTGTTCTGTTTTTGACATATTTTGTTTTCGATGCATAGTTTGCTTGTTTTCTAGTTTCTATGGCTTATATTGCTTAATATAAATTGTGGAAATTAAAGAGTACAGTAGGCATTATGTGGAAACAATTATGAATCTTGTCTTTGACAGTACCCAAGTGAATGATTTGTTTTACTATACTAACCCATCTCACAAAGTTCCGTTAAGTTTTGTGTGATTGAAGTTTTCAAGTTTTGGGTGAGATATCGATATGAGGAGAATAAGGAGTGACAAGACCCTAAGCTTGGGGATGCCCAAGGCACCCCAAGATAAAATTCAAGAAAGATACAAGCAACTAAGCTTGGGTATGCCCCGGAAGGCATCCCCTCTTTCATCTTCAACACTATCGGTATACCTTACTTGGAGCTATATTTTTATTCGTCACATGATATGTGTTTACTTGGAGCGTATTTTCATTTTACTAGCTGTTTGAATAAAATCATTGGATCTGAAATCTTGAATAAGAGAGAGTCCCCGCATGTCTATTTAACTAATTGACTACGCATTGATCTTCACTTATATCTTTTTGGAGTAGTTTTGTCATTTACTCTCGTGCTTTACTTATATCCTACGAGTAATTGGTTGAATGAATTGAATATCATAAATCTGAAATTATATATGTTTCATATGTGTACCCCATAGGGAGTAATGACTTCACATATAAGAAGTATAGGTGGTAAAATTTATTAAAAGTTAGCAAATACCGCATTGGTCACTTGAACAATTCATGAAAGAATATTGAAGGAAGAGAGATTTCACATATAAATATACTATCTTGGACATCTTCTATGATTGTGAGCCCCATTAATTATTTTCAAACTTGAGCAAATTAGTTGAAGTTGGACAAGGAAGACAACGTAATGAGTTATGTTTGGGTATATTTGTATAGAAGTTATATTGTTATGGATCCTCCAACATGTGGTGCTTGCTTAGGATTTTTTGCTAGCCAAAATTTTGTACTAAGTAGAGATACCACTTGTGCATCCAAAAACTCATAAACCCCGTTTCTTGCCATGAGTGTCCACCTTATCTACCTATGGTTTGAATAAGATCCTTCAAGTAAGTTGTCATCAGTGCAAAAAGCAATAAAATTTGCTTCTAAATATGTATGATCTTGTATTGTAAAGGAAAATAAGCGTTGTATGAACTTGTGATGGTAAAGAAATAAAAGCGACGGACTGCATAATAAAGGTTGCTATCACAAAGGGCAATACAACGTGACGTTCCTTTGCATTAAGGGTTTGCACATCCAAAAATAAAAAGCGCATGACAACCTCTGCTTTCCTCTGCGAAGGGCCTATCTTTTACTTTCATGTATTTACTTTTATGCAAGAGTCAATAGTATTCTTTCTTATGTCAACCACAATTATTCTTTAGTTGGCAAGCATCATGTGGTGGGGAAAGATCCAAGCATATATGGCCATTCAAATATATTTGATCATGAATTATTATTGTTGACAATTATCTATATGGTAAATAAGTTGGGAGGCGAAACATTAAGCCCCTATCTTTCTCTGTGTTCGACGGATGCTACTTGTTCTAAAAATATGCTTTGAGTGTTAGCAATCATGGAAGACTATATGATAGTTGAGTATGTGGAATTTGCTAAATCAAAGCTCTTACATAGACCCTTCCTGAAAGTAAGATGAATTGCAATTGTTTGGTGACTGAGAACATAGTTTGTTAGTTTTCAAGAAACTTTATGGTCTATACTTTAACATGTGAATAGCTTGTTACTTGATCATGAGAAGTTTTATGAGATGAGCTACTGTTTATGATATATAATGATGCTAGAAAAGGTGTTTGAAACTATCATTGATCAAATGTATGCACTATGCTAGCATTCACACTTCATAATTTATTTCTTTTATCATTTACCTACTCGAGGACGAGCATGAATTAAGCTTGGGGATGCTGATACGTCTCCAACGTATCTATAATTTATGAAGTATTCATGCCATGTTTACAACAATTTTATATGGTTTTGGTATGATTTGATTAGAACTAACCTGGACTGACGTTGTTTTCAGCAGAACTACCGTGGTGTCGTTTCTTGTGCAGAAATAAAAGTTCTCGGAATGGGCTGAAAATTTACGGTGATTTTTTATGGACCCAAACAGACCCCCGAAGCACCGGAGCTGGGCTAGGAAGTGACCGAGGAGGCCACAAGCCTAGGGGTGCGCCCTACCCCCCAGGGAGGGTGCTCCCGGCTTGTGGGCTCCTCAGGCACCCCCTTGACGTGAGACCGACGCCAAAAATTCTTATAAATACCCAAACCTCCGAAAAGAATCCTAGATCGGAAGTTCCGCCGCCGCAAGCCTCTGTAGCCACGAAAAATCAATCTAGGCCCTCTCTGGCACCCTACCGGAGGGGGCCATCATCACCAGAGGCCATGGAGGAGGAAGCCGGAGGGGGCCATCATCACCATGGAGGCCAAGGACCAGAGGGAGAACCTCTCCCCATCTAGGGGGGAGGCCATGGAGGAGGAAGCACAAGGGGGAGACTCTCCCCCCTCTCTCTCTCGGTGGCGCCGGAGTGCCGCCAGGGGAACCATCGCCGCGGTGATCGTCTTCATCAACATCACCTTCCTCATCTCTTTTAAGCGGTCCACTCCCCCGCACCCCGCTGTAATCCCCTACTTGAACATGGTGCTTTATGCCACATATTATGATCCAATGATGTGTTACCATCCTATGATGTTTTGAGTAGATTTCTTTTGTCTTTTGGGTTGATTGATGATCTAGATTGGTTTGAGTTGTATGCTTTATTTTGGTGTTGTCCTATGGTGCCTTCCGTGCCGCGCACACGTGAGGGATTCCTGCCGTAGGGTGTTGCAATATGTTCATGATTCGCTTATAGTGGGTTGCTAGAGTGACAGAAGCTTAAACCCGAGTAAGGGGGTTGTTTGCGTATGGGAGTAAAGAGGACTTGATACTTTAATGCTATGGTTGGGTTTTACCTTAATGATCTTTAGTAGTTGCGGATGCTTGCTAGAGTTCCAATCATAAGTGCATATGATCCAAGTAGAGAAAGTATGTTAGCTTATGCCTCTCCCTCACATAAAATTGCAATAATGATTACCGATCTTGTTAACGATTGCCTAGGACAATTCCGCACACCATTCCATCATTATTCCACACTCGCTATTTGTAATATATTATAATATATTCTAACTTTATGTTAACAACATCTATTTTTATATTTTAGCTCTCCGATATCATGCAAAGCTATCCTCTTTATACCCACAACGTAGTTTCATTTCTCGTTTCTAGATGAAAGCAAACGCTCGGTGTACGTAGAGTTGTATCGGTGGCAGATAGGACTCGAGAGAATATTGATCTTACCTTTAGCTCCTTGTGGGTTCGACACTCCATACTTATCACTCCATCTTTGGAAATTGCTACGATGATTCCTTGCACTTGGGGATTATCAGTTGGCCAAACCAAATTGATAGATCGGAGAGAAATACAAAGCTATCTTAATCATGCATAAAAGAGTTCAGAGAGGACTCAAATAATATTCATAGATAATCTGATCATAAATCCACAATTCATCGGATCTCAATAAACGCACCACAAAAGAAGATTACATCGAATAGAACTCCAAGAACATCGAGGAGAACATTGTATTGAAGATCAAAGAGAGAGAAGAAGCCATCTAGTTACTAGCTATAGACTCGTAGGTCTGTGGGAAACTACTCACACATCATCGGAAGGGCAAAAAGGTTGGTGTAGAGGCCCTCCATGATCGAATCCCCCTCCGGCAGGGTTCCGGAAAAGGCCCCAAGATGGTATCTCACGAGAACAGAAGCTTGTGGCGGCGGAAAAGTATTTTTGGTGTGCCCTCTGGTATACGGGGAATATTTGAGTATTTATGGAGCCAGGATTAGGGTTAGGAGAGCTATGAGGGGCCCACAAGCTTAGAGGGCGCCCCCCTAGGGCTTGTGGCCTCCTCGTGGGTCTTCTGGCCTCCTCCCGAAGCTTCCTAGGTGTCTTATATCCAAGAAAAATCATCGTAAAATTTCATTCCGTTTGGACTCCATTTGGTATTTATTTTCTATAAAAGACAAAAACAAGGAAAAAACAGCAACTAGCACTGGGCACTAGGTTAATAGGTTAGTCCCAAAGAATGATATAAAATAGTAATGCATATAAAACATCCAAGATGGATAATATAATAGTATGGAACAATAAAAAATTATAGATACGTTGAAGACGTATCACGTACGCATCATAAACGTTGCACCATAGAATAGCGTGTGCGATGGTTATCACATCCGACACTAGTACGATAGTCGGACGTTTGATAAACTCATCCGACACGCGTATGATGATTAACTTATCTTATTAATTATATATCACACGTGGTTCAGGAAAAGTAAATGTGTGTGATAGTCTTCTTATCATACACGCTTTACAATCATGAACTGTTTGTGATAGGGAGCGCATCGTAAATGTTGCACCACAGAATAGCGTGTGGGATGGTAATGCCAACACAAATGAGTAGCAATGATGGAGCGTCTGGGATATTTGATATATCACAAACAGTTGTGTGATGACTCGCGTTTGGGATAGATGCGGGCATCACATACGCCTAGTTCTGCAAAACATATGCACTCCTACTCCCTATCACCAATGGTTTATGAGTCATGTGGGATGGACCCCCTATCGCACATACAGGCAAGGCGACGGTTTAAAACTCTGTCGCGGAAAGGGGGTAAAAACCGTTTGTATAGCACGTCGCCGCACCAGTGCATAGCAGTAGCTAGATGGATCTCTCTCTCTCTCTCTCTCTGGTCTTTAATACAATGTTCTCTTCGGAGATCGATATGATGTAATCCTTTTATGCGGTGTATTTGTTGGGATCCGATGAATTGTGGGTTTTTGATCAGATTATTCATTGAAAATATCTGAGTTATTTCTGAACTTTATTATGTGTGATTATTATAGGTATGTAACGCTTTTCGATCTATGAGTTATCTTTGGCCAAGTTGATGATTAGATCTTCAGTGAAAGTGGTGCATAGTAGTAGGTTCAATCTTGTGGTGTTCTCACCTCGTGACAGAAGTGGTAACGATGCACGTATTTGTATTGTTGCTACTAAGGATAAAACGACGGGGTTCAATCATATTAGTTGGTCTTATTTTGTCTACATTATGTCCTCTTGCTTAAAGCATACTCTGTTTGTTATGAACTTAATACCTAGAGAGGCAAGCATAGAAGCGCTCTCGAAGTGGAGTGATAGTAGTAGATGCAGATGGATATCGGTCTACTTGTTACAGATGTAATGCCTACGTACTACATGCCATGAATAACATCATAACTATGCGTTGTTCTATCAATTGCCCAACAGTAATTTGTATACCCACCGTTTGCTATGTTCTCGAGAGAGATGACTCTAGTGATGCTATGGCCCCCGGGTCCATTCACCTTATATTATTAGAACCCTAAAATCCTTGCTGTAATTTATTTACTTTTATTTAGTTTTTCAATTTATATATCTACCACTACCACAATTAATCATTGCAATTAACGAGTACAAGGGGATTGACAACCCTCTTGCCCGTGTTGGATGCAAGTATTTGTTTGTGCATGTGCAGGTACTGTTGATCGTCGTTTTGTGAATCTGCTATTGGTTCGATAAACCTTGGTGCTTTATTGAGGGAAATACTTTCTATTACTATACTACATCACCCTTCCTCTTCAGGGAAATCCCAACGCCTGTCACAAGTAGCAGGGTCCTCCTTTGCAAACTTGTCACCGCCGTCTGTAATCTTATCGCTATCTCTATAGCTATTCTGTTACATTAAAGTGGACATGAAGGTCATAAAAGTGACAATCCCGTGTCTCCAGCCATCACGTCGTATTGTGACGCGCATGTCACTTAAATAATTACAACATATATCCATCTCATAGAAAATCCCATCAATATGATGAAGGCTATACCGCATCATATGCACCCTTCAAAACTAAGTAACATCCTCTAATCAGTTTAGCAAAATTTTAATTTACGTGTCTTCTAGGGTTTCGGAACAAACGCTAGCTGCCTATGTTCATCGTCAAGTATGATTATTCTTATTGCAAGATTAATTTTATGAGGTGTGTGAGGGAAGAGACTTAGTTAAAAAATCTCTAGCCCCACACTAAACTATGTCAATATGCATGCCCCCCTATGTAGATCAAAATCTGCACGCCCTATTGTTTTGCGACGATGCAACTTTCTTGACTAAGGCGTAGCCCAAAGAATTGAGATAATAAATTTTTGCTACCCAGAATTGCCGATTGCGATAACTTTATAACAGAGCTATACCATGCCGCCAAGAATAGAAAATAAGCCAAACTCGAGGGAAGCAAGCAAGAACATTAAGTAGAAAATTGCATATAACACAATAGGTCTTATCTTCTACTCGCACAAATTTTATTGAGTCATAGAATTCATCTAGTTCCTTAATTATTTTTAGTAATAGATCCACTTTACTACTAAAAACTTTTGTGCAATACCCAAACAATCTCATGTGTTCTAGATCGTAACGTGCATCTACTCATAGAACCGCTTATGATGCCATTGTTGGAAAACATAGTAGAAAAAATTGCCATACGAATCAATGTCCCGGATCGCTATGAATATACATACAAGGTTAGATCGGATCGTCGCCAACTTCGAGTTGCAGCGGGAAAAGAGTTGGCGCAGATCGTTCTTGAAGTCCCTAGAACCATCCCACGAAGACCCCTCAAACAAATATCAAAAGCACGATCTCTCCAGGGATTGCTGCACGCGTACATGCTTCACGATACGGTAGCGCTTCGCCGTCCAGAGCTTTGCGTCGTCGGAGAACTAGAGGAGGTAGAAGAGAACCTCATGGAGCTTCTCTATTATGAGGACTAGAGAAAATGAGAACTAGATCAAGTCTAGATCAAGAGAGAAACAAAGAGGACGCCCAAGATCACGAGATAAACTTGTGTCTCAACAGGGGCGCCCCCTCATATATATAGGTGGAGGAGGGGGCCTAGCCGACTTGAAGGAGGGGAACTCCTCCCTTCGGGCGTTGGCCAAGTTGGAGGAGTCCTCCAACTCCCACAACCCCTTTAGCTTGTCCATGTGGCTGCTACAAGCTATAGGGGGCGCCACACCTTATTGGGCCTCTAGGCCCATGTGGCTGCCCCTCAATAGGCTTTAGCCTTTGGGCAGCTCATGGCATCTAGAGTAAACCCGGGGGCTCCCGGGAAATACCGAAGCCCTCCTATATTATAATTAGGCCCTCCGATATTTTTCCGCCTATACAATATTCTCGGGTATCCCCCGAAACACTTCTGGTAACCCTGAAACACTTTCGGTAACCCGAAACACTTCTGGTTTCTCTTGAAACTATTTTTTATATCAATTTTTTCTCGGTAATATGTTTCTCATATTCCTAACTCCTATAGAACTCAACAGATCGTAATCCCTTAAGTGTGTGACCCTGTAGGTTTTGTGAAATATAGACATGAACAGAACTTCCTTTCATTCAATGATCAACAACGAAACCGTGGACATCCATATTGACCCCTATACCCACACGAATGACATTCGAGTGAACCATTGGTTATCATATGCTATTCTTTTTGCTTCTTGGTACTTTACAAAACCCAAGATGAGATATATTGGTATCCCCGTGAGTCATACACATGCTCGCTATACCGGTCTCCTTATTACCGGCTTTGTTCTTCTCTCTTGTTGTCATGTTCCGACATCCCTGTGAGAAACTCACCTGTGTTTGGTCAGACGATGATGGATGTCTTCACACTTACAGGGCCCTAGGGCCCGTTCGGAAGCTCTCCACGATCCTGCTTCCGAAAATTGCCGCGAGAATCCATCCGAACGGACCAGCTCCTAGAAGCCAGCTCCGGGAGAACGACCAGCCCGTAGTGCAATTTTCGGGAGCAGCTCCGGCCCAGCTTCGAAAAAACGAGAAGCCAGGAGTTGCTCAAAATTACGCCGATTGCCCTCCCGAAGAGCCACCAGCGAACCGTTTCGCTACTAGCCTGGCCCTTACGAGAGCGAGCTCAGCGAGACAGAGCACTCTGCTCCTCGCAACCCTAGATGCGGCCCCCCGCCGCACCGCCGCGCTGCCGCACCGCCTCCGTGAGTCTTCCGCCGCCGCCCCTCGAATCGCGGCCTCGTCCCACAGGTCTCCGTCCGTCCCGCAGTCGCCGCCCGCAATCAGCCGGACGACCTGCTCCGTCCGTTGGTCGCCGTCGGTAGCCGGACGACCTGCTCCGTCCAGCCTGCAACAAGATCAACGCCAGAGCCTTCCCCCAGCTCCAGGTGAGCAGCTCCGTCCCCGTACTGTACCACTTCGATTTGGTTAGGGTGAGCAGTGTGGCCAGATGCAATTTTTGAATGATGTAGAATTTCTTGTGTGTTGCCAGTTCAGTCAGAGGTTCAGACCTTTGGATACAAGTTTAATGATATGGTTGTGTACCATTGGTATCTGTATTTATAAGTCAGGTGTGGCCAGCCCCAATTTTTGGTGATATGGTACAGATGTGTGCATGTTTTTCGTATGTATGTGTAGTGCAGTTTGTGTAGTGATATGAATAGGTTTCTACAGTTTAGTCAGACGAATAATTTCATTATTTTGGTAGTACATGTTCATGCTGGTAGTGAAAATGGTATCTATTTGTCATATGGTACTGACTGTTTGGTATCTATTTGGACACATGATTTTGCTAGTTTTGGTAGTATCCGTAAAGTAACATCGTTTTTATATAGAAATGTCAATTGTGTCTGCCGAATGGACCGATGAGAACACTCGGATTGTCGTCGAGTTGTTTGTGAAACAAGTGAGGGCTGGAAATATGCCAAGCACTCATTTGACACCCAATGCATATGATGAGGTGGGAAAGGAATTCTTGATGATAACTGGACTTGAGTACACACAAAAGCAAGTGAGGAACAAATGGGACAAGTTAAAACGTGAGTACAACACATTCAAGAAGCTCAAGTTGCGCAAGACTGGAGGGGGGTGGGACTTTGAGAAAAACACCGTGAAACAAGATAATGAGTGGTGGAAAAAGGCGAGAGTTGTAAGTTCTCATGCTTATGTTTCTCATAAAAAAAAATCTAAACTTGTCATGCTTTTTATATACTAATGTCTCTCTTTTGTACAATAGGACCTCCCAGGTTGTGGCAAGTTCAAGAGGCATGGACTTCGTAATGAAGAAGGCTTGCGCATCTTGTTTGAGGATATCAGCGTTGATGGCAGTGACCATTGGAACCCCGCATCTGGCCTACCTCCCCCCTCTAGTTCGGCATTGAAAACCGCCTTAAATGTTGATGAAATCATTGATCTTGATTTGGAGGATGATACCGAAGAGCAACCTTCTCCGTCAGTAGCCAGTTCATCTAAAGTGAGGCTTGGGGTCATGATTCCGGAGAAGAACAAGAAACCGAAGACTGCACAAGTGATGCAAGAGGAGATTAGAAAGATTAGTTCCATTGCCCATGCTTCGCACACAACGTTTCAGTCTTTCCTAAAGAAAGATGAGACCATTTCTGTTGCCTCTACCATGGATTTAGTTCGTGCTTGTGGCGCAATATAAGGCACTGATGAGCACTTCATTGCTACTGAGCTCTTTCTGAAGAGAGAGCAAAGGGAGATGTTCTTGCACATGACAGCCGACTCTCGAAAGGGTTGGTTGCGTAGGAGGTTTGACCTCAAGTATGGGAACTAGTTTGTTCCATATTATCTATCGAGATTGTTTCTTATGTTGGTGAACCTATTATTATGTTGTGCATTCGGGAACAATATTTATGCCTATGTTGGTGAACCTATTATTATGTTGTGAATTCGAGAACAATATTTATGCTTATGTTGGTGAACCTATTATTATGTTGTGCATTCGGGAACAATATTTATGCCTATGTTGGTGAACCTATTATTATGTTGTGCATTCGAGAACAATATTTATGCTTATGTTGGTGAACCTATTATTATGTTGTGCATTCAATAACAATATTTATGCCTATGTTGATGAACCTATTATTATGTTGTGCATTCGAGAACAAAATTTATGCCTATGTTGATGAACCTATTGTTTTGTTTGATGCTAACCATTGTTTGATATGGCAGATGTCAACAGATAGTGATAGTGAAGATGACAATAGTTATGAAACAATGACGAATTTGGTTATGCATCAACAACATAATATGGACATGCTTTGTTTGGGTGCGGCAGTCATATTTGGCAAGTATTGTGAAAGTTGGGTGATGAAGGCCGAGCCTAGGAAATCTATTTTGAGTGGATTTGGATGGCTTCAAGAGACTATTGCCACACCGGGCGAGACCTACACAATGTTGAGAATGACGGCAAGTGTGTTCTTTGATCTTCATGACTTGTTGGTAAGTAATTATGGTCTAAAAGAAACAAGCTTTGTTAGCACTTACGAGTCTCTTGCGATGTTCTTGTGGACATTGGGAGGTTGTGAATCAAATAGAAGAACTCAAAACCGCTTCAAACATTCAGCGGATACAATCCATCGTAAATTCCATGAGGTTCTACAATGTGTGGTCAACATGGCATCTCACTACCTTAAGCCACAAGATCCAAACTTTCACATTGTGCATGATATCATTAAGACAGATAGAAGGGCTTATCCACATCTCAAAGATTGCATTGGTGCGATCGATGGGACTCATATAAGAGCTTCTATTCCTGAAGGGCCTCCGAAAGTGAGGTACATTGGGAGAACGAGCGCGACAACTCAAAATGTGATGGCAGTATGTGACTTTGATATGCACTTCACTTATGCTTCAATTGGCCAACCTGGTTCTATGCATGATACAAATGTGTTATACCATGCAATTGAGAAGGACAAGCCCTCCTTCCCCCATCCTCCAAAGGGTGAGCATTTCTTTTCATTACAAGTTTACACATAATGTAGTCTATCCTCGAACTAACATGTATGTGTGTTGTTGTTTTTAGGCAAGTATCACCTTGTAGATGCCGGGTATCCTAATAGAGTTGGATATCTAGCACCATACAAAGGAGAACGGTATCATGTCCCTGACTTTCAAAGAGGCGCACCTCCAAATACTCCTAAGGAGAAGTTCAACAAGATTCACTCCTCCAAACGCAATATCATAGAGAGAACTTTTGGAGTGTGGAAGATGAAATGGCAAATTCTCCTCAAGATGCCAAACTACTCGTTTCAAACACAGATGAAGATTGTTGCAGCTACTATGACATTGCACAACTATGTTCGCCTCCATGACAAAGATGATATCCACTTTGTTAGATGTGAAAGGGATCCGGATTATGTTCCAACAATTCCGGATAGATATAAGAAGTATGTTATTCCTTCGAGTGCATCGGATGCTTCAACTTCGGAGGCAAGTGCTCCTGACATGGATAGGTTTAGGAATGAACTAGCTACCACCATTGCTCTTGGTTGGTGAAGTCATGCTTGTGGTGCTTAGATATTTGTCCCCATTTTGATTTGCAAACATATGCAAAATTGATGAAGCTTTTGTTGTAGGAGATATGTCAAATCTTGTTGTTCTTCATCTAAACTTGCTGAAATTCGAAATTCTACATGTTCTGTACAATTCTTGCACTGGTACTATCCTAAAGTGTCATCTGTACAGCACAAAAACTGCTCTCTGTTAAGTACAAATCGTAGCAAAAAAGAGGAAAAAAAGGTGCTCTTCCAGTCATGCCAGCAGCACATACGTGCACTCCTTTTCAGCCCATCTCTTCCAAGTGCACTGGCCCAACACTTGGCCGAACAGGCCAAGCCCATTTCCCTGTGCTTTGTACGTGAGGAGCAGCTCACCTCAGCCGAACGCCTGGCTGCTCCAGCGAGAAGCTGGAAGCCAGCGAGAGAAGCTGGAAGCCAGCTATTCGGGAAGCCAGCGGAGATCCGAACGGGGCCTAAGAATATCTCTCCATCGTTGGAGGAGAAAATCTCACTCTTGAGCTATCTAGCCCCTTGGCTTACGTTTACGATAAACATTGTAAGTTGACGTTATGATCACAGTGTTAGAACAACCCCCAAAGTGTATCGTCCGGTATGAAGTGAATCGATACTCTCATGCTATAAGGAACTGAGCATACATTAATTCTCTGTGTTATAGACTATAGACTTGCGACGATAACATCTCTAAGTATAACAAACAACTTGGGTCAATTCAATACGATCGTTCTACTAAGATCATACTCTCAATGTTGCTGGCATCCTTGTTACACTTAACTCATGCCTATGAGGTGGCGGACCTAAAATCGTAGGCTTAGGGATGCCACAGTTCAAAGTTCATACTAAATATCATCATAATCTTAGCAAATAGTCTAAAAATAGCAACAACTTGCTGGGTATTTAGTGTTAAGTATATATTAAAATGAACTCTACAATTTTGGAGGAGGTGCCATGGCACCCACGACACCCCCGCTAGATCTGTCCCTGCATATGATCAAGAAAACATAACCATCATGCAACACTTAGCTAGTCCTAGAGACGAGACTAGGAATCAGTTTTTACCGTTTATAATTCTACACGTGCTTATCAATTTTCCTTTGAATTATACATATTCAAGAACCATAACAATCACAACATAGAATATAGACACTTAATTATGAACTCAAAAATAAATAATACAATTATTATTGCCTCCAGGGCATATTTTCAAAACAACCTCGGATGGATTTTCTTTGACAAGTCATCTACATTAAAACTTATAATAACATGCATTTGGAATCATCAACTTGTATGTCATGATGAACTTTCACAACTGATGAATTCCTTTTATTTTCTACTCTACCTACTACTAGGGGCGGGAGTGATTTCATAGAAATTGATTGTTTCTAAGAAGAGAAGAAAAATAATTTGATTTGATTTTATGACAAGTTGACGATGATGGAGTGAACCTGTCCTCGCGGGGCTGAGTCGAGCCAGCTCCACTTCCCTGCCACGATACGATACGACGACGATTTCACCACAGCCGTGGAAAAACCGAGATCGGAAGGTGGTACAGCTTCTCTCAACAAAAGCACAAAACTAATACACAAAAGCCAAAATCAAATCAACGAAATCAATCGGACGCCGACGAGAAGACAGCGAAATTCTCAATCTCCGACCACCCTACCGGTCTCCGGCGATCGGCGTAGCCGCGGGCCACCCTGGACAGGATCGCCGGGTGGGGGGATCTCGTCGCCCAGATCGGCCGCGCTGGGGGCGAATCACTCCCGCCACTCTCCGGCGGCGCCGCGCTCCCCCTTCTTCCAGCTCCCGCTCCCCTGGCGGAACCCTAATGCCCGCCGCCGCAGCCTCCTAGAGAACATGGACTTCGCCAGCCGCCACACCGCCGCGGCCCCGCCGGCCAACGCCGGGGCCTCCGCCTCCTCCTCCGCCGTCACCGAGGAGCCCGAGTACCTCGCCAGGTACTTCGTCGTCAAGCACTCGTGGCGGGGGAGGTACCGCCGGATCCTCTGCATCGCCGCCTCGGGCGTCGTCACGCTCGACCCGACCACGCTCGCCGTCACCAACTCCTACGACTTCGCCACAGACTTCGACCGCGCGGCGCCCGACCCCAACGCCGCCGCCGAATTCTCGCTCAGCGTCCGCTCTGACGGCAAGGGGAAGTTCAAGGCCATGCGCTTCTCCTCGCCGCTCCGCGCCGGGATCCTCACCGAGCTCCACTGCCTGCGCGCCGTGCACCCGGTCGTCGAGTTCCCCGTCCTCCACCTACGCCGCCGCACCCAAGAGTGGGCACCCTTCGTAAGTTCTCCGCCCTTGCCCCATCCCGGCTTTCTTATCTTCTCTCCCGAGCACTATCCAGCCGTGCTACTATTCTGAATAATACAAGGTTGGAATATAACATCTCCACGGTCATCAGTCGATGCTTTCATGCCCAATCCAACTTAGTTTTGGGGTATATGGTACTGATGACTGCATTACTGAAACTTCATATTTAAAGGGCTGCATCAGTTAGCTAGCCAAAGAATTGTCCAATTAGCCAAATGAGGTGGGATTGAGAAGAGGGTGATCTTATATGTCTGTACTGAAGTCAAATAGTTAGCTAGTTGTTGCTAATCCTGGCGGCAAAATCCTTGCTGATTCTCAGATTGTCATGCGGTCATTTTTTTTGGGCATGGGGCTTAGTTTACAAAGCTACAAATTGAAGGGATGTAAAAAATAAATGGTCTTCGGATCGTGCCATACTTCCATCTTTTTGGTGCCGAACTTAGTTTACAAAGCTACTAATTGAAGGGGAATTAAAAATAGTGTAGCATACTTGTATAATTCTCCCTCCGTATCAAGATATAAGACATTTTTGTAGGCTAGTTTAGCCTACAAAAACGTTATTTTGGTACAGAGGTAGTAGTATTTTTTCGCGCAATTGGTTTTAATCTCTCTATTTATGGAAAAAATTAACAAATGAACTCCAATTTTCAAACCGTGCTACAATAAATGGCTGAAAACTAAGTCACTCAGTTTTCAAATTGTGCCGCAAGACCGCAATGCTAATACCAAGCATTTATAAGTAGCTAATAATAAATGAACATTACTGCACTGGGTTGATGAATAGTTAGACGGGCAGCTCATTGTAGAGTACCTCTACTGTAATTTACTTACACCATGCTGTTTCAGATGAATCTACTGTTTTAAATCATCAGCTGTTTAACATCTGATGATATCTTGGTTACTGGCATTGAAAAACATTATGTAGAAAATTAAGGTCACTTCGTTGGGAATTGAGCTCCTTGAAGTACACTCTGGTAATCTACGCTGGTGCTTGGACTTTAGAGATATGGATTCTCCTGCTATCTTGCTCTTGGGGGATAATTATGGGAGGAGGAGCGCTGAAGGCGGAGGGTTTGTGCTATGCCCCCTTTATGGAAGGAAGTCGAAAGCATTTATGGCTGCATCAGGCAGTACAAACACTCTGATCATATCATCTTTGGTATGGCTTTTTGTATTCTTCTTTGTTAGTTGTTTCATTGCCTGTTACAAGTTGATGTAGCATTCTAATGCCAGTTATCTTTCAGACAAAAACTGCCAAGTCAGCAATTGGATTATCACTCTACGTTGACAATTCACAGTCAATGACGGCTGCTGACTTCATAGCAAGGAGAGGTGAATATTGTATATCTGGTGATGATGAATTTTACTTGTGCTGCCGTTTTGTTGGTGATATTGAGTAGATTTTTAGGTGACTATTGTTTATGATGATGGGGCTGCACATAGTAATGCTTATATACAGTTTCAATACATTTTTTCAGTATACAGCTTCAATATCAATATAAAACAAATAGACTCAGCGAAATAGCACAAAGTTTCAGATTGGTACATAAAATTCACATCTATCTCATGTATTAGTTTCAAGTTTATCTACAATTTCATCAAATCTACGTCTGCCTCATGCAACAAAGGAATAAAACTTGAACTGATGTTCTCTGTGTTCCCTGTGGCTATCATCTCACTTGATTTTTATTTTAGCTAATGAGGCAGTTGGAGCTGCTGAAACTCGGCATGGAGAATGGTCAGTAATAAGATTACGTCCTGCTGCACATGGCACTGCCTGTATTGAGAGCTTGAGTTTGGGTGTTGGACCACGGGGAGGACTTGGAGAACAGGGTGATTCTGTTTCTCGGCAGCTCGTTCTTACAAACACATCACTTGTGGAAAGGCGCCCTGAGAATTATGAGGTAGCCATTTTTTCTTTTTTCTTTTTATATAAATCATTCACACTGAAACTTTTGATAGCATATGCACATGCTGCAAGTATGCTGCCATTGGCAAATCAGCTTTCAATGTAGTCTTGAGTACAAGGGGCACTTACATCACTTGTGGATATGTTTCTGTTAGATTGCTCGTTCCTTCTTTCTGCTATGACTTTGGTATGGTAGGTTTCTTACTTGGTTGCACTGTATCTTATCTTTCCAGGCTACCATTGTCCGGCCTCTATCAGCAGTAAGTGCCCTTGTACGATTTGCAGAAGAGCCGCAGATGTTTGCATTCGAATTCAATGATGGTTGCCCGATTCATGTAAGTAGTATGCGATATAATATAATAGTCTCTACGCCCAATGCAAGGAACGCCTTCTAATTGTCTTCTGTTTCTCACTCAGGTATATGCAAGTACGTCCCGTGATAATTTAATTGCAACAGTTGTTGATGTTTTACAAACCCAGGTATCACTTCTTTGATCTTTCTCGACTTTGCACCACTTGAGGTTAACAGAGTTGATATAATGTTTTGTGGAGGTAGAAAATTGTACTAGTTCTACCCTGATATATTCCAATACTCAGATTTACGGTGCTTCTTAGCAAGCTTGAAGTGACTTGTGCTTTTAGCTCATCTAAGTCAATACTTTTTAATGAAAACAAAGACATACATCCTGGTTAGAATTTAGTTTGCGGTTCCAAGTCACTAACTGAAGGGGAGCCTTGGCTCAGTGCTAAAGCTGTTGCCTTGTGACCATGTGGTCACGGGTTCAAGTCCTGGGAACAGCCTCTTGCAGAAATGCAGGGAAAGGCTGCGTACAAAAGACTCAAAGTGGTCGGACCCTTCCCCGGACCCTGCGCAAGCGGGAGCTACATGCACTGGGCTGCCCTTTTTTTTTTCCAAGTCACTATCTCCAGTCGTGCCTGATTAGCTGTATGAAGAGTACAGTTTCTTCGTGTGTACGTGTTACATATTCACAATATACAGCTTAGCAATTACTGAGTGCAAACACCAAAGTGCTTTCTAGGCACTGGAAGTGCAGTGAAACAAAACACATGGATATGTACCACACCTGGCCCCATTACATACACACTTAATCTCACTAACACAGTGTAAGTTCACATGCCGTGTATAGTTACTGACTAGGTTACTGATCACCTAATGTGGTGCTGTTACATGAAAGAAATCACTCTTTTTTTCCGAGAAAACGCATGAGAGCGTGCGTTTCATTTCATTGAAAAGAAATCACTCTGAGGACTGCATAACTACTTGGTCAACATTAAAGCAATTCAACTGTCATGTAGCTCTGTTCTGTACTAAATTGATTTATCTTTTTCTCGTGCCCATGACATGAGTTCCTTCTACAGTTACACTCCTCTAGCATAGATCACTACCACATGCTTAGAATGCATAGTACAATTCAGCCTTCCTTTCTTATCAATAGTTGATGTTCGTCTTGCATGTGTTTGTCTACTATGCTCACCTTGATCTCTGAGGCCAAGCATTCTCTTTATTTTAATCTCCTTGTTGCTTGCAGAGGCAATGTGCAATTCCAGTGCTGCCAAGGTTGACTATGCCTGGTCATCGTATAGATCCACCTTGTGGGGTTGCCCATCTTCAGATACCTCATAATGCTACTGTTGATATGGAAGCTGCTAACATGTACGTAAAACATTTAGCTGTGGTCGCGAAAGAGGCTGTAGCTTCATCTGACACTATTCCGGGAGCAAAAATCAGATTATGGCGTAGAATAAGGGAGTTTAATGCATGTATACCATATACCGGAGTGCCCATCAATATTGAAGTGCCTGAGGTGGTCCTAATGGCTTTAATTAGTCTTCTTCCAGCCACCCCGCAAAATCTTCCTGCTGATGCTCCACCTCTTCCGCCTCCATCACCAAAAGCAGCAGCGACAATAATGGGGTTCGTTGCATGCTTACGGAGGCTACTTACATCAAGAAGTGTGTCATCACATGTGATGGCATTTCCTGTTGCTGTTGGGAGAATAATGGGTTTGCTTAGGAATGGCTCAGAGGGAGTGGCAGCTGAGGCCGCTGGGCTTGTGGCTATGCTAATTGGTGGTGGTCCTGGTGATACATCGATGTTGATGGATACGAGGGGAGAATCCCATGCTACCTACATGCATGCAAAGTCTGTACTGTTTGCACAACCGATCTATGTTCCAGTCCTTGTTAGCAGATTGAAGCCATTATCAGTTTCACCATTACTTTCTCTGTCTGTTGTGGAAATCCTTGAAGCCATGCTTTGTGATCCCCATGGTGAAACAACCCAACATGCTACATTTGTTGAGTTACTACGTCAAGTTGCTGGTTTGCGCCGTCGGTTGTTTGCCTTGTTTGCGCACCCTGCTGAAAGTGTAAGAGAGACCATTTCAGTTATTATGCGTACAATCGCCGAGGAAGATGCAATAGCAGCAGAGTCTATGCGCGATGCTGCCTTGAAGGATGGTGCGCTTCTGAGGCATTTGTTAAATGCTTTCTTCTTCCCTGCCGGTGAGCGGCGTGATGTTAGTCGGCAGCTTGTTGCTCTGTGGGCTGATTCTTATCAACCTGCGCTGGATTTGCTGTCCAGAATACTTCCTCCTGGACTTGTTGCTTATCTTCATACGAGGTCAGATGAAGATTCTCAGAACCAGTATGACGAAGTACCGCTAAGCAGAAGGCAGAAGCGGATACTTCAGCAGAGGAGGGCTCTTGGTGGTAAGAACATGGAAACACCAGAACAAGGAATGCCCCCCAATAGTGTTGATGATGGAGATTTCTTCAGGCACACCAGTGTGGGTCCTTATGGAGGAGCAGATGTCAATCAGAGGCATGTCGGTCAGTACTCAACCGCCCACACCCCTTCTCCTGCTACGAGTATTGATCCTTCTCATGCAGTTCCACATGGTGCTGTACCTCAGTCTGTTTCTGAAAATCATCAACTTGGAACACCACAGCTGGATTCACACACTTATTCAGTGGACCCCACTGCTAATGGTGACCTTATTGAGTCCTCACATTCAGATTTCTCAGTACCTGCGCAGATTGTGGTGGAAAACACTCCTGTGGGATCTGGCAGGCTACTATGTAATTGGTTTGGATTTTGGAGAGCATTTGGTCTAGATCACAATAGAGCAGATTTGATATGGAACGAACGCACAAGACAAGAATTAAGGGAAGCATTGCAAACTGAAGTTCATAACCTTGATGTTGAGAAAGAAAGAACCGATGATATTGACCCTGGAAGTTCGGTAAGTGAGGATGATGGTGGTAGTGACACCTTACCGCGAATTTCATGGAACTATGCTGAATTTTTTGTCAGCTACCCTAGCTTGTCTAAAGAAGTCTGTGTGGGGCAATATTACTTACGGTTGCTGCTTGAAAGTGGAAGTAATTACCGAGCACAGGATTTTCCACTACGTGACCCTGTTGCTTTTTTTAGAGCTCTGTACCATCGTTTCTTGTGTGATGCGGATGTTGGTCTAACTGTGGATGGTGCAGTTCCTGATGAACTGGGTTCATCTGATGATTGGTGTGACATGGGAAGGTTGGATGGGTTTGGTGGGGGTGGAGGTTCCTCAGTAAGAGAACTTTGTTCAAGGGCAATGGCTATAGTTTATGAGCAACATTACAAAGTTATTGGGCCTTTTGATGGCACAGCACATATTACAGTTCTCTTAGACAGAACAGATGATAGGGCTTTAAGACACCGATTGCTACTTCTGTTAAAGGTTGGTTGTGCTACACCATGACCTCCCCTTTAGTTTTGTTTTTTCTTTCCCATCTTATCATCTGGTAAGATTACATAAGATGCACTAGATATGAAAACATCAATGAGCTTTATTCACATGGAGTTTGGCTGGCCACATCAGTATCATTCATAATACCTTTAGATACCCGTAGAACAGTGAACGTGGGCAATAATTTTATACAATTTTATCAAGATCAATTATCAATAGGTTATTTGCTGATGCGGCGCGTCTTTTCCATGCTGATAATTTCACTTCTTTGGTTTCCCCTCTTTTTGTAGGCCTTCATGAATGACCTTTCAAATGTTGAAGCGTGTGTTCTTGTTGGAGGCTGTGTTTTGGCTGTTGATTTGTTAACTGTTGCTCATGAAGCATCTGAGCGGACAGCTATTCCTCTGCAGTCTAATCTCATTGCGTCAACCGCTTTTATGGAGCCTTCAAAAGAGTGGGTGTATATTGACAACGATGGTACAAAAGTTGGTCCACTTGAAAAGGATGCTATTAGAAGGCTGTGGTCAAAGAAGTCAATTGATTGGACAACAAAATGTTGGGCCTCCAGTATGTCTGACTGGAAAAGATTACGTGACATTCGAGAGCTGCGTTGGGCACTTTCTGTTAGAACACCTGTTCTGACTTCTACTCAGGTATTCAGTCTGCAGCTTTATGATCATGTGCACTCACGCGGCCCACATGTAATTTTTCTGTACTGTCGTTGATTCATGAAAATGTATTTCTGTGCGCAGATTGCGGATGCTGCCTTGTCTATATTGCATAGTATGGCATCTGCACATTCTGATCTTGATGATGCGGGAGAGATAGTGACCCCAACTCCTAGGGTGAAACGTATATTATCAAGTCCAAGATGCCTTCCTCATGTTGCTCAGGTGTTTTTTAGCCTCAAGTTTGCTTTGTTTTTCTATCATCAATGGATACTGCTTTGTAGCTATCCTGTTTATACTGTTGATCATACAGGTGCATGATATGGGAATTTATTCCCATAAAATACCACTAACATACCCCTTAATCCGCAACTAGGATAGTGATAGGAACATGTTTGATAAACATAATCTAAACAGCAAAGTGTGCAGATGAAGTAACAATCCCAGAACGTGCCAGCAGATTATAAATCCCTAGTAAATCTGTTAGCGTAGTTATCACCGTTACTGATCTAGCATTTTTTTTATGATAAGCTGTTGTCGTACCAGTAAACCTCATGCTTATATTGCGATAAATTGATTTAACTCTTCAGTTATTCTGTTGACTTATTTTTCATGACTTCTGGAATCATTTTATCAATCAAACACTGATGAAACAAAACATTTTGAAATTATATATAGGCCATGCTTACTGGGGAACCAAGCATTGTTGAAGTATCTGCCTCTTTGCTTAAGGCTATTGTCACAAGAAACCCCAAAGCTATGATTCGATTATATAGCACTGGTGCCTTTTACTTTGCATTGGCATACCCTGGTTCAAACCTTCTATCAATCGCACAACTTTTTTCGGCCACGCATACTCATCAAGCCTTTCATGGTGGTGAAGAGGCTGCAGTATCTTCATCATTGCCTTTGGCAAAGCGCAGTGTACTAGGTGGACTGCTCCCAGAATCACTGCTGTATGTCTTAGAACGTAGTGGTCCTTCTGCTTTTGCTGCCGCAATGGTGTCTGATTCTGACACACCAGAGATTATATGGACCCACAAAATGAGGGCAGAACATCTTATCCGTCAGGTATTTTGCCTGTAGCCTTCATTGCTATTTTTTAAGACATTTGCTTTGAAATTTCTGGATTTTAATCTTACTTTCAAATACTTTTTTGCGTTCTACTTGTTTTCTTAGGTTCTGCAGCATCTCGGTGATTTTTCTCAGAAATTGGCTCAACATTGCCATTCATTGTATGATTATGCTCCTATGCCACCTGTGACCTACCCGAATCTGAAAGATGAGATGTGGTGCCATCGTTACTACCTTCGGAACCTATGTGATGAAATCAGGTTTCCTAACTGGCCCATTGTTGAACACGTAGAGTTTTTGCAGTCACTACTGGCAATGTGGCGTGAAGAGTTAACTCGCCGTCCAATGGATTTGTCTGAAGAAGAAGCCTGCAAGATACTGGAGATTACTCTCGATGATCTTGTAATTGGCGAGAAGGGTAGTAGCAAAAAGTCATCCGAGTTAAATTTGGCCAGTTTGGCAAAAAATATTGAAAACATCGACGAAGAGAAGCTTAAGCGCCAATACCGGAAGCTGGCAATAAAATACCATCCAGACAAGAACCCTGAGGGAAGAGAAAAGTTTGTTGCTGTGCAAAAGGCTTACGAGCGATTGCAGGTATTCCATTGTTTCTATGACTGTTGACACCATGCCACCTTTGGCATGCTTGATTTCTTACAGTTAAATTAATTAATTAAATTGGAGGCACCATAAATAAAATGATAGACGGGTTAGTTATATGGAGTTATAACTGGATTATTTTTAGTATAGAGTAATTTTTTGAGGAGGATTGCTAGCAACATAAAATGACTGTAGTAAATCTCAGGTTATCCTAAGGAAGTAGGTGTTTCTTTTTTTCTTAGGTTTAAGTTTTCTCCTGTGGAAGATCTCTAAATCTAAATTATAATTGTGTATGGAAAAGCATTTGCTTGGTGAATTTGATTAAGCTGTTCTCCATGTTTTGCCTTCTCTTTTTGTTTCTTATTCTTATTTGGTCCGTCCTTTTCTTTTATTGGGGTAACTGTATGAGCAAATTTCTGCTGTGCACTTTACAAATCATTTTCCACCTTGTAACATTCGCCCTACAAATTGGAGTAAGGCAAAAGGGAACATGTGAGGAAATATTGAGTACTGTTAAGATTATTCCCAGTGTTTGACTATTGACATCGAGCCCTTTTAAAGATATTTACTGTGAATGTAATATCTATGCATGCAGGCAAGTATGCAAGGATTGCAGGGACCACAGCTCTGGAGGCTGATACTCTTACTTAAGGCACAGTGCATCTTGTACAAGAGATATGGACATGTCTTGGAACCATTCAAATATGCTGGCTATCCTATGTTGCTAAATGCAGTTACTGTAGACAAGGATGATAGCAATTTCCTTTCATCTGATAGAGCCCCTCTTTTGATAGCCGCTTCAGAGCTGATTTGGCTGACGTAAGCTAAAAGAAACTTAGTTTAGCTATGTTTATATATTTTTTTTCAGAAACTGTTTATTTTCATTGAATATCTCTCATGTTCTTCTCATCTGCTGCCAGATGTGCATCATCTTCACTAAATGGAGAAGAGCTTATACGAGACAGCGGTATCCCGTTGTTGGCAACACTGCTTTCACGTTGCATGTGCATCGTTCAGCCCACAACTCCGGCACATGAACCAGCGGCAAAAATAGTCACCAATATAATGCACACATTTTCAGCGCTCAGCCTGTTTGAGTCAGGAAGAGTTGAGATTCTTAAGTTTGCTGGCCTTGTTGAGGACATTGTGCACTGTACAGAACTTGAATTTGTTCCATCGGCTGTGGATGCTGCTCTGCAGACAGCTGCTAATGTTTCAGTTTCATCTGAACTGCAAAATGCTCTGCTTGCCGCTGGCTTTTTATGGTACTGCCCTGCCATCTTTTTGCTATTGCTATTATAATATGATGATTCCCTCATCTCTCCTAAAAGAAAAGAAGCTATAGTAACATGGAGTTAGTACTGAACGAATTCTGTACATATTATACTTGACTGAATCAAATTGACATATACATTAGCAAAAAAGTAGGTAATGTGAAGCCATAGCAGTGACATATCAATTCAAATGTTTTTGCAGGTTTGTCTTGCCCTTATTGCTTCAATACGATTCGACAGCAGAAGAGAATGAGACAAATGAATCACATGGTGTTGGGGCAAGGGTGCAGATTGCCAAAAATCTTCATGCAGTACATGCAGCTCAGGCTTTGTCAAAGCTTTGTGGTGTTGGTGGTGACGGAATATCAAGCCCATCTAACCTTCCTGCTTTCAATACATTAAGAGCACTTCTTACTCCCAAGCTTGCTGACATGCTGAGAAACCGGCCACCCAAAGATCTATTATCAAATCTGAATTCAAACTTGGAGTCACCAGAGGTAATAGGTTCTCTGTTCAATTGTATATTAGGCAATTTGCTAAGCTTACTACTTTACTACTTTACTATTATTATTACTGGCACATAATCCATGCACACGTGCATACACCTCACTGGACTTAGTGAATTCCATGACAGTGGATCTAGCTTCAAAGATGTAGCAAGAGCAGTTTCATAGTCTTAGTCTCTAGTCCTGACTTGATATTAGTAGTGATGCTGTTGTTTATTTAATCAACCATGCAATTGCTTCATAGGGAGCAATTATAAACTACTTCCTCCGTTAAAAAATATAAGATGTTTTAGATATTTCAACATGGACTACATACGGACTGAAATGAGTGACCAAACCCACTAAAACATGTCTATATACATCCTATTCAGAAAAAAAGTTAGAATATTTAATATTTGTGAACGGAGGGAGTATTTCACTAATGTACTACGTCGGTTCGCAAATGGACGGCTTCCTTGAGTGTATGCAGTTAAACTTCTCTACATTTAACTTGTAATATTTTGTAGGTTGGTTAAGTAAAAAAAATATTGTTATAAATGTCATGAAAATTATTTCCATAATATGACAATTTGATAGTTTGTACTAAAATATTCGTATGGAAAGTAGTGGCCAAAATTGCATCTTGGAGACTGTATGAAAGGTAATCTAATTACGAATGGAAGGAGTAGTTACTTTCCAAAAATCTACTACAGTTTGGTTCTACATATATGTGATGATGGTTTCACTAATTTACATATTTTGTTGCTTTAAGTAAGCAACTGCAAGCTGCTTTTCATGAACACGTTTCAGAGATTATTACACGACAATCAACTACTGTTTAGTTGTATGTTTGGAGTTGATTTTTATAGCTTAAGAATTTTTCCTTCTTGTAGATCATATGGAATTCTTCAACCAGAGGAGAGCTCCTCAAATTTGTAGATCAGCAGCGAACTAGCCAAGGTCCTGATGGTTCGTACGATTTAGCAGAATCACAGTCTTTCAACTATGAAGCTTTGTCAAAAGAATTGAATGTTGGTGATGTCTACTTGAGAGTTTACAACAATCAACCAGATTATGAAATAAGTGATCAGGAAGGATTTTGCATTGCTCTTCTTAAGTTTATAGCAGGTCTAGTGCAAAAGTGGAATTCCATAAATTCGGAGGAAAATATGATGCATGAACATGATTCGGTTATCGATACATCTACTGAAAATGGTGGAGCCAGTGATTCAACTAATGAAGGAAAAGAGGATAATTCATTTGAAAAAGGCAGTAAATATGAAACTGGCGGAGATTGTGAAGTTATTACAAACCTCAGAAGTGGGTTAACATCGCTTCAGGTACTCTTTTGGAACAGGTTTCTCAAGTTTTCTGTGTATGCTGCTCATTTTCTGACTTCTTTTCATTCTTTTTTTGCTACAGAATCTTCTGACAAGTAATCCAGGCTTGGCTGCTGTTTTTGCTTCCAAGGAACGATTGACACCTCTATTTGAATGCCTTGCGCTGCCTGTTCCTCCTGAAAGCAATATCCCACAAATTTGTTTAAGTGTTCTTTCTCTCTTGACAAAGCATGCTCCTTGTTTGGAAGCCATGGTCGCAGAAAGGACGAGTCTCATTTTGCTATTTCAGATACTACACTGCAATCCTTCTTGTAGGGATGGAGCGCTTGCTGTCCTCTATTCTTTGGCCAGCACGCCAGAGTTGGCCTGGGCTGCTGCCAAGCATGGTGGTGTAGTGTACATTCTCGAACTTATGTTACCCCTTCAAGGTGACAATCTCTATTTTGGCGTTTTTTTTGCTACATTTAGATATTTATATGAGGCTATGGTGTTGTTGCTATTTCAGAAACTAATGTGTATTTTACACGTTTCACATTCTTCATGCTCTTGCTGTTTTGTTGGCACCAGCTGTTATTTCATGAGCAATAGTATATTTAATTAATCAATTTTTTAAAATGTAGTGTGAACTTCTCACCAGTATCTTGCACTGATCCACCACCTTTAAGTTTCCTATGTGTTTATCAAACTTTGTTCTATTTTTAACTTCTTACCGTTCACATTAGTTTTTTCATGTTTAACTACCACTAGTTTAGAGATCTAATTATGTACAACATATTACTCACTTAGTTTATATCATGTAGAGGAAATCCCTATGCAGCAAAGAGCTGCAGCTGCATCCTTATTGGGCAAACTTGCTGGGCAACCGATGCATGGTCCCAGGGTGGCCATCACACTTGCTAGATTCTTGCCCGATGGTTTGGTTTCTGCAATTAGAGATGGACCTGGTGAAGCTGTTGTTTCATCTCTTGAACAGACAACAGAAACTCCTGAACTTGTATGGACACCTGCAATGGCAGCTTCTCTTTCTGCGCAGCTGTCTACCATGGCGGCAGACCTTTACCAAGAGCAGATGAAAGGACGTCTTGTTGATTGGGATGTGCCGGAACAAGCATCTGGCCAACATGTAATGAAGGATGAACCACAGGTATAGTGCTTGTTCTAGAATTATTCTGGTATCTGCATTTGATAACATTGGCTTAGGTATTATCATGCTGTGCAAATTTCAGGTTGGTGGAATATATGTGAGACTTTTCCTGAAGGATCCCAAGTTTCCACTGAGAAACCCTAAAAGATTCCTTGAAGGGCTCCTAGATCAGTATGTTTCTTCAGTTGCTGCTACCCACTATGAAGCAAATGCTGTTGATCCAGAACTTCCTTTGCTGCTTTCTGCCGCACTTGTTTCTTTGTTGCGTGTTCATCCGGCACTTGCAGACCATGTTGGTTACCTAGGTTATGTTCCAAAGCTGGTTGCAGCTATGGCTTATGAGGGAAGAAGGGAGACTATGGCATCTGGACAGGACACAAGTAGAGTGCAAGCAGAACCTATTGAGCACGATAACTCTGATGGTGTCCCTGAAGCCACTGTGCAGACTCCACAAGAGAGGGTTCGCCTTAGTTGTTTGCGAGTACTACATCAGCTGGCGTCTAGCACCACTTGTGCTGAAGCTATGGCGGCAACAAGTGCAGGAACTCCTCAGGTATTAAATTATAATGAACTTATTTGTGTTTGTTATGAGTCTTGAGGGGAACATTGCATATTGAACTTTTTTGTAGCATCTTTTTTGCTGATACAGCAGCATGGCCACTAATGTGATTTGACTTCATCTGAAAACGTTTGGTGACAAAGCTTGATAATACTAAGTTCAGTGTGAACCTTGGTGTTTAAAGAAATTATGACGGAAAATTCCTTTTCTGGCATCACTTCAACAATAACTATTTATCTCTTAAATTTACAAGATGTTTGCCTTTATAGTTTGAAAGTATATTCTGTAGAACTTATGAGGGGAGAAGCCAGAAGAGGAAATCCAATATGATTGGCGTAGCACATCTTTTCATAAATGGCATCTAAGGGCCCATCGTGATCTATTTCTTGAACTACCTTGCAGGTTGTTGCGCTGCTTATGAAAGCAATTGGATGGCAAGGTGGAAGTATACTGGCATTAGAGACACTAAAGCGTGTTGTTGGCGCTGGTAATCGAGCTAGAGACGCGCTTGTTGCACAGGGGTTAAAGTAAGCTGCTCCAGTTTAGCTATAGGTCTTTAAATATAAAATAGAATATTCCATTTCCCAAATACCATTTAATTTCGCAAATTTGAAGTGGCCTTCAACAATCACTATTCAATGCTTTGGTGCTATATATTGTTAGAGGGCAGACTTGCGTGAATATGCAACTTTAAATGATGCACCTGGTAATTTATGAAACATTTGCATTTAGTTGGTTCCATTTATGTTGAAAACCTTTCCGATCAAAACTTGTTCAACAACAACAAAGCCTTTAGTCCCAAACAAGTTGAGGTAGGCTAGAGATGAAACCCATAAGATCTCGCAACCAACTCATGGTTCTGGGACATGGACAGCAAGCTTCCACGCACCCCTGTCCATGGCTAGCTCTCTGGTGATACTCCAGTCCTTCAGATCCCTCTTTACTGACTCCTTCCATGTCAAATTCGGTCTACCCCGACCTCTCTTGACATTATCGACATGCTTTAGCTGTCCGCTATGCACTGGCGCTTCTGGGGGCCTGCGCTGAATATGCCCAAACCATCTCAGACAATGTTGGACAAGCTTCTCTTCAATCGGCGCTACCCCAACTCTTATCTCGTTTATCATCATTCCGGACTCGGTCCTTCCTTGTGTGGCCACACATCCATCTCAACATGCTCATCTCCGCCACACCTAACTGTTGAACATGTCGCCGTTTAGTCGGCCAACACTCAACGCCATACAGCATTGCGGGTCGAACCGCCGTCCTATAGAACTTGCCTTTTAGCTTTTGTGGCACTCTCTTGTCATAGAGAATGCTAGAAGCTTGGCGCCACTTCATCCATCCGGCTTTGATTCGATGATTCACATCTTCATCGATATCCCCATCCTTCTGCAACATAGACCCCAAATATCTAAAGGTGTCCTTCTGAGGCACCACCTGCCCATCAAGGCTAACCACCTCCTCTTCCTCGTGCCTAGTAGAACTGAAACCGCACATCATGTACTCGGTTTTAGTTCTACTAAGTCTATAACCTTTGGATTCCAAGGTTTGTCTCCATAGCTCTAACTTCCTATTGACCCCTGTTCGACTATCATCTACTAGAACCACATCATCCGCAAAGAGCATACACCATGGGATACCTCCTTGTATATCCCTTGTGACCTCATCCATCACCAAAGCGAAAAGATAAGGGCTCAAAGCTGACCCTTGGTGCAGTCCTATTTTAATCGGGAAGTCGTCAGTGTCGCCATCACTTGTCCGAACACTTGAACATTATCGTACATGTCCTTGATGAGGGTAATGTACTTTGCTGGAACTTTGTGTTTCTCCAAGGCCCACCACATGACATTTCACGGTATCTTATCGTAGGCCTTCTCCAAGTCAATGAACACCATATGTAGGTCCTTCTTTTGCTCCCTGTATCTCTCCATGAGTTGTCGTACCAAGAAAATGGCTTCCATGGTTGACCTCCCAGGCATGAAACCAAACTGATTTTTGGTCACACTTGTCATACTTCTTAAGCGGTGCTCGATGATTCTCTCCCATAGCTTCATTGTATGGCTCATCAGCTTAATTCCACGGTAATTAGTACAACTCTGAACATCCCCCTTGTTCTTGAAGATTGGTACTAATATACTTCGTCTCCATTCTTCTGGCATCTTGTTTGCCCGAAAAATGAGGTTGAAAAGCTTAGTTAGCCATACTATAGCTATGTCTCCGAGGCCTCTCCACACCTCAATGGGGATACAATCAGGGCCCATCGTCTTGCCTCGAAGTACTCCCGCCATCTGTGCTAGGGTTTCATCTCCATAAGAGTGGCTGAGTTTTCACGTTGGCTCGCCAAGCCTATCACAACCCTCCTCCTTTACCCGGGCTTGGGACCGGCTATGTTGAGACAACATAGGCGGAGTTCTGATCAAAACTTGTTTAATATAGCTATTTTTTTTCTGATTGCAAAATTAGGTATTCTGCAGCATCTCAGCATCTGCCTTTACCCCATTCTTTTGACATTTTACAGAACTAAAGCATATTAACTTGTATTGTTTTTCTTCTGGTTAGACTTTGGAATACACCTTTTGTCTAAATAACCATCATTTGCAATATACTGAGACTTTTTTTGAATGAAAAGGAATCCTAACCAGGACCTACCACTACCAGTGTCTACTTGCTTCATCTTATTAGTCACTGCAGTGGTAGAGCTACTGCTTTTCAGTGAAAACAGCTCAATAACTAATTTTTTGCTCTGTATTTACTACAAATCAAAATAGGGTTGGTCTTGTTGATGTGCTCCTTGGCATTCTTGACTGGCGAGCTGGTGGAAGGCAGGGACTCTGTAACCAAATGAAGTGGAATGAATCAGAGGCTTCAATTGGGCGTGTGCTAGCAGTGGAGGTAAGCATCATATTCTGGGTAGCATTTTAGCTAAATCTTGCTATTGCACTGAGCAGTTAGATGCAATCAAAAGAGAATTGGTTTGATCATAGACAGTCTCTAGGGAGCTGATGTCCAAAGTGCATCTTCTATTTTGCTTGTTTTGGGTACTGGGTGGTATGAGTTTAAGATTGCCCTGATTTGACCTGAAAATAAATCAAGTGTTTGCCCAAAGAATTGGCTGAACTACATTTCGTGTCGTCAAGTCTTCAGAGCATTAGTCTCGTGACTATTGAGTAGTTAAAGCATGATATAAGAGGGTGCAATCCTTGGATCCTGTTAAGGCCTCGTTGTGGTATTTATGCATTTTAGGTTTGAGTCGTTTGAAACTTTAATTTCTTCATACTTAAATAGCCTCTACGGCTTGTGTTTTGTTGATAATATTTAATGTACTTGTTTTTTGTTTATCTAAACAGGTACTTCATGCTTTTGCAACGGAAGGCGCTCACTGTGCTAAAGTTCGAGAAATCCTTAATTCTTCTGATGTGAGTCGACAGAACTCTACGGTTCATATTAGCTCATGAAATTGCAGGAGTAGATCATTGATGAAGCGACTCACTCGGCAGTAAACAAGAACCCTAGTTAGTTAATTAAGATCTTTTTTCTGTCTTCCGCAGGTATGGAGCGCTTACAAAGACCAGAAACATGACCTGTTCCTTCCATCCAATGCACAAACTTCCGCTGCCGGAGTTGCAGGGCTTATTGAGAGCTCATCTTCAAGGCTCACCTATGCCCTCACGGCGGCGCCCTCGCCTCAACCCGCCCTGGTCCGTCTACCATCGTCATCTCCTCCTCCACCGACTGGTCCTGGAAATCCTGCCAGCGGGCGGCGGCATTCGTAGCGCACAAGCTGAAAAACACGCTGATCCCAGCTTCTTGACGATGGCGTGAACATTTTGGAGTCGGTTAGCTCTTCAGAGCGACTGCAGGTGGCTTGCAAGTACATAGCATGTACAGTTTTTTCTGTTACAGAGGTCGGGTGTCATGTGCGTTTCTTGTACATGTAAAAGCACTCCTTTTTGTGAGTTTCACCTGTCCATAGAAAATATCCGGGATGGAAATGATTGCATCGATTCGTTTCGGCTTCATGCCATGCCAATACATTGTCCTTTTCACATAAGAGGAATGAGTTGTGTGGTATTTCTTTTGCCTCTCACATTTTATCCAAAGCGGCATGAAATAATTTCTGGGAAATCAAGCAGTGGTCTTCAATTGCTACTCATGCTGACTGTGATGTTTGCCCAGCCACTGAAACTATTTGTCACTTGATTCTCAGATGCTTGCCTGCTCACTTGCTCTGGGCGAAGCTCAATTTGTCATCCGTGGCTTGCATATCTACTGATCAGATGGATTTCATGGGGCGTGCGGCTCACCACCTAGCCTCTCCACAGCCGCACCACCTAGCCTCTCCACACAAATGGTACATTGCGTTTGCTGCGTGCGCTGTCACGCTTTGGCACGCTCAGAAATGATAAGAGTTTTCAACAGCAAGCGCTGGTCTGCTGCCTACATCAGTACATTTGCGTCCGAAATGCTCAGGCTTTGGAGCAACAGATCACAGCGCCAGGTGGATAGGGACTCTCTGTTGGCTTGGGCACATAAGTTGGAGTGTTGATTAGCTCGCTGTTTTACATGTTTTAGTGCATAAGTTGTTCCTCTTAGTGCATAAGTTGTTCCTCTTGCCCCTGCCTTCCTTCCTTTCTCTGTAGGCTGCTTGTGGCCCTTTGCACCACGGTGCACATCACAAGCCTCATGTAATTGACCACTGGTCTTCAGGCTTTGCCTGTTTTGAATATACTAGCAAACATGTCCGTGCATTGCAACGGGTGAGAAAAAAAATTACACGCTAGCCAAATAAGTATGATTCAATACCCTAACATACGAGCGTCCTCTATTTTAACACAGTGACTCGCCATGTTGCGAACAGTTTTGTAAAATCACTAACATTTTTTAAAACTACGAAAATTTTATGGTTTCCCACACATTTTTAAATTCACAAACATTTTGTGATTTCTCGAACATGTTTTTCAAAATTCCCAATGTTTTGAAATTTGGAAATCTCGAATTAATTTAAAGAAGAAAAAAAAGAAATGAGAAAAGAAAAGAAAAGATGAAATGAAAAAAAAAAAACAGGGGAGTCACGCCCTGTGGGCCGGCCCATGAACGCGCACTGGGGGAGGGTAGGTGCGTGACAAAAACAGGGGGAAAATCTGCAGAACAAAATTACACTCTAGCCAAATAAGTATGACTCAATACCCTGACATATGAGCGTCCTCTATTTTAACACAATGACTCGCCATGTTGCCACTTATCTTTCTTCTCACCCTCGCTGAAGATGGATGCGATGTCCACGTGATCGCAATGTATTCGACATGGTAAATCCCAAGGCAATGAGCTTGCCACTGCACGACACACTTTAAAAACTTTAAAAACAAATCTCATCGACCACAAACTCGCAATTTTTTTGAGTTTTTCAATAAACTACGAAATTTTTATGATTTCCCACACATTTTTTAAATCACAAACATTTTATGATTTCTCCAACATGTTTTTCAAAATTCGCAACGTTTTGAAATTTGGAAATCTCAAATTAATTTAAAGAAGGAAAAACAAAAAAAGAAATGAGAAAAGAAAAGAAAAGACAAAAGATGAAATGCAAAAAAAAAACCCAGAGGCGTCACGCCCTGTGGGCCGGCCCATGAACGCACACTGGGTGGGGGAGGGGAGGTGCGTGACAAAAAGAGGGGGAAAATCAGCGGAACCTAGGGATCGAACCCTGGTGTCCGCGGTGGAATAAACAAGCTCTAGCCACTGCGCTATTTGTGTGTGTGTGATATATATAAGGAGTATCATCTCTATAAAAGAACTGATCACGGCGGCGAATTTGGAAAAAAGGAATCATTTTTGACTTACGGGTGGCATTGGTGGGTAATTTTTGTCAACTTATAGGGTAAATTACATGGCGTACAACCAGAAGCGATATCAGCTTTATTATTAGGTAAAGATAAGGTAGAAGGATCTATCTTTTATTTCAATTTTTTTAATCGCCTGACTGGTCGACTGGTTTCGTAGGCCTCCTCACTCTCTCGCTGCGTGGCTATGTGGCCCCGTGCGTGTCGCCTCTCTCTATCTTTCTCTACCTCATCTCTTCTTCCTGTGTCTTGCCCCATTCCCCTCCTCCCCCTCCCCCCTCCACCTACACCGTCGCAGCGCACAACCACTGTGTTGCTTCCTCATCGCTTTGCCTTCGGATGGCATGGATGTCCACTTCTGCGACACATGTCTTTATTGCGATCGACGTGATGGCAAATTTGGAGCGGCATGGGCCTTTGTTGCGTGGCCGAACAACAATGACGTGACACGTCGGCGTTTGCTGAGAGGTCGTGAAATGGCGACCAGACGATCCCCGCAACCAATTGTTGCAAGGTTGGGCGTCGATGTTGTAGACGACGGTTGCTACAGGCGACGGACGGACACTGTAGGCGGACGCTGTAGGTAGGTGACGGAGCTAAATCTGGCAGATCTCGAGAAGGGGGTGATCTTGGCTAGATGGTAATAGGATGAAAAAGGGATACAATATTTACCCAGGTTCGGACCCTCTCAAAGAAGTAAACCACGTTCTGTTTGTACTGTATTAATTGTGGATGGGATATAAAGTACAGGTTGATCTACCTCGAGATCTTATCTGAATGAATCTAGGTCTACGATCCTAAACCCCTTGGCTCATATAGACACCGGGGGTACCTAGGGTTGAACCTAGGTCGGTTACATCGGGATATAAACATGCCGAGGATCATATTTTTCTTGGAGTAGGTGCCAAGTCTTCGGAAGATTTCATCTTGAGTACGCCGAGGGCCTGACAGGCGTGGCCCACTGGTTGATAGTTTGGGGGTCCTTGGCCCAGCCCATGCTCGGGGGCCGACGTGGTTAGCACCCCCCCTATGTAGGACACCATCAGTAGCCCCTGAACCAGTCTTCCAAGCCGAGGATAATCCTCGGAAGACTTGCTCTTCTATGTTAGTCTTCGATCTTGCAAACTGGTTCAACATTCACCTTTGTGCTTCCTCCTTTGACATAACCGTAGCCTGTGTATGAGGAATTATATACCTCAGACTCCCGAGGAGCCCCAAACGAGCTCTTCCCGAAGAGTATTTTTATTGTCGGTCCCGAGGACCCTTACCTCGACTAGTTAGCTTAACAGCGAAGTCTTTCCTGAGGAAGAGTGGGTGCGCCTGGTTGGGTCAGGTTCCGACAACTTTTGACCAAACTCAAAACACCACCATATACTGTAGAACCGAAAGGTCTCATCAGTACTCATTATGTCATGGGTAGCGTAGCTCACGGCTGTTGCTATTGGCACGTCTCATCAGTAAAGAGATCATGCCCTGGATTTTCGGCGGCATTATCAGTAAAACGCCTCAATCCACGCGTGCACATAACGCACGTCACGTTGGGAACTTGCGAGATTATTGCCGTGCAATCCGTCCGTTGAGTGTTTTTACCGGCTTATAAAATCCAAACGATGGATTTACTCCATTTTCACACCTTTGCCCTTGCTCCCAGCTCTTGCGATTCCCAAGCTCCGGCACCCAGATACCAAAACTTCAAACATAGCCTACCAATCCCCCCTTGTTTCCTTCCCCACCTCCATCGATGACTGGGAAGGGAAAGCATACCAGGGCGGCGGCGTCTTGATAACCCACAAGTATAGGGGATCGCAATAGTTTTCGAGGGCAGAGTATTCAACCCAAATTTATCGATTCGACACAAGGAGAGCCAAAGAATATTCCCAAGTATTAGCAGCTGAGTTGTCAATTCAACCACACCTGAAAGACTTAATATCTGCAGCAAAGTTTTTAGTAGCAAAGTAGTATGGAAGTAACGGTAACGGTGGCAAAAGTAACAGTAGCAGTTTTGTAGTAATTGTAACAGTAGCAACGACAAAGTAACTTAGCAAAGATCAATATGTGAAAAGCTCGTAGGGAACGGATCAGTGATGGATAATTATGTCGGATGGTATTCATCATGCAACAGTTATAACCTAGGGTGACACAGAACTAGCTCCAATTCATCAATATAATGTAGGCATGTATTCCGTATATAGTCATACGTGCTTATGGAAAAGAACTTGCATGACATCTTTTGTCCTACCCTCCCGTGGCAGCAGGGTCCTAATGGAAACTAAGGGATATTAAGGCCTCCTTTTAATAGAGAACCAGATCAAAGCATTAGCACTTAATGAGTACATGAACTCCTCAAACTACGGTAATCACCGGAAAGAATCCTAATTATTGTCACCTTGGGGTATGCGGATTATAACACGTAATAGGTGTCTACAACTTGCAAGATAGGATCAAGAACACAAATATATTCATGAAAACATAATAGGTTCATATCTGAAATCATGGCACTCGGGCCCTAGTGACAAGCATTAAGCATAGCAAAGTCATAGCAACATCAATCTCAGAACATAGTGGATACTAGGGATCAAACCCTAACAAAACTAACTCGATTACATGATAAATCTCATCCAACCCATCACCGTCCAGCAAGCCTACGATGGAATTACTCATGCATGGCGGTGAGCATCATGAAATTGGTGATGGAGGAAGTTTGGTGATGATGATGGCGATGAATCCCCCTCTCCGGAGCCCCGAACGGACTCTAGATCTGCCCTCCGATGAAGAACGGGAGGTGGCGGCGGCTCCATATCGTAAAACGTGATGAATCCTTCTCTCTAATTTTTTTCTCCCCGAATAGGGTTATATGGAGTTGGAGTTGAGGTCGGAGGGGCTCCAGGGGGCCCACAAGCTTGCAAGGCGCGCCCCCAGGGCTTGTGGCCTCTGGGTGGCCCCCCTCTGGTTGATTCTTTCGCCAATATTTTTTATATATTCCAAAAATATTCTCCGTAAATTTTCAGGTCAATTCGAGAACTTTTATTTCTGCACAAAAATAACACCATGGCAATTCTGCTAAAAATAGAGTCAGTCCGGGTTAGTTCCATTCAAATCATGCAAATTAGAGTCCAAAACAAGGGCAAAAGAGTTTGGAAAAGTAGATACGATGGAGACGTATAAACTCCCCCAAGCTTAACCCATTGCTTGTCCTCAAGCAATTCAGTTGACAAATTGAAAGTGACAAAGAAAAACTTTTACAAACTCTGTTTGATCTTGTTGATGCAAATATGTCTAGCCAATATTCAGGTTTTCAACAAAGATTATGAACTAACCATATTCACAATAACATTTAGGTCTCACATTTACTCATATCAATGGCATAATCAACTAGCGAGCAATAATAATAAATCTCGGATGACAACACTTTTTCAAAACAATCATGATACAATATGACAAAATGATATCTCGCTAGCCCTTTCTGAGACCGCAAAACATAAATGCAGAGCACCCCTGAGGATCAAGGGCTGACTAGACATTATAATTCATGGCAAAAGAGATCCAGTCACATTCATACTCAATATCAATTAATAACAACACATACAAATGACAGTGGTGCTCTCTAACTGGTGCTTTTTATAAGAAGATGATGACTCAACATAAAAGTAAATAGATAGGCCCTTCGCAGAGGGAAGCAGGGATTTGCAGAGGTGCCAGAGCTCGAGCTTTTAAAATAGAGATGAATATAATTTTGAGCGGTATGCTTTCATTGTCAACATAACAACTAAGAGATCTCACTATCTTCTATGCTAGTTACATTATAGGCGGTTCCCAAACAGAATGGTAAAGTTTTTACCCCCCCTCCACCAACAATCACACTCCACGGCTAGCCGAATCCACGGGTACCGTCCATACCAACAATAGTCTTGGGGGAATTTTGTTTGATATTTATACTTTGATTTGATTTCGAGCATGGAATTGGGCATCCCGATTACCAGCCACTTTCTCGTGAATGACAAATGAATCAACACTCATCATGAGAATAACCCACCTAGCATGGAGGATACTGACAGCCCCCAGTCACTACATGAGCGATTCGGGCATACAAAACATATTATTTTTTGAAGGTTTAGAGTTTGGCACATGCAAATTTACTTGGAACGGCAGGTAAATACCGCATATAGGTAGGTATGGTGGACTCATATGGAACAACTTTGGGTTTAAGGAAGTGGATGCACAAGCAGTATTCCCGCTTAGTACAAGTGAAGGCTAGCAAAAGATTGAGGAGCGACCAACTAGAGAGCGACAACGGTCATAAACATGCATTGAGATTAACCAACATTGAATGCAAGCATGAGTAGGATATAAATCACCATGAACATAAGTATCATGGGGGCTATGTTGATTTTTATTCAACTACATGCGTGAACATGTGCCAAGTCAAGCCACTCAAATCATTCAAAGGAGGATACCATCCTATCATACTACATCATAACCATTTTAATTTTCATGTTGGCACACAAAGTAAACCATTATACACTCCTAGCTAATTAAGCATGGCATGAGTAACTATAATCTCTAATTGTCATTGCAAACATGTTTCATTCATAATAGGCTGAATCAGGAACGATGAGCTAATCATATTTACAAGAACAAAATAGGTCGAGTTCGTACCAGCTTTTCTCCATCTCAATCATTCCATCATATATCGTCATTATTGCCTTTCACTTGCACGACCAAACGTGTGAATAATAATAAGAGTGCACGTGCATTGGACTAAGTTGAAATCTGCAAACATTTATTCAAGGAGAAGACAAGGTAATTGGGCTCTCTGTTAGATCAACAATAATGCATATGAGAGCCACTCAATATTTTCATCGTGGTCTTCTCCTTACGACCCAAAGAAAAAGAAAAGAATTTCAAAGAAACACGCTGAAATATTTTTGAAGTTTTTGTTTTTCTGAAGAAAGTAAAACAAGAACGAGAAAACCATTTACACGGGAAAGCTCCCAACAAGCAAAAGAAGAACGAGAAATCTTTTTGGGTTTTCTTTTAATACTACAACTAAATTAAACTAGAAAGAAAAACTAAAAAGAAGCGAGAACTAATTTTTTTGGTTTTTCTCAAAGTTTTTCAAACACACAAGAAGAAAGCAAGAAAAATAAACTAACATGGATAATACAATGAAAAAGTATGAACACCGACAACTAAAATGAGTGTGTGAACATGAATGTAATGTCGGTGAGAAATACGTACTCCCCAAGCTTAGGCTTTTGGCCTAAGTTGGTCTAGGTCCACGGCTGGAAATAATCCTCTCCTCGATACTCCAGAGGGTCCTGGGGGTTCCACTGGTTAGCGAGCTCCTGTGGCTCCCACTGATAAACAGGCTCTAGGTATGGGTCCGGCGATAGTGCTGGGTCGGGAACTGGGGACCGCGTCCGCTCCCAGTATGCATAAATGTCCTCGGGCATAATAATGTACCTGCCTGAATAAATATCGAACAAAGAAGGTGCAGGAAAAGTAATAATCTGATAGGTACCCTGACTGAACACCAAGTTATAGATGAGACGCTTGTCATCGTCTTTGGTAATGAAATCATGTGCTACCATACTATCATAGTCTAAATACTTAGTGGGTAACAACATTTCTTCCTTTTCATCTAGCCTAATGGGTATCTCAAAATGTTTAGCAAGGCGGGAGGCATAGATACCTCCAAAGATGGGCCCCTTCGTACGGTTCATGTTCAACCGTCGAGCAACAATAGCGCCCAAACTGAAAGTTCTGTCAGTATATAAAGCATGGCGCAAAATAGCAAGGTCCGGGGCACTAAGGCCTCCGCTCTCCCCACGACCAATCAAACATCTCCCAGCAAATAGTGAATAATAGCATAAAACAGGAAAATATAAACTAGCCACTCTTGCCTCCAACACTCCTCTCTCTTCCCCCACAGTAACTTCATCAATAAAATCCTCCACATCCCTAGGACGTGGCTCTCTGACGTTGCCCTCATAAGGTATTTTGCAAACATTGCAAAAATCATAAAGTGACATTCGCTTGGGCATATCGTACAAGTGAAATTCTACCATAGGAGGATCCTCCCTAGAATGAAAGTGAAAATTTTGCACGAAGGTATTAGTGAGTAGGAGGTATTGGTCACACTTATCGTGGAGGAAGTCGGTGATGCCTGCATTCTCCGCCAAATAATAGAAATCATCATAAATTCCGGCCGCCCTCAAGAATGCATCACTTGGCCATTCACACGGCCGAACCTCCGCGGTGCGAGGAAGGTTGTACTTGGGCTTCTTCTTCTCTTCATTTTCATTTTCATTTGAATTCTAGCTTGAAGAACCCCTTAACCATCTCTTCATCATTTCTTGTCTTTTCTCTGAAAATTTCTAAAAATTTTAGTGACTCAAAATAAAAGTGAACAAAACTCAACAAGATTGATAACAACTACTCCCACAAGTGTCTAGAGGCTATATCATGCATCAAAACTACCTTGGACCATAAAAATTTGACATGCAAGCTCAAGAACAAGGTCACCACAGCAGCAAAAATTTGCAATATATAAAGCACTAGAACAAAAACTAATTGGACCATTGGAGGCGTCACATACCGAAGAACAATCCCCCAAAACAGTTTTGCGAATGGAGCTTTGAGCAAGGAGATCGAAAATGGCAGCAAAATGAGCCAGAACATGGGTTTGAGCAATGGGATGATTTTTTCTGGAGGAAGACGAAGTGGATGGGTGCTGGAATGAGTGAGGGGGACCCACATGGGGCCGACAAGCCACCCAGGCATGCCCAGGGGGGTGGGCGCGCCCTGTGGGCTTGTGGCCCACTGGTGCTGCCCCCTGGTGTGTTTTCAGTGCCAGAAATTCTTAAATATTCCATAAAAAATCATACTAAATTTTCAGGGCATTTGGAGAACTTTTATTTTTGGGACATTTTTTATTGCACGGATAATTCAGAAAACAGGCAAATAATAGTATTTTTGCTTTATTTATTCTAAATAACAGAAAGTAAAAAGTGGGTACAGAAAGTTGTGCTTTCTAAATTCATCCATCTCATGCCCATCAAAAGGAATCCATTAACAAGGTTGATCAAGTCTTATTAACAAACTTCTCCCGAATGACATGAAACCGGAGAATTTTCGAATAACACTAGGTTACCTCAACGGGGATATGCATGTCCCCAACAATAAGAATATCATATTTATTTTTGATAGTAGGAATAGGGAATTCGAAACCTCCAATAGCAATAGTTGAAAATTTTCCAATAGAGTTGATGCTATTAACTTGAGGTTGCTTCTTCGGAAAATGCACCATATGCTCATTACCATTAACATGAAAAGTGACATTGCCCTTGTTGCAATCAATAACAGCCCCTGTAGTATTCAAAAAGGGTCTACCAAGGATGATTGACATACTGTCGTCCTCAGGTATATCAAGAATAACAAAGTCCGTTAAAATAGTAACATTTGCAACTACGACAGGCACATCCTCACAAACACTGATGGGTATAGCAGTTGATTTATCGGCCATTTACAAAGAGATTTCAGTTGGTGTCAACTTATTCAAATCAAGTCTACGATATAAAGAGAAAGGCATAACACTAACACCGGCTCCCAAATCACATAAAGCAGTTTTAACATAGTTTCTTTTAATGGAGCATGGTATAGTTGGTATTCCAGGACCTCCTAGTTTCTTTGGTATTCCACCCTTAAAAGTGTAATTAGCAAGCATAGTGGAAATTTCAGCTTCCGGTATCTTTCTTTTATTTGTAACAATATCTTTCATATACTTAGCATAAGGATACATTTTCAGAATATCAGTCAAATGCATACGCAAAAAGACAGGTCTAAGCATTTCAACAAAGCGCTCAAAATCCTTATCATCCTTTTTTTGGACGGTTTAGGAGGAAAGGGCATGGGTTTCTGAACCCATGGTTCTCTTTCTTTACCATGTTTCCTAGCAATGAAGTCTCTCTTATCATATCTTTTATTCTTAGGTTGTGGGTTATCAAGATCAACAGCAGGTTCAATCTCCACATCATTATCATTACTAGGTTGAGCATCAACATGAACATCATCATTAACATTATCACTAGGTTCATGTTCATCACCAGATTGTGTCTCAACATCAGAAATAGAAGTATCATTTGGATTCTCAGGTGTGTCTACAACAGGTCCACTAGAAGCATGCAAAGTCCTATCAGTTTTCTTTTTCTTTTTATTACTAGGACTAGGTGCATCAGAATTAATTCTCTGAGAATCTTGTTCAATTCTCTTAGGATGGCCCTCAGGATACAAAGGTTCCTGAGTCATTTTACCTCCTCTAGTCATAACTCTAACAGCATGATCATTGTTCTTATTATTCATCTCATTAAGCAAATCATTTTGTGCCTTGAGAACTTGTTCTACTTGAGTTTTTTTACCATGGAAGCATATTTACTAATAATTTTAAGATCATTAATAGTTCTACACATGTAGTCTCCCAAGCAGTCAAGCATATAGGCATTTCGTTTCAATTGTCTACTAACATAAGCATTGAAATTTTCTTGTTTAACAATAAAGTTATCAAATTCATCCAAGCATTGACTAGCAGACTTATTATGAGGAATATCATCTTCATCAAATCTATAGAGAGAATTTACCTCTACTACCTGTGTCGGAATATTGAAACCATGTATTTCTTCAATAGGTGGTAAATTCTTAACATCTTCAGCTTTAATACCCTTTTCTTTCATAGATTTCTTTGCCTCTTGCATATCTTCAGGACTGAGAAATAGAATACCCCTTTTCTTTGGAGTTGGCTTAGGAGGTTGTTCAGGAAGAGTCCAATCATTATCATTACTCAATATATTATTCAATAGCACTTCAGCTTGTTCAATAGTTCGTTCCCTGAAAACACAACCAACACAACTATCTAGGTGGTCCCTAGAAGCATCGGTTAATCCATTATGAAAGATATCAAGTAATTCATTTTTCTTGAGAGGATGATCAGGCAAAGCATTAAGTAATTGGAGAAGCCTCCCCCAAGCTTGTGGGAGACTCTCTTCTTCAATTTGCACAAAGTTAAATATTTCCTGTAAAGCAGCTTGTTTCTTATGGGCAGGAAAATATTTTTCAGAGAAGTAATATATCATATTCTGGGGACTACGCACACAACCAGGAGCAAGAGAATTAAACCATATCTTAGCATCACCCTTTAACGAGAAAGGAAACAACTTAAGAATATAGTAGTAACAAATTTTTTCCTCATGAGCAAATAGGGTGGCTATATCATTCAATTTGGTAAGGTGTGCCACAACAGTTTCAGATTCATAACCATGGAAAGGATCAGATTCAACCAAAGTAATTAACTCAGGATTGACAGAGAATTCATAATCCTTATCAGTAACAAAGATATGTGAAGTAGCAAACTTAGGATCATATTGCATTCTAGCATTCAAAGATTTTTCTTCCCACTTGCATAGTAATTTCTTATGATCATCTCTATCTTTACAAGCAAGAAAGTCCCTAGCTACCTCTCCATCCATAACATAACCCTCAGATATATCAGACAATTCATATCTAGGAGAGCTAGGTCTAGCAGGTGCCTCAAAGTGTTTAGTTTCAATAATTTCATCAGTTTCAGAAATATCATCAGTTTCAGCATTAACTCTAGCAAGTTGTTCATCAAGAAATTCACCCAGTGGCACAGTATTATCAAGCAAAGCAGTAGTATCATCATAAGCATCATGCATAGCAGAAGTAGCATCATCAATTACTTGCGACATATCAGAATGAATAGCAGGTGGTGGTGTCGCAAGCTTACTCAAAACAGAAAGTGAATCAAGTGTAGAGCTAGATGGCAGTTCCTTACCTCCCCTCGTAGTAGAGGAAAAAATCTTGGTTTTGTTATCTTTCAGATTCCTCATAGTGATCAACTGATATAAATCCCAAGTGACTCAGAGAATAGAGCTATGCTCCCCAGCAATGGCGCCAGAAAAAGGTCTTGATAACCCACAAGTATAGGGGATCGCAACAGTTTTCGAGGGTAGAGTATTCAACCCAAATTTATTGATTCGACACAAGGGGAGCCAAAGAATATTCCCAAGTATTAGCAGTTGAGTTGTCAATTCAACCACACCTGAAAGACTTAATATCTGCGGCAAAGGTTTTAGTAGCAAAGTAGTATGGAAGTAACGATAACGGTGGCAAAAGTAACAGTAGCAGTTTTGTAGTAATTGTAACAGCAGCAACGGCAAAGTAACTTAGCAAAGATCAATATGTGAAAAGCTCATAAGCAACGGATCAGTGATGGATAATTATGTCGGATGGCATTCATCATGCAACAGTTATAACCTAGGGTGACACAGAACTAGCTCCAATTCATCAATATAATGTAGGCATGTATTCCGTATATAGTCATACGTGCTTATGGAAAAGAACTTGCATGACATCTTTTGTCCTACCCTCCCGTGGCAGCGGGGTCGTAATGGAAACTAAGGGATATTAAGGCCTCCTTTTAATAGAGAACCGGACCAAAGCATTAGCACTTAGTGAATACATTAACTCCTCAAACTACGGTAATCACCGCAAAGAATCCCAATTATTGTCACCTTGGGGTATGCGGATTATAACACGTCATAGGTGTCTACAACTTGCAAGATAGGATCAAGAACACAAATATATTCATGAAAACATAATATGTTCAGATCTGAAATCATGGCACTCGGGCCCTAGTGACAAGCATTAAGCATAGCAAAGTCATAGCAACATCAATCTCAGAACATAGTGGATGCTAGGGATCAAACCCTAACAAAACTAACTCAATTACATGATAAATCTCATCCAACCCATCACCGTCCAGCAAGCCTACGATGGAATTACTCACGCACGACGGTGAGCATCATGAAATTGGTGATGGAGGAAGGTTGGTGATGATGATGGCAACAAATCCCCCTCTCCAGAGCCCCGAACGGACTCCAGATCCGCCCTCCCAATGAAGAACAGGAGGTGGCGGCGGCTCCGTATCGTAAAACATGATGATTCCTTCTCTCTGATTTTTTTCTCCCCGAATAGGGTTATATGGAGTTGGAGTTGAGGTCGGAGGGGCTCCAGGGGGTCCAGAAGCTTGCGGGACGCGCCCCAGGGGGGTGGTCGCGCACCTAGGGCTTGTGGCCTCTGTGTGGCCCCCCTCTGGTTGATTCTTTCGCCAATATTTTTTATATATTCCAAAAATATTCTCCGTAAATTTTCAGGTCAATCCAAGAACTTTTATTTCTGCACAAAAATAACACCATGGCAATTCTGCTGAAAACAGCGTCAGTCCAGGTTAGTTCCATTCAAATCATGCAAATTAGAGTCCAAAACAAGGGCAAAAGAGTTTGGAAAAGTAGATACGATGGAGACGTATCACGGCGGTGGAGGAGGAAAAGGCGGCAAGCAAGAGGGGGATATGGCTCCACTCGACTGTCACCTCCGACGACATCACCGAGCTCTAGGCGCTCGGCTACCTCCCCCCACGGGGTGAGGTGAAGTGTCGTTCCCCTCTTGTCGGGAAGGTCATTTGCTCCGCCACCCGGGTTACAGAACCTCGGGAAGGTGAGTGCATCATGTTCATCCCCCATCTCGTACGAGGTCTGGGGTTTCTGATCCACCCCTTCCTCCAGGGCCTCCTCTACTTCTATGGCCTGCAATTCCACCACCTTGCCCCCAATCCCATGCTCCATATCGCCTCCTACATCGTCTTCTGCAAGGCTTTCCTCTGCATAGAGCCCCACTTCGGGCTTTGGCTCAAGCTTTTTGTGTCAAGCCGCAAACAAACACCGGCCATATCATGGAGTGCTGAGGTGCCATGGCCAGCAAGATCCATGCGTCAAATGCCTGGAGGGAAAATTCGTCGAAACGGTGAAGCACTGGCACGAGTAATGGTTTTATATGGCTGACGTGCCATCCTAAGATAGGGAAGGAGTCCCTGCTTTCTCAGCAGCGCCATTGGATTGGCTCCACTCATGGACGACCAAGAACCTCGAATGGGGGAACAAAGAAGAGGTCAAAATGCTCCAAGCTCGGGTGGAGTTCTACATCAAGGAGGGCGTTAACCTGATTGATGTCGTGCATGTCATGCTCCACCCCGAGTTCAACCACTCCAAGCCAGAGCTTCTTCTCTATGGAAGTTTGCTCCTGGTGGCCAGACCTCAGTCATCCGAAGTTTCTTCCGAGGAAAGGACATTAGAGGGATGCAGACCCTCCTTTTCAAGGCCAAGGGCCAGTCCTTCCGGCTTGAAGGCAATGATGTTGGCTACTGCGAGGTGCACCGAGCTCCAGAGGTAAGTCCCTTTTGCTTTTTTGGCTCAAGTTTCATCTTGCCATCCTCAGTCAAATAATTCAAAGACGAGGTGTCATTTTCCAGGACTGGCACACCTTCACTGAGTCCGTTAGTTCATCGACCCCTCAGCGCGTGTGTGTGTGTGGGGGGGGGGGGGGGGGAAGGGGGCTGTGAGCAACGTGCTGCATCACCTACTGACCGCGGACCCATATGGGGTCCCGGTCAAGGCCAAGAATGTTGGGAAACATAGTAGAAAACAAAAAAACTCGCCCTACAATGAACGAGGAACACTATGAAGATACAATAACGGTTTAGATCGTATCATTACCAAATCTGAGTTGTAGCAGAAGAAGACAAGTTAGTGTAGATCGTACTTGAAGTCCCTTGAACCATTCACGAATGATCCCTTGAACAGAAGACTGAAAGCGTACCTCTCCACAGTTTGCAAGCATATGGTCTTCACGATCCGGCAGCGCTTCGCCATACAGAGCTAATTTTTGCTGTAGAATTGGAAGGAGGAGATTAGAGCCACACCAGGATTCTAATTATGAGGATTAGATAAGATCTAGATCTAGCTCTAGTTGGATGAACTAGAACTAGAACTAGAGAACTAGAGGAGGCTCCAAAACTTGTGTCTTCAAAAGTGGCCAAAACCTCTAGTATATATAGGTTGGAGGAGGGAAGAGGGGGCGCCACAAGGGGGAAGGTTCCCCCCTTGCGCCGGGTAAGAGGAGGGGGAATCCCCCTCCAATTCAGCCCCCCCTTCCTTCTCCAAGAGAGAAGGGGGCGCCACCTCCTATTGGGCCCATGTGGCCCAATATCCTTTCCACCACTTGGCCTTTTAAGGCACGCTGTTATTTAAATAAATATAAAAGCATCCTAATCATATTTAGAGCATTTTAATATTAATTGAACATCTCAAAAAACAATTTCCACCTATATATTATTTATTAGTACTACGCGGTAAACCACAAACCCTTCCGGTGGCCTAGAAACGCTTCCGGTTCCTCTCGAAACTATTTTGAATATTAATGAAACTATTTCATAAATATTTTCTCATTACTCCTATCCTACTAACACTCAACAAATCATGATTACCTTAAGGTTGTGATCCTGTAGGTTCGGTAAAACATAAACGTGAACAAAACCCCTTTCGTTCAATGACCGATAATGGAACCGTGGACGTTCATATCGATCCCTATGAGTACACGAATGACATTTGAGTGAACCTTTGGTTATCATGTGCTATTCCATTTGCTCCATGATAGTTTACAAAATCCAAGGTGAGATATATCAGTATCCTCTTGAGTCATACACATGCTCACTATACTGGTCTCCTCGTTACCGGTTTTGTTCGTCTTTCTCGTTGATACGTTCTGGCATCCCGGTGATCCAGTCACTTGTGTCTAGCCAGACAATGATGGATGCCATCACACCAAGAGGACCCTAAGAATATATCTCCATTGTCGGAGGAGCAAATCCCACTCTTGAGCTATCTAGTCCCTTGTCAAACTTTCTGATGAACCTGTAAGTTGTCGTTATGATCACCGTGTTACAGACGATGTTTGAGCAACCCTAAAGTTCATTGTACGGTAAGAAGTGACTACGATACTCTCATGGTCTAAGGAACTAAATCACAACTTAACTCTTCGTGTTATAGCAATTGACTTATGACGCTTGTATCTCAAAGTATAACAAATAAGTTTGGGTCGATTCAATATGATCGTTCTTCTAACATCATATTCTCAAAGTTGTTTCAGAACTATCATTACACTTAATGATATCCTAAGATCCGGAAAACATGATCACTAACAACATTTGAGCTAGTCTTAGAGGCGAGACTAGGAATCATATTTTATCGTTTATCATTCCACGCGTGCATATGAGTTTTGCACTAAATCACACATTCGAGGATCATAGCAGTTATAGCATAGAATATAAACTCTTAATTATAAACATGGAAATATAATTAATACGATATTATTGCTTCTAGGGCATATTTCCAACAGACTCCCACTTGCACTAGAGTCGATAATCTAGTCACATGGTTTCTTTAACACCTATGGCTATACGGTGTTGCTCATGCTTTGCTCGTGGTAGAGGATTTGTCATTGGGTCTGACACATTCAAATCCGTGTGATACTTGCGGTTGTTATGTTTGGTCTTCATGTGGGATCTTGGTTCCTTTGCTTGATTAATGGTACCACTATTATCACAATATAGTGCCATTGGGTTCATGGCACTTGGGACCACCCATACTATATCAAGAAACTTCTTGATCCAGACTTCCTCCTTTGAAGCTTCTGAAGCCTTAATATATTATGCTTCTATTGTAGAATCTACAATAGTTTTCTTTCTTGAAACTCTTCCAAACTACTACCCAACTATGAAGTATGTTAACATAGCCCGATTGAGATTTATAGTCATCTATATCAGCCATGAAGTTAGCATCCATGTAACTATTTACAATGATCTCTTCATCTCCTCCATAGACGAGGAGTATGTCCTTTGTCCTTTTGAGGTACTTAAGAATATTTTAACCGCTGCCTAGTGAGCCACTCCAGGATCACTTTGGTACCTGCTACTAACACTTAGTGCATAAGAAACATATGGTCTTGTACATATAATAGCATATATGATGGATCCAATTGCCGAGGCATATGGAACTCCGCACACGCTCATCAACTGTCTTAGGACATTGATTTCTGCTAAGTGTCGTGCCATGTGACATTGGGAAAAAAAATTTCTTTATGTTATCCATTTAAAACCTCTTTAAAACCTTGTCTATGTATGTGCTCTGTCTTAGCACAATTAGACGTCTTGATCTATCTCTATAGATCTTTATGCCCAATATATAAGATGCTTCACCAAAGTCTTTCATCGAAACATACTCTTCAATGAATCTTTTATTGTGCTAAGAAACTTTACATCATTTTCAATCAACAATATGTCATCGACATACCAGATTAGAAATGCTATAGAGCTCCCACTAAACTTCTTGTATACATAAGCTTCTTCATCATTTTTAATGAAGCCAAACTCTTTAACCACTTTATCAAAATGTTGATTCCAGCTCCTTGATGCTTACTTCAAACCATAGATAGACCTTTGAAGCTTGCATACCTTTCTGGCATCATTAGGACCGACAAAACCTTCTGGTTGTATCATTTATACATCCTCTTTGAGATTTCCATTTAGGAAGGTAGTTTTGACATCCATCTGTGACGCCCCCGGCCCGATCGTGCACTATTCATACACGCAAATGCACACGATCAAGCCTAAGGACTCACGGGAAGATATCACAACACAACTCTAAAACATAAATAAAGTCATACAAGCTTTATATTACAAGCCAGGGGCCTCGAGGGCTCGAATACATAAGCTTGCGAACAAGCGTCAGCGGAAGCATCAGATATCTGAGTACAGATATAAAAGAAAGTACAGAAAGGCCTTTAGAAAGGCGGGGCAAAATAAAACACTACGATCGAAAGGCGAAGGCCTCCTGCCTGGGACCCTCCGATCCTACTCCTGGTCGTCAGTCAACTCGTAGTAGTATCCATCCTCTGGGTAGTAGTAGTAACGATCGTCGGGGCATCTGTCTCAGGGGGCTCCGTCCTCTGGTCACGTCAAACTGATATGGGGAGAAAAAGGAAAACAAAGCAACTGTGAGTACTCTGAAGTACTCAGCAAGCAAGGATCTACACTACATATGCAACATTTTCAAGGGGAGGCTGTATATGTGGACTGGGCTGCAGAAATGCCAGAATAGAGAGAAGGCCTAGTCCTATCGAAGACTAGCATCTTCAGCGGTCTTGCAGCAGTAGAAGAGAGTAGAACAATACCATATAATGTAGCAGTAATAATATCAACCTCACCCAGAGATCCTTTCTCGACTCCCTGCGAGAAAGCAATCCCAGAGCCATATATTCATCAACCTCGTCCTGAGATCCCTTCTCGACTCCCTGCGAGAAGCAATCCCAGAGCCATATATACAGGTCTCATCACAGGTATCCAGTTCTAAATTGTATCAATCAGGATACAACTCCGAGTGTCCTTTACCGTAGGACCGGCTATCGATAGAAATGTTCTTCCCTGCAGGGGTGCACCAACTTACCCAACACGCTCGATTAACTCCGGCCGGACACACTTTCCAGGGTCATGCCCGGCCTCGGCCAAACGACACATCGCAACCCTACCTACAGCTCAGCAGAGAGGTCCCCGTCGGTCTATATCCTAAGCGCTCAGGGGTCATGGGCCATCGCCCTGTGCACTCTGGGTCGGTGTGTGTAGGGTCGGGACGAGCACCACCTCAGTCCTGGATGGTACTGGCCCGGCCCGGCCACGAGGCTGAACTGGACGTCTGACAGAGCTTTCGGCTGATGCATACGATGCAGAACGCCCATACTATGCCCACGTGATGGTTAGTGCTATCAGACCAGAGGCCTGCTCGGATCAAATATCCAAATCGCTAGGACTAGGGGCTTGCGGTAACGAGCAGAGACTCACGAAAGATGTGACCCCGTCGCCCCGTCTCGAGGACTTGCGGCAAGGGCCAAGAATGCCCGGCCGCGCCTCGTATTCACCACTCGGGCACCACACTGGCAACCCGCCTTCACATCACACGCGGGTACCCCTCAGGGTCGACCTGCCTTTCCAAGTAACATTGTAAGGTCCAAGTATCCGTGTGTCCATAACATCAGGGAATCCGAGGTATCACCCTCATTGAATTCCCACTCGATGTATCCGTCAAGGTGAACTAGGAGGAATCACCCTCACTGGGTCCACACTTGAGGTGTTGTAGGACAGCGTCGTTATCGGAAGCGGTGAAGGAGGAATCACCCTCGATGACCACGACCGAATAGCTACTCTACAGAGTTAACATCAGAAGTGCTACCAGAGGTTTCACCCTCGGCACTCGATAGTAACGCTGCAGTGTCGTTACAACTAAGGGGGGGTGATGTGCGGTGTCGGGTCCTGGTCTTCAATCCCATTGATCGGGTCTTCTGACGATCCAGCGCGGCAGTCGGGATAAGTGGGGTCACTTGATAGGTCTCTACCCAGCCTAGACTAAACAGTTTAGGATATGTAGGTAATTATCAACAGTAGGTTACAATGAACAGGCTATGCATCAGAATAGGTAAAGCAGCAGCAGCAGTAATTCTAATGCAAGCATGAGAAATTTAGAATGGGCGATATCGGTATGCTCAAGGGAGGGGCTTGCCTGGTTGCTCGGCGGCAAGGGCAAGGTCGTCTATGGTGTCTTCGGGCTCCGGAGCTGCGTCGGTCTCGGGGACGACGTCGGGGTCGGGGGCTATCGAGAGAGAAGAGGGGGGAGAAACAGTATAAATATATAGCAAACATGAGCATAACAAATACGATACACGGTGCTAGGGGTAGTCTAACGCAGCATCACACGTAACAGACGGAGCGGGAGAATATCTGACGATATTTCCCGGGTCTTTGGAATTGTCGGACAGAGGATAAGAGGGGAACGGTTGCAAGTTCGGATAGTTAGGGACGCGTGGCGGGCGAACGGACCGCGTATTCAGATTCGTCTCGTCGTTCTGAGCAACTTTCATGTACAAAGTATTTTCATCTGAGCTACGGATTATTTTATATGATTTTCTAAAGTTTTTATTAATTTCTAGAAATTAATTAATTATTTAAATTAACATTATCCGAAACAGTGTCTTGCTGACGTCAGCATGACGTCAGCATGACGTCAGGACCAGTGGGTCCCACCTGTCATAGGCTGTTAGGTTAATTAGTGATTAACTAATTAAATTACTGTTTAATTAACACTAACTACTTAATTCAATTAACCTAATCAGGATTAATTAACTAATTAATTAATTAATTAGTTTAATTATTTTTATTTTTATTAAATCATAATCCTATTTTTTTTAACGTTTTGGGGGCTGTGGGCCCCTGCTGTCGGTGGCACAGAGGCCAAGCGGGCGAACGGGCGCGGGTGCGGGCGTGGACGCCCGACGGGCGTGGACGCCCGACGGGCGCAGCGCCGCCCGAACGGGCGCACCGGCGGGGCGCGGCTGCGGCCGGAGGGGAGACGCGGCCGGGAGCGGTGTAGGGCGAGCGGCGATGCGCGGGCGCGGGGAGGCGGAGGCACGGCGCGGAGCGGGCCGGGCGCGGGCGAGCGGAGGCCGGAGCGCGCGCGCGGGCGAGCGGGCGGCAAGCGAGGCGTGGGCGCGGGCGCCTTGGTGGCGAGCGGGGACGAGGGCCCGGGCGCGGTGGGGGCGCGCGCGCGTGCGACAGAGGCGAGCGGGGAAGGGGGCGGGCGGCGACCGAGGCAGCGCGCGGCCAGCGCGCGCTCAGGCGGAGCGGGCGACACGGCAGCCAGAGGCGGCGCGAGCAACTGCAGCGCGCAGCGAGGGGAGGCGAGCGGCAGGGCACGGACGGGAGCGGCGCGGGTAACGGAGCAGGGGACCGCGGCGAGCGCGACCGGGCACGGCGGACGGCATCGAGGACGGGGACGAGGGTGAAAGGGGAGAGGGCGGCAGAGGCCGGGGCCTCACCGACGGCTGTAGAGGCACGGGGGCGGCGTGGCTCGAGGAGGCCGGTCGGGGATGAGGGTCGAGGGGGTGGCGCGGTCCGGCGACGGGGTGGTGCCGGCGACGTCGAGCGGCAGGGCGGTCGGCGGGGTGAGGCGACGGGGGCGTCGGCGAGCGGGGGCTCCGGGGAGGAGGCGAGGCGTCGAGAAGGCGGCGAGGAGCGGGGGCCGCCGCGTCAGGGCAGCGGGGCCGGGCGGGGCGGCGGGGACGGCCGGCCGGCGACGGCGACGGGGGGGGGGGGGGGGGGGGGGGGGGGGGGGTTCGATCCCGATCCAGAATTTCTGGATCGGGGGGGAGGGGAGCGAGGGGGGGGGGATTAGGGTTTCGGGGGGTGGTGGCCGGCTATGTAGGGCGACGGCTGGGCCGGCCTGGCGCTGGACGCCCTGCTGGGCCAGCCCGGGGGGGTTTTTATTTTCTTTTGTTCTTTTTCTTTTTATAATTCATATACCTCTGTTTAGTAAAAGTATTAGGCCCCAAACCGATTTTGTAAAAAGGGAGACCTAGTCATAAAATACCAGTGCTTTATTTCCTAACACCTAAAATTAGTTTGGGCAAAACATCATTTCATACTTAAATTAGATTTAATAAATGGTTATTAAATATTGTTTTTAGTCGCTGTTTGAAGATGTTTGAGTCACTTACCCAACTCCAATGATGTTGGTTTCAATTTTAGAATTGTCTCTGATTTATTTGCTATTTAATGAACAATTTAGTTTCTATGTTGGACAACTTTTATTTTCCACTTTCATTTAAATTTGAATTTGAGGTTAGGAGTTGAAATGCAATATGATGTTAATGATGATCATGCACTGATAATCATGCTGACTTGGCATTATCAAAATGGGATTACTGTGGCTAACCACCGGGGGTGTTACACCATCTGCCATATCTCATAGTCAAAATATGTAGCCATTGCCATCATAATCCGCACAGACTTTAGCATTGCTATTGGTGAGTAAGTTTTGTCATAATTGACCCCCTCAACATGCAAAAACCCTTTTGCAACTAGCCTTGCTTTATATATAGTAGGATTACCATCCGCGTCTATTTTTCTCTTAAAGATCCATTTACATTGTATGGGTTTTACACCCTCTCGAGGATCAACCAAGTCCCAAACTTCATTCTCATACATGGACTCCATTTCGGATTGTATGTCCTCAAGCCATTCTTTTGAGCTGGGCACCACCATCGCTTCTCTGTAGTTCACAGGTTCATCTTCCTCTAAGATGAATATTTCATTCTGAAACCATTCACGAGGTTTGTTAACTCTTCCTGACCTACGTGGTTCAGTTACATGCTTAACTGGAGTTTCTACAACTGGTGTAGTAACTTTCGTTCAGTTGTGCAGACAACTTCCGGTTCGTTAATCCAACTTACTTTTGCCAGAGATTCAGTAATCTCGTCAAGCTGTACTATCCTCCCACTTACTTATTTAGTGAGAAACCCTTCTCAAGAAAGTGTCCATTCTTTGCGACAAACACTTTGTCCTCAGACTTTATGTAGAAGGAATACACAATTGTCTCTTTGGAATAACATACAAAGTAGAATTTGTCTGGGTCGAGTATTCCATAACTCATATGGTGTCGTCTTGCCAAACTTTTAGACGGTGCTCTATTTAGTTTATATGTTGTTGTTTCAAGTGCATATCCCCAAAACAATAAAAGCAGATCAGTAAGTTTATGAAAATAATCCCACAATTTTTCAGATGTTTGCTAAATTCATGACTCAGATATACTTCTTCATGATCAAAGAACCTTTTATCTTTTGTCACGATGATTCTTAACTTCATTATGAAATTCTTTGAACCATTTCAAATGTTTCAAACTTAAGTTTCATCAAGTAAATCATATCTACTCAAATCTTCAGTGAATTTTATGAAGTATACATATTCACCGCGCCCTGGTGTGCTTACTGGACCACATACATCACTATGTATTTTGTCAATTGATTCAAAATCAAAAGACGTTAATACTCCATATTTATGAAGCTCTTGCATATGTTACTTTCCGATATAACCAAGACAACAATGCCACATTTAAGTGGTATTATCAATCTTCTTAAGACGTTTAGCATTAATGTTATAGATATCTTTTACATTCAAGATACATAATGAATAAACCACTGAAAATAGGTGCAAATCCATCAACTATATTCTTATAATAAATTGAACAACCATTGAATAAACAACTGAAAATAGGTGTCTTGCCATGCGGACGCAGCTGTGTATGATCAACAACGCCGCTCGGAGTCATGTCACGCCCATCTTGCGATGGATGCGGCGTATGCTTGGATGTTGTTTCCCTCACCGCTGCTGGTGTTGCTGCAGCGGGAGGATCCCCGCTCGTGCCGGACTGGGAGGTGTTGCTCCGATGGCTGCGCTCACCCGTGCGTCGAGGAGGTGGGAGTTGTGTGTCCGCAACACCCGCGCCGTTGTTGCTGTCCTCGCCAGAGGGTCGAGGAAGATGACTGCCTTTGGCGCCTCCACCTCCTGTCCCCGCCGTGGTGGGTACGGTGATTGCGCCACCCACGCCGATCATGCCAGCCACAGCGTTTGCGTCGCCCGCGTCGGTGGCACCGCCTGTGCCACCCGCGGATGCGTGCGAAGGAACTCTGGAAGTAGAAGGTTTTGTCGTTGTGGTGCCCTTCTTCTTGGGCGCCATTGATGATGGAAATGTTGATGAAGCTCGATAAGATCAACGCGCCGTCTGCTGATTTAGGTTCACGCCAGTGATCCCCCTACCTGGTGCGCCAAAGATGTCGGTGTGGATGACCATCTATGGGGCCATCAAGCCCCTTTGTGGTTCGGCTAGGGAGATGCACAAAACACAAAGAGCAAAACCAACAGAAGGTGTGGGGATTTTTATCCAGGTTCGGGCCACCGAGAGGTGTAAAACCCTACTCCTGCTTTGTATATTGGGTGTATGTATGAGAACACAAGTACAAGGAGCGCTTCCCCGGCAAGGTGCAGGAGGAGAGCAGCTACGTATGTAGTTGTGCCAAGGGTCGATCCTTGTAAACATTGCCCTGGCCCTCCTTTTATAGCTTAAGGTTTACCATAGTGGCAAAACAGTAATTACATGTTGATTAGATAGCAACCAGTGCTATCATACCTAACTCTGCTGGATTAGGACAAAAGCATTAAATGCTCTATTAGGTGTCGCGAGGAGGGGGAACCCTGGCAAGGTTGCTGCACCGCTTGTTCAGCTGCCTCCCGTAATCTTAACACGCCCCCTGGACGGCTGTCATTAAAGGTAAACCTCCTTCCAGCATGCTGCCACGTGCCCGACAAATCCCACCTAACCACCTGCAGGCTTGACACCTCATCGATTAGTGACCAGCTGCCCGATGAGGTGGAGTGTTGGTGGCTAGCAAGAACTTGCCGGCCATGGAGCTTGCCGGTCCTTCGGCCTTGCCGGCAAAGGTTGCTTTTGGTACTAATCTTGATGCTCTCAACAGACTTGGAGATGAACCTGCTTAATGCAGCAATGTAGCCGGCAAAGACGACACACATCGTTGACGCGCTTCGGTGCTTCAATTTGCTTGATTGCTTTGATCTTGTCAGGATTTGCTTCAATTCTGTGTTGAGATACAAATAACCCGAGAAGCTTGCCGGATTGGACGCCAAACACACACTTCTCGGGGTTGAATTTCAAATTGATCTTGCACAGATTTGCAAATGTCTCTTCTAGGTCTTATATGAGAGTTGCCTTGTCCTTGGTTTTGACCACTATATCATCCATGTATGCTTCCACATTCTTGTGCAGTTAGGGCTCAAAACCAATCTGGACTGCTCTTGCAAAAGTGGAACCAGCACTTTTGAAACCGAAAGCATACGTATAAAGCAATACATGCCACATGGAGTGATAAATGCGGTCTCCTCTTCTCCTCCCTGGGCATGAAAATTTGGTGATACCCAGAGTAGGCATCAAGAAATGACAGCAGATCACAACCGGCAGTGGAGTCCACAATCTGGTCGATGCACAACAAGGGAAAATGATATTTTGGACAAGCTTTATTGATATCAGTATAGTCGATACAAAGCCTCCATTTCCCATTTGCTTTGCGCACTACAACTGTATTGGCCAACCAAGTTGGATGGAGAACTCCTCTGACCAGGCCTGCCGCTTCTAGCTTCTTAATCTCTTCGGCAATGAACCGTTGTCGTTCCAAAGCTTGCTTCCTGACCTTCAGCTTGACGGGCCGTGCATGAGGGCAGACAACAAGGTGGTGCTCAATTACCTCCTTGGGAACACCGGGGATGTCAGATGGTTGCCATGCAAACACATCAACATTCGCCCGTAGGATGGCAACAAACGGGCTTTCCTATTTGTCATCAAGGGTGGAACTTATGGTGAAAGTCCCCCCCGTGCAGTCCTCCTTGGCTGTCACCTTCTTGGTTGCCGGTGGAGCTGCTTTGGAGTTCTTGCTCTTGCCGGCAGAGCTCTCTGGCACGTCCTCAATGGGAGCGCAACACTCCGAAGAGGTGCGCTTGCCGGAGTCCTTGTCAGTGGTCTTGCCGGTCTTCTTCCTCTTCTTCCCCCGAGAGCTTTGTCGGCAGGAGCAAGTGCCTTGGTGGCAGATGCTGCAACTGCTTCCCGGTAGAGTTGATCAGCGCAAATGAGCACGTCTTTTTTGTTAGACTTGATGGTGATGACGCTCATCAGCCCTGGCATCTTCAACGTGTTGTAAGCATAATGTGATGCTGCCATGAATTTCGCTAGTGCCGGGCGGCCAAGGATTCCATTATATGGCAATGGAATCTTGACGACGTCGAAGACAATCTTCTCCGTCCTGTAGTTCAGCTCACTACCAAATGTCACCGGAAGCATGATCTTGCCCTTCGACTGACTCCTTCTTGGATTGATCCCTTGAAATGTGCTTGTCTTCTTGAGATATTCATCAGAAATTTGCAGCCTCTTGATCACATCTAGTGAGATCAAGTTCAGGCCAGCCCCACCGTCAACTAACATTTTTGTCACCTTGAGGTTGCGTATTGTTGGTGAAACCAACAACGCAAGCACCCGACCGCAGTTGTGCGATCAGGGTGGTCCTCAGCGTAAAAAATGATGGGTGTGTTGGACCATTTCAGTGGCTTCTGGGCATCAACTGCTGGTTCTACCGCATTGACCTCACGCACCCACTGCTTGAGTTGGCGGTGAGAGGAGTGCAAAGATGCACCTTCGTTAATGCACATGGCTTCTGTGGCCTTCTGGAACTCATGTTTGCTGGACTCGTCATCGTCCTCTTCGTCCTCCTCCTCGTCATCTCCTTCCTTCTTGTCACGGCCCCTAGCAGGCTTCTCCTTCTGCTGCTTGGCCTTGCCGCGGTGACCTCTCAGCCACCATGCTTCTTGCCAGATCCCTCGGCACCATCTTGGGCCTTCTCCTTGTCTCGCTTCTCGTATTCAGCTTTCTGCTTCTCGGCAAGCTGCTCAACTTGCCGGCAGTCTTGGAGGTCATGGCCCTTGGTACGGTGAATCTTGCAATACTGCTTGCCGGGGCCTTCCGTCTTGTCGGCAGCTGCCAAGGCTTGGCACAAGGCGCACCCGGCAACCTCCTTGCCGGGGCTCTCAGTCTTGGCCTTCTTGGCGGTGTCAACATTGCCGGATCCCTCAACAGCTAGCACTGCCTTGCCCTTGCACTTCCTGTTGCGCTTGTGGCCCTTCTTCTTTGGGGTGGTGGTGGCGTCATCATCTTCAGAGTCGACCTCTGCGCCAGCATCCTTCCTAGGAAGTCTCCTCCCCTCTTCAGCACGTGCGCACTTGTCGGCCAAAGCGTAAAGCTCGGTGACGTCCTTCACCTTGTTCATCGCCAGTTCTTCCCGCATCTTGCGATTACGTACATTCGTGTGGAATGCAATAATCATAGTGGCAGGATGAACGCCAGGGATGTTGCGCTGGACTCGGCTGAATCTCTGAATATACTTGCGGAGGGATTCACCCTCTGTTTGTGGGATCACATGCAAGTCACTGGGCTGACCGGGAACCTTGTGCCCCCCAGTAAAAGCACCAACGAACTCGTGACATAGATCTGGCCATGAAGATATGGAATCCTTCAACAAGTTCATCAACCACGACCTTGTGTTGGGCTTGAGCACCGGCGGGAAGTAGTTGGCCAGGATCTTGTCGTTATGTCCCCCAGCAGCCTGCACAGCGATGGTGTAGATGCTTAGGAACTCTGATAGGTGAGTCTTGCCGTCGCATTTCTCCGGCACCTCTAGCTTGAAATTCCAGGAATTGGGCCACTGGACTTGCCGCAGCTCACGAGTAAATGCTGGACAACCCACCTCATAAGGTAGGCCGCGAGGGTACCCTGGCGCTGGCTCATCTACAGCAGGCCTTGTGCGCTTGTCAGATTGGCGGCGAGCTTCCCAGCACCGCTCGATTGTGGTACGAGCATCCTCTCTATGCTGTTCTTGAAGAACTTGGCGCTGGTCGCGGTGTGCTCGCAAATCGGATGATGCCATGGATACATCATCACGGGTGTCGAAATGCTGACTCTGCTGCTAGTGTTGTTGTCGTGGAGGGGACTGCACCGCCTCCAGTCCAATCGCCAGCAGCGCACACCAACGCGGTGGGCTGCTGCTGCTGCGAGGGCCCCACCTGCTGTGGCTTGTTGTTGCTAGCGAAGCTGAGGAGGCTCTGAACAGCATCTCTCCACTCCTCCATCTTGTCCACAGCAGGAGGAAAGTCAAGAAGCAGCTGTGCTTGCACCAAAGCTTCTGTCGGCGTGGATGGCATGGAACAATGCGAAGAACGAGAGGTGTTCTTACTTCTGACAGAGCCAGAAGGAACTCCATCTCGATCTTGCAACCACAACCCACTTTCGTCGGCATGTTGGCATGCATGCTGGCCCTGCACATCCTGAGAATAATGCACAAGGGCTTTGCCATGGGGACGCCTGGAGCCGCCGATGCCGTGGCGCTGCTCGTCGCGCGTGACCTAAGATGGCTGCGGCGTGTGCGCCGGCGTGGGTATCTTGGATGGCACCACGCCATCCTTGGAGTTCGCCATGCTGCCCGCAGGCAGCATGGCTTTGTCCTTGGACCTAGTGGCACGCGAGTTGTTGTTGTTCCCGTCCTGGACGATGCCGCTCGCCTGACTCTGATCGCCAGAACATCATGGAAGCTGCGCGCTACCTCCGCCTCCTCTGCTGCTACCTGTGCCATCGCCTGTCTGCATGGGGGTCGGTAGCTTGGACGTAGATGAACCGGCCGCCGTGGCACCCTTCTTCTTGGGAGCCATGGCGATGAAGATGATGAAACTGACGCGCTGACTGCTAAATCAGGTTCGCGCAGGCGATCCCCCTACCTGGCGCGCCAAAGATGTCGTGCGTATGACGATATATGTGACCAACAAAGGCCCCTTTGCGGTTCGACTAGGGAGATCAACATCCACAAAGAGCAGATCTAACAATCAACACAGTGGTTTATCCAGTTTCGGGCCGCTGTGAAGCGTAAAACCCTACTCCTGCTTTGTTGTATTATGTGTATGAGGCTCAAGTACAAGGAGCGCAACTTGCCGGCAAGGTTGTGTGGGAAGTGCAGCTACACGTGTAAATGCGCAAAGTTCTAACCTTGGTAAAGGTAGCCATGGGACTCCTTTTATAGGAAAAGAGGTCACCACAGTGGCAAAATGGTCTTTACATGATGCAAATAGTGGCTACAGTGCCAATTACCTAACTCTGACGGGTTAGGACAAATGCATTAAATGCGCCGTGAGGTGTCACACTGATGAAGCTCATCGGCAAGAATCATCTTTCCTTCTGTGCCGTTCGTCCAGGTACCTTTTATTATCTTGACACATCTCCAGGATGGGTGTCATTAAAGTTGTCTTTAGAGCGGCGGGCTGATACGTGACCAAACAATATTCACCTAACTACCTGCCCGCTCGACACCTATTTGACAGGCGACATGCTGGTCGCTGAGGTGGAGCGGTGGCAATGTAGTGGAAACTTGCCGATACGGAGCTTTTTGGGCTCTTGCTTGCTTGCCGTCAAGGAACTTGCCGGCAACTCCAATCTTGATCTTCTGTATTTCTTGATCACTTGACTGGAGGTCTTCTTCGTGACTTTTATCAACTAGTCTTGTGCTTGTTCTCAGTTGCCCTCTGGCAAGCCCTACCATCGGGAAGGCTGCCACTGCCTGTGCACAAGTCTGGGGTACTAAAGGACGCAAACTTTAGTACACCGACAGATGCGAACTTGGTATCCCACATACGTGCGGTGCTAGGGCCGCACGGCCATCCAGAGACTGCTCCATGTGCTGCTGCTAATAGGAAGGCACCGAGGTCTTCGGCCCTAGCCTCGAAGATTTTTTAGGCCGAGCTGTTGGAGTGATGATGAGGGCAGAGGCGGCTCTATAGAACCCCTAGCTCGCTCTTCCCCGACCATTGCTTGGTCCTTGATGCCTCCTTAGGACAATTTTGGTCCGCCGAGGCCGGTATCCTGGAGATGTTCCTCGGCCTTGCGAAAAGCTTTGAGGTATTTTCATTTCTCTTTTTCGATCAGTTTTAATACCAGGCACTCAAAGTATGCCCATTAGCCCTCTTGAAGGATGTCAAAGCATCATCTGAGGACATCAGTGAAAACACTTTATATGTTACGGAATGAACATACTATTGCCTACCTTTTACATATAAAGTAGCAAATCCCAATAACCCCGTACCTTAAGTTAGTTTACCAAACTGGCTTGAGGGTCGAGTTGTAGCTTTATGCTGATTTCCATATTAATTTGATTGATGCGAATATGCAGCAGCCCACGAGACTTGTGTCGATTCTTCAAAAGAAGAGACAGGAGGATCGAATCAGCTCGGATTTTGGCCCCGTACTTATTTTTTCTTTGTTTGTATTTTAGGCTCCAACTCCCACATCTCTCCCCACTCTTCAAAGTTTGACGAGGCAAAGTGTCATCCTGCTCAGGTCAAGCAAGAGTCACTCGGCTCCGGCGGGAGGCCGAGAAGGTCCAAAGTAAGGATATCCATCTATACTTACTTTTGTCCTTGCTGACCAAGTGTTTGTATATTTCCTTAATCTTTTGATGTCTTGCAGCATCTGATTAACACATGGCTGACCTCCAGGCCGAGCTTGAGAAGGATTGAATGGAGGCTGAGCAGCTGAAGATGTCGGCACAAAAGAATGTCGACCTGCTCGCCACAGAGCAGAAGACCCGTGAGGCCGCCCATGCCAAGGTCTCAAGTTAGAGGGAAGCCTCTTGGCTTGTGTTGCCAAGAGTGACACGCTGGAGGATACCAGGATGCCGCCGAGGTGCGGTGGCTCGACGTAGAACGCCAGGATGTGATTTCGTGGGCGGCTGCGGGGAAGGAAGAGCTACAACAGGCTACAGAAATAATTTTCGGTAAGCGTTATCTTTTGTTGTGTATCTTCGACCAAAGGTCCTTCCCCAAGCTGACACAAGTATGGTGTGTGTCACGCAATTTCTCTGATCCTTCGCTGAGAGGCTTGCCAACACTATGACACCAATGCTGACTCAGACGTCGAGCAACAAAAGATGTTCTGGCTGCAATTCCAAGACTCGGCATGCCCTCGAGACTTCGGCGACAAGCTGAAGCAGCTGGAGCGAACTGCTTGTCCTACAATGGAGGATCTCTGCAAGGCGTTATGGCTAAGGGATCCCCTACAGACCAGCTGTTTTGGGCTAGTGCACCGCCTTCAAGAGGCAAGCACGCAAGTCGAGTTGCGAAAGAAGTCGTCCTATACCGAAGGTGCTCGGCATGCCTTTGTGGCGGTGCAGGCTTAATACACCAAGATAGGCTTGGAGCGGATTGCCCTGAAGCGCCCTATGAAGGATGCAAAGGAGGTATGGCTCAGGTAATACTTCAAAAAAGTAATGCCTGCTGGGATCTATTCTCGAAGATCTTGACCCAACCTCGTAGTAGTTAACCTCGAAATGTCGAGATCACTACAAAAACACTTCTGTGATGATACATGTTTGTCAGAGCAGGTCATGTTCTTTGTCATGATGTACATCCATGACGATTTTATGACAGAATCAAGATAGTCATACTTGTGTTGTCGTAGAACTGTTCCATGACACTACTCAATTTATTGTCACGAAAGTGTTAACTTCCGTGATGATAAATGACGCATCATGGAAGTGTTTTCGTCAAGAGTAATCGACACATGGAAGCCATCGTAATGGGTTGCCATTAACCTATTGGGTGCCGGTTTCGATCCGATACCCGTTAACAACCCCGACCAATGACGATTTTCCATGTGTCAATTTCTCATTCGCCAACAGAACCACGTGTCTGCTCTACACTGCGACAAATGTCATCCATCCAATGGATGACACACTCCTATGAAATGTGGACATGTGGCATGGCCCAATAGTGGTCCATTTAGGTTAAAAAGGCCGGCCTAGTCAAAATTAGCAAGCTGGCCCATTTACAGCCTACTTGCATCTGACCCATTTAGAAGCACAACCCATACGAGTTCTGCCAATTTAGCCCATCAGCGGCCCGTTAATGATTTGACACCATTGTGGCCCACAAAACTAGAATTGATCCTATGCAACAAAGGAGAAGCTTGCCGCCATCCGCCGGCGCGGCTATTGAAGCCGGCGTGCGTCCAACTCGCGCGGCAAGGTGCGACTAAAAACCAGCTGCGGCCAGCTTGTCTCCGGTGGCCTCAGGTGGCTGTGGGCGGATGTTTTGTGAGGATTTAGGGTCAGTATGGCTACAAAACTTTAGTGAACACATGCTAAGCAATGCTCAAAGCCCTAAAAGGATGCACTTATCGACATTATATTTTAATAATAGATATTACCAACTTAAATTCCTAGATACTAGTAATTTGTTCTAAAACTAGTAAGTACTACTGGTAGATGCTCGCAATTAATTATACAAATTTATGGGCGATACACGCACTAACTACTTCTCACATGCTGGCTAGGCGTAATCGTTCTCCTTCCCGGCCTTGTGTCATGGCAGAACACGGCCACCTATGAGGCCATTGGCCCCTTTGTGGTTTGGCAGTGGGGAGGACGCATTGCACAAAGAGTGGAGGCCGTGGGACAGCACGGTAGTGGTGACACTGGTGTTTTTTACCTAGGTTCGGGCCGCTGAGAAGCATAAAACCCTACTCCTGCTTTGGTGGATTGATGGAGAGATCGTGAAGAACGCGCGGTGCTCGAGCCCGGCAAGGGTTGCCTTGGGGAGAGCAGCTATGCACGTATGAGTACACGAGGGTCCGAATCCTTTCTAAGGTTGCCACGGTCCTCCTTTTATAGGCTAAGGGGTTACCACAATGGAAAAATGGTCATTATCCAACGATTAGATAGCTAACAGTGTTATCATACGTAACTCTGGCAGTTAGGACAAAGCGCATTAATGCACCGCCATGTGTCGCACTGTGGATGCGGCCCGGCAGGCCTGCCGCGCCGCTCTAGTCATCTTCCATCTATCTGCTTGACATGCCTCTGTAGGGGTGTCATACAGAGGTGATCTTCTTCCTAAATGGCTGCCACGTGCCAAATGACAGCCACTTAGTTATCTGGGGGCTCGACACCGCACCGATGGATGACTTGCGTTGCGATGCGGTGGAGCGGTGGAGTGGTGGAGCCTTGGCGGGGATGTAGGCCGCCGGTGGCCCCGGCAATCCTTGCCGGGGAAGTCTTGGGATTTGTCTTCGGGGTGGCCTCGATCTGACCAGGCTCGCCTGCCCGGCAAGGGAGATTTTTCCTTAGTGATATCTTGCTGTCTTGGCTTGGTTCTGTCTTGAATGCTTGGTGTTGCTTGCATTTCTGCCACTTGAGCCTGTGTATAGTCCGGGCAACATACGTGAAGGTTTGTTGTACCGACAGGAGCGCCCGGGCCTGGCCCAAACATGCTGCCGAGCATCGTTGGGGTAGGCCCTATCAAGTACACAGGCAGGGGTCTTGCGCTGATATTCTCTTTTTCTTAATATTTTCCTTGCTTCTTCATTAACCTGTGCTTGAGTCAGTTTCCGGTTTTTCCATGCGTCGTGCAAGACATCGTGGGGGAGATTTACGCCATGACCCATGGGTCGTCCACGTCCCATGTTCACGGGGCGGTAACTGCCAGTCCACTAACTCCCCTGCCCCCGCCGTTCCTGCCACGTATGCCGCATGCATAGCGCAGGGTTGGTGGCGGATGCGAAGGGCACGGGAATGAGTGCCAAGGCAGAAAGCGAGGTGCCATGGATAGGCGCAGGAGGTCGGTCTTGATTTCGGGCGCCGTTGTGGTGCAGAGGAGTCGGATTGGTGGATCGGGGCGGTTGCCCCCTGGGCGAGGAGCCAGCCCCCAGTCTCTTTCGCTTATAAAAGGGAACGTGGGCGAGGTGTTGGCTCACACCCATCTCTTCCTCCTTCTGTCTGATATTATCTCTCCACCATGGTGAGGGGGAGAGGGCGTAGTGGCACCCCAGTGGTGGCGACAAGGGCTTCTGCTCGACAGCGCCTCCCTCCTCCTGTCGGAGACGCGAGGACAGATCCCGCCGTGAGAGGAGGCGGGAGGGGACGTGGCCATGGTCGTCGTGGTGCTCGGGGTCGAGGAGGATGGGGCGGCGTTCTGATCGCACCTCCTCTGGCCGCGCAGGACCCGAACGAAGGCCACGTCGGGAACCAGCCGCTGGAGTTTATCGTCAAGCTGTGTGGGCCCCCACGCAGCCGTCTTCGGCTTCCCACCCCATTTGCAAGGGTGATGGAGGTCGAGCATCCGCCGGGGCTGAGGCTGCACATGAGGGGCTGCTGTAATGGCAGCATGCGGGCGGACGTGGAGTTCCCCGCTCCTAATGTCATGCTTCTTCGGTGTGGCTGGAAGACCTTCGCCTGTGACCACAGCTTGGCGGCCGGGCACGTTCTCCATTTCAAGTTAATGGACGCCGCCCTGCTCTCCGTCAAGGTCTTCGGGCGTTCGGGTGCTCGCTTAGGGTGCTGCGCGGAGAGCTCGATCGACGACAAAAGCTCCTCCTCGAGCGATAGCGACAAGGAGGACAGTGACGGCGATGACGACGACGCAGATGGAGAGGATGACGGCTCCGACTCCGGCTGAACGCCGGCTGCACCATCACCGTCAGTGGGAGGCCAGCAGCACCACCATCTGCACCTGCATCTCCTCCCCGGCAAGGCAATTTGCCGGGGCATTGGGTGTGGATGGTGTCTCCGGCTCCTCCAGCAGTCTTCCAGCTGGGCCCCGGCAGGCTTCCCCATGGACTCCGACTTCGTCCGCCCTGCCGTGTCCTGCTGGCCCTGGTGGCGGTGGCCAGGGCATCGCCTAGCTGCTCTCCCCACCCATCACCTTCGTCCGCACCCTCTCAATCTTGTCAGACTGCGTCTTGCAGGTCTTGACGGGGTCAGGCCAGGCTTCTGCCTATGCACTCCTTTTGCCCTCTTCGCCTCCCACTGTAGTTCCTAGGAGGAGAGGGGCAAGAAAGGGATTACGGGGCACTTATCTTTTTTCAATCTAAAACATGTAGGCACTTTCCAAACTTTAGTTTCAAATATGTAATCTCTTCTATCCATGTTTGTACTCTATAAGCCTTGTACTCGTTTATCCGCATATTAATGAAAAAAGACGGTCTTGCTGGGTACTTGTGAATGTACTATATCCATGCAGAGGAGGAATGCCTCTATACTTTTAAGTAAACAAGCTTTCTCCGGCAAGCTATCCTGCCGGGCGCCTTTCGTTTGTTGCCGTGGGGTTGGGCCCGTCGGGCTCAAAACTATGGAAGGGGACTAGCCCCTTGTCGAACCCCCTTCGTTAAAAGCCACTACAACCATCTTGACCAAAGGAACGTTCGGGGTCAAAGGATGGGAGCACAAATGCTTCGAAGGTGACGAGGTTTCCCTATGCACAAGTTTCCTTCTTACAGAGACACGTATGGATGAGAGGGAAGTTATCTGTTTGGCTTGTCAGGGATCAGTATGTGAGCTTGTTTCCGTTTCTTCTTTTTGGGACCGAGTCCGCGGTAAGAGTCCTATAGTTAGTGCAGAGGAAAACAAGGCAACATATGATCTCATTTACATGATCATGGCATGTTCATGTTATGCTATGCATGCATGCAAGTTTTTGGGCCCCCCAACGCTTCGTTTTATTGTCTGTGCTCAGGGTCTGCGCCTGGCTTTGTACAAAGGGTTACATGCGCATCAGCAAGGCTTGTACAAAAGGGTGGCTGCCGGGCAGGGCCCGATAGCTGCGCCTTACGGGTAGAACTTACGAAGATGCTCAATGTTCCATGAGTTTTGCAACTGAATGCCATCTTCGGTCTCCAGACGGACTGCACCGGGTCTGGTGACTCGTACTACCCGGTAAGGGCCTTCCCACTTTGGTGTCAACTTGTTTGCACCCTTGGTGGACTGAACATGCCTAAGGACAAGGCCGCCTTCCTCAAGGCTCCGGGCATGAACCCTGCGGCTGTGATAGCGATGCAGGGCTTGCTGGTAGCGTGCAGCACGCGTAGCAGCCCGGAGACGGTTCTCCTCAAGGAGCACATCATCGTCATGCCGGTCCTGCTCTTGCTCTACTTCATTGTAGGCAAATACTCGAGGTGACCCGTATATGAGTTCCGTGGGGATCACTGCTTCTACCCCATAGACTAGGGAGAAGGGAGTCTGGCTGGTAGCTCGATTTGGTGTCATCCGGAGGGACCAAAGAACCACCGGCAACTCGTCGATCCAGCGTCTGCCGCACTTTCGCAGCTTGTCGAAAGTTCTTGTCTTGAGTCCTCGCAACACTTCAGCGTTCATCCTCTCAGCTTGTCCATTGCTTCTGGGATGAGCAACAGAGGCGAATGAAACTTTGCTTCCGAGGGTTTGAACGTATTGCATGAAGGCACGACTTGTGAATTGGGTGCCGTTGTCAGTGATGACTCTGGCGGGTACTCCAAAGCGGCACACCAATCCCTTTAAGAACTTGATAGCTGATTGTGTGGTTACCTTTCTCACAGGCTCCACTTCCGACCACTTTGTAAACTTGTCGATTGCGATGTACAAGAATTCAAAGCCCTCGGTAGCACGGGGGAAGGGGCCCAAGATGTCGAGCCCCCAGACCGAAAATGGCCATGACAAAGGGATCGTCTGGAGAGCTTGAGTGGGTTGATGGATATTCTTGGAGTGCAACTGGCAGGCTTCACATCTGGTGACTAGCTCAATTGCATCTTGGAGGGCCATGGGCTAGTAGAAACCTTGCCGGAAAGCTTTTCCAACCAAGGCCCTTGATCCAATATGGGAGCCGCACATGCCTTTGTGTATCTCTGCCAACAGTTCCTTCCCCTCTTCCCAGCAAATGCACTTCAATTTCGCACCGTTGGGCCTCCTTCTGTATAGCGTGTTGTTGACAAACTGATACATACTGGCCCTCCGGGCTACTCTTTCAGCTTCTTCTTGCTCTTCAGGAAGGTCTCCTGTTTGGAGGTAATGGACTATGTGCCATGCCCATGTTGGAGCCTGGGGCTCGACAACAAGGATCAACGGCACCTCCTTGTTCGTGGGAGCGCATATCTCAACCGCAAGAACTGGTGGTTCGGCGGGAGGGTGCTGCTCACCAGGCGAAGTGGAGTTGTTCCCGCCAACCTCTCTGACGGGGGCTTCGGGAAGCTCTGCCGGGAGAGGCTTGCCGGAGTCCAGTTTCCTCCTCTTTCTGGCCATTGTTATCAGGGATACTTAGGGTTGAGTCAGGTGGAGAACAAAAGTCCCTGGTTCCACAGGAAGCTTCTGTGCAGCGCATTTTGACAGATGGTCAGTAATGTTGTTTTTTGCACGTGGCACGTGCTCTGTTTGCAATCCGTCAAAATGCTCCTCCAACTTCCTCACCTCTTCGACGTATGCCTCCATCAATGGACTCTGGTAATCCTTGTTTACTTGTCTCACCACAAGCTATGAGTCTCCACGAATGATCAACTTCTTAATCCCCAATTATGTTGCGATCCTGAGCCCGGCAAGGAGTCCTTCATATTTTGCAGTGTTGTTGGTAGCTTTGTCCTGGGGAAAATGCATTTGGACCACGTACTTGAGGTGCTCTCCAGTGGGTGCGACAAGGAGCACGCCAGCCCCTCACCTTGCAGTGAGAAGGCACCATCAAAGTACATGATCCACTCTTGGGGGGCCTCCTTGCCGGGGATAACTGTTTCTGGTGTTTCTTCATCTAGGTCGGTGTCCATTCTACGATGAACTCCACCAATGCTCTACTCTGAATGGTTGACGTACTCTCATATTTCAGACCAAAGCTCGACAATTCCAAAGCCCATTCTACTATTCTGCCAGTGGCCTCCGGGTTCCTCAGTATGCGTTGCAAAGGGAAGCGGGTGACAACTGTGATCTCGTGGGCTTGGAAGTAGTGACGCAGTTTCCTTGAGGCCATGATGAGGCCAAAGATCAAATTTTGCATGCCAGAGTACCTTGATCTAGCCCCCTGCAATAGGGAGCTGACAAAGTACACTGGTCGCTGCACCACCTTCTTCTTTGCCGCGGTCTTGAAATTGTCTTTGTTATCCTGCTCTTCTTCCTCCTGATCCGCACCGGACCTTGCCGGGATAGGTTCACTTTCCTTTTCGGAGGAGACAGTAGCTACGGCTGCTCCTTCATCCACTTCCCGCTGCGCCACCAACGCTGCACTAACCACTTGACTGGTTGCCACTAGGTACAGCAACAATGGCTATTGTGGTTTAGGAGCGACCAAGGTGGAAGCAGAGGAAAGATAGGTCTTCAAGTATTGCAGCGCTGCTTCTGCCTCCGGGGTCCACTTCATTGGCCCTGCCTTCTTTAGAATTTTGAAGAACGGCAAGGCGCACTCGGCAGACTTGGAAATGAACCTACTCAGTGCGGCAACACATCCGGTCAGGCGCCTCACGTCTTTAACTTGTCTTGGGTGCTTGAATCTGCTTGATCGCCTTGATCTTGTTGGGGTTGGCCTCTATCCCCCGGGGGCATACAAAGAAACCAAGTAACTTGCCAGAGGGAACGCCAAACACACACTTCTCAGGGTTTAACTTCAAGTTGATCTTGCGCAGATTTGCAAAGGTCTCTTCCAAGTCCTGAATGAGAGTTGATTTGTCCTTGGTCTTGACCACTATGTCATCCATGTAAGCTTCAATATTCCTGTGTAATTGAGGCTCGAACCCAATTTGCACTGCCCTTGCAAAAGTGGATCCAGTGCTCTTCAACCCGAAAGGCATCCGCACAAAGCAGTACGTGCCACACGGGGTTATGAATGTGGTCCTCTCCTCGTCCTCCTTGTACATGAAGATCTGATGGTACCCAGAGTATGCATCCAAGAAGGAAAGAAGATCACACCCAGAAGTGGAATCTACGATCTGGTCAATGCGCAACAAGGGGAACGGGTCCTTCGGGCATGCCTTATTCAGATCCGTGAAGTCTATGCAAAGCCTCCATTTCCTGTTCGCCCTGCGCACCACCACTGGGTTCGCCAACCATGTTGGGTGCAATACTCCTCTGACCAAACCAGCTGCTTCAAGTTTCTTGATCTCCTCGGCAATGAACTATTGCCGTTCCAAAGCTTGCTTCCCGACTTTCTGCTTGACGGGCTGGGCATGAGGGCAGACAGCTAGGTGGTGCTCGATTACCTCCCTGGGAACACCAGGGATGTTAGATGGTTGCCAGGCAAACACATCTACATTCGCCCGGAGGAAGGCAACGAGCGCGCTTTCCTATTTGTCATCAAGGGTGGAGCTGATGGTGAACGTACCACCAACGCCATCCAGCCCTGCCGGGACCTTCTTCACCGTAGGTGAGGCAACTTTGGGCTTCTTGCTAGTGGAGCTCTCCGGCAAATCATCGACGGGTGCAACACACTCCGAAGAGGTGCGCTTCCTGTATTCCTTGCCAGTATCCTTGCTAGCTTTCTTCCGTTTCTTACTTTCCTTGGTGGGAGCTACAGCTTCCGCGGCCTCAGCGGCGACTGCGTCTCGGTACATCTTATCCACGCATATGATTGTGTCCTTCTTGTCTGACGGAATGGGAATGATGCCCATCGGTCCTGGCATCTTCAGTGTGTTGTAGGCATAGTGAGATGCCGCCATGAATTTTGCCAGGGCTAGACGACCAAGGATTCCATTGTACGGCAGGGGGAGATCAACCACATCAAACACAACCTTCTCGGTCCGGTAGTTCAATTCTCCTCCAAACGTCACCGGCAGCGTGATCTTTCCCTTAGGATGACTCCTGCCGGGGTTGATCCCTTGGAAAGTGCCAGTAATCTTGAGCTCTTCATCTGATATTTGAAGCTTGCTGAGTACCTTGGGGGAAATTAGATTCAACCCAGCCCCGCCGTCAACCAACATCTTCATGACCTTGAGGTTGCGGATTGTTGGTGAAACCAACAACGGCAAGCACCCTACCGCGGTGGTGCGGTCAGGGTGATCCTCTTCATCGAAGATGATGGGCGTGCGGGACCATCTGAGCGGTTTCCGGGAGTCTGCTGCTGGCTCTATGGCATTGACCTCACACGCCCACTATTTAAGCTGGCGGTGAGAGGAGTGCAAAGATGCGCCTCCGTCAACGCACAGGGCCTCAGTAGCTTTCTGGAACTCTTGCTCACTGGTTTCCTCTTCATCCTCTTCATCACTTTCGTCTTCGCCTTCTTTCTTTTCACGACCTCTTGTAGGCCTCTCTGGATGCTGGGGAACCTTGCCGCCGCGGCCTCCTCTGCCGCCTTGGCCCTTCCACCAACACCTTCTTGGTCTCTTTCCTTGTCATGCTTCTCATATTCAGCCTTCTGCTTCTTGACAAGTTGCTCAACTTGGTGACACTCTTGGAGATCATGGCCCTTGGTCCGGTGGATCTTGCAGTATGGCCCGTCAGCCTTCCCAGCCTTTTCGGCCGCCGCAGCCTCCCGGCAATCAGTGCACATGGCAACTTCCTTGCTGGGGGCTTCGGTCTTGGCCTTCTTGCCGGTACTAGGAGTGCCAGAGCCCTCAATAGCCAATACTGCCTTTTCCCTGCGCTTCTTTTTGCGTTTCTTGTTCTTCCTCTTCGGGTCAATGACATCATCATCATCCTCTGAGTTGACTTCGACGCCATCCTCTTCTCTGGGGAGTCGCCTCCCTTCCTCTGTTCTGGCACACTTATCCGCCAGAGTGTACAGCTCATTCATAGTCTTGGCCAACAGAACGCTCATCTTGGAACATATCCTCCTGTTGCGCACGTTGGACTAGAACGTAGCAATCATAGCTGCCGGGTGGATGTCTGGGATGTTTCTGTGCACCCGGCTAAACCTCTGCATGTACTTCCGCAAGCTCTCCCCTTCCTTTTGTGAAAGGAGCTGCAGATCGCTGGGCCGTCCTAGTTCTTGATGGCCACCTGTGAAGGCGCCAACAAACTCATGGCACAGGTCAGCCCATGATGAGATGGAGTTCTCTGGAAGGTGCATCAGCCATGACCTCACATTTGGCTTGAGCGCCAAAGGGAAGTAATTGGCGAACACCTTCTCATCTCTTCCTCCGGCAGCTTGAATAGCGATGGTGTAGATGCTCAAGAACTCTGCCGGGTTCAGCCTTCCATCATACTTTTCTGGTATTTCTGGCTTGAAAACGCGGGCAGATGGCCAACGGACTTGCCGCAGCTCGCGAGTGAAGGCAGGACACCCGACCTCGAAAGGTAGGTATCCGCCCTCACTAGGCGCTGGTTTGTCGACGTCTAGGCCATTGCGCCTGTCGGACTGGCGGCGGGTTTCGCGGCGTCGTTCTATGGTGACGCACGCGTCCTCCCTCCACCGATCCTCCAGGACCTGCCGCTAATCTCGACGGGTCCGAGGGTCAGATGAAGCCATTGATACCTCGTCGGGCTCCTGGTTGCGTGGTTCTAGTTGTGGTCCTTGCGCTGGCTGTCGCGGAGGGGACTGTACCGTTGGAGTGGCCCTCTCAGCTCCGTCAGCAGCTCGGGCCGTGGCTATCGCTTGCGGGAGCCGTGGCGGACCCGCCCACTGCGATCCTCCCACTTCAGCAAAACCGATCAAACTCTGGATGGTGGCTCTCCACTCATCTATTTGATCGGCCGCTGGTGGGAACCTCAGCAGGAGTTGGGCTCGCGCCATGGCTTCCGAAGCAGTGCTTGGCATAGACGACGACACAGACCGTGACGTCGCTCAGCTCCTACCAGTACCAATGGCGGCGGCGCCGTGCTCTCGTCGCCGTGAGTCGGCCGCCATGGTGGTACGGTGGCGAGATGGGTGCACCTGGGGGTTGATGGCCCCGTTCGGTGCTTCGTCTTGGTTACCCCGCCCCGGGGGAGGTGCTTGCCCCGCTGTTGCACCCGTTGTAGGGGCAACCAGGGAGCCGCGGTTCACACCGGAGCGAGCGTTGTCGCTGTGGCTGCGCCCTTCGACACGGTGGTGGGGGGGGGGGGTGGAGACTAAGCATTCTCCCCACCCGTGCGTTGTGGAGCACGGCCGTCGGAGTCCTGTTGCTGCCGCCCTCCTCCGGCGTTTTCTGCTCCCACTTTGGCCACGGGGGGAACGACGACAGCGCCGCCTGCACCGGTCACGTTCCCCGCGGCGTCTGTGTCCCCCGACGCCGCTGCAGCCCCCATAGTATCGGCGGCTGCATGCGAGGGGGCCTTCAAGGTGGAAGGATGAGCATTTGCGCCGGACTTCTTCTTGGGCGCCATGGATGATGGAGCCAACGATGAAGAAGATGATGGTGAAGACTGACACGCTGTTTATGACCTCGGGTTCGCACAAGCGCTTGCCCCTACCTGGCGCGCCAAAGATGTTGTGGTAGAACACGGCCACCTATGAGGCCATCGACCCCTTTGTGGTTCGGCAGGGGGGAGGACGTATTGCACAAAGAGCGGAGGCCGTGGGACAGCACAATAGTGGTGACACTGGTGGTTTTTACCTAGGTTCGGGCCGCTGAGAAGCATAAAACCCTACTCCTGCTTTGGTGGATTGATGGAGAGACCGTGAAGAATGCGTGGCGCTCGAGCCCGGCAAGGGTCGCCTTGGGGAGAGCAGCTACACGCGTATGAGTACACGAGGGTCCGAATCCTTTCTAAGGTTGCCATGGTCCTTATTTTATAGGCTAAGGGGTTACCACAATGGCAAAATGGTCATTATCCAATGATTAGATAGCTAATAGTGCTATCATACCTAACTCTGACAGTTAGGACAAAGCGCATTAAATGCACTGCCATGTGTCGCGCTGTGGATGCGGCCCGGCAGGCTTGCTGCGCCGCTCTAGTCATCTTCCATCTGTCTGCTTGACACGCCTCTGGACGGGTGTCATACAGATGTGATCTTCTTCCCAAATGGCTGCCACGTGCCAAATGATCTTCTTCCATCTATCTGCTTGACACGCCTCTGGGGGCTCGACACCGCACCGATGGATGACTTGCGTTGCGATGCGGTGGAGCGGCGGAGCCTTGGCGGGGATGTAGGCCGCCGGTGGCCCCGGTAATCCTTGCTGGGGAAGTCTTGGGATTTGTCTTCGGGGTGGCCTTGACCTGACCAGGCTCGCCTGCCCGGCAAGGGAGGTTTTTCCTTAGTGATATCTTGCTGTCTTGGCTTGGTTCTGTCTTGAATGCTTGGTGTTGCTTGCATTTCTGCCACTTGAGCCTGTGTACAGTCCGGGCAACATACGTGAAGGTTTGTTGTACCGACACCTTGTCGGCGGCAGCCCATCGTGCTTGGATCTCTCCACAGCTCTCATCAGCATCGCGGTAGCTACCGCCGCGATCCTGGTAGGGTGGAGGCATCGGGGCATGCTAGCCAGACGCCGTCGTTCTCCTTCCCGGCCTTGTCGGTCGCAGCCCACCGTGCTTGGATCTCCGCCGAGCTCTCCTAAGCAGGGCATGCAACCTCTTCTTTCTTGCGGTGGCGGGACTCTCTTTTCTTGACCGTTTTCTGCCTTGTCTACTCCTTCTGTATGGCTTTGGATGCCTCTTGCTCCACCGCCCATTCAGTGATGGCAGCTTCAAAGTCCGTCCACGTATTTGTGCAGCCACGGGCGGCGATGAACTCGGTGCGGCAGCATGCCATCACTTCCTTACCATTTAGTGTGCAGTCACGAGCATCGAGGAACTCGGCGCGGCGGGATGCCATTGCTTCCTTACCAGTTAGTGTGCAGTGCAGTGGCATGAACGACGCTTGGAGAGAGCTCTGGGGTGGAGTGGCTGGACAACCGTACAATGCGATGATTTTTAAGAGCTCAAGGACAAACGACAAAGGAAATTTGGCTTCCCCTACAATCTTGGTCATTCATGATCGCACACGGTTCATCTCTGTCGCCGCTGGAAACCATGTGCGCTCACCCAACACTACAAAAAAAAGACACATCCGTGACATTATGGGCCGAACGGAATTTTTTTCTGTCATGCTTATGACACTTCTATGATGATAATTGTGACAAAACCACGTATCATCATAGATGTGGTGGGCTGCTACTTCTATGACAAAAAATCATGACAGAGAATGGGCTTTTCGTCCTGGGCGGGCCGGGGACGCACCTGCATGACATTCTTTGGGCCGTCCATGACGAAAAAAATCATGGTCGAAGCGAGGGCGAGGAAAATATCGGGGAGTTCCCGGTTACGGTGGGTGGTCGGGGCCGAGTGATGCATGGAGGTTTGCGTGTTTCTATCGTACACGTACGCGCGCGTGTGCGAGCCGTTGGGCTCTAACTGAACTCGAGCAAGGCGTTCGCTTACTGAACCCGAGCGATTGTACTAGCTACATTACTGAACCCGAGCGATCGATCCCTTGGCTGTTAACTGAACCTGAGCGATTCCTTCGCTATTGCTGCTAACTAAAGTCGATCGAACCAGCAGCTGCCTCTTGATGAACAATGACCGTTGTTGGGGGTTGGATAAACAGTTCCCGGTGGGGGTTGGATGAACAGGACCCCGTGGTAGTAGAGGCCGTTGTCGCTAGATGAACAGGACCCCGATCGAGAGGAGGCCGCCACACACCTGAGCCGGTTGGGGGTGGATGAACAGGACCCCGTGGAGGGCTGGTTGAATAGTAGCCGGTGGAGGCTGGATGAACAGGACCCCGTGGAGGGCTGGTTGAACAAGAGCTAGTGGAGGCTGGATGAACAGTAGCAGGTGGAGGCTGGAGGAAAGTCGACGGTGGATGAACAGTAGCCCGTGGAGGCTGGAGGAAGTCAACGGTGGATGAATAGTAGCCCATGGAGGCTGGAGCGAGGCAGTAGGCGGTGGATGAACAGTAGCCTGTGGAGTCCCGTTTTGCGGTACGCCACACCCCTCCTAATGAATAGGACCCCATTTCGACCGTAGGCGCTCCAACACAAGTCCGTTTCCTCCGTTTTGCGGTACGCCAGACCCCTCCCGATCAACATGACCCTGTTTCGACTGTAGGAGCTCGAACATAAGTCCGTTTCCTCCGTTTTGCGGTACGCCAGACCTTGTTTCGGCTGTTTCGTCCAAGCCGGTTGGCTCCCGATAAACAGGACGTATTCCGACCCAGTCGGTTGCCTCCCGATGAACACGACGTTGTTTCCTCCATTCCGACCCAGCCGGTTGGCTGCTGATGAACAGGACGCCGTCGCTGTACGCGTTAGAGACCCCGCCCGTATGTACGTACGTAGCCGTATTTACTTTCTTGCAGCGTGGCTGTACGTATGTGTACACGATATATATAGACGGGACTGCGTGACATGCTACATCCGCACCTCTACTACGACACGTGCCGCTCCTTACTCGGCCACGGTTCATCGCTGCAGAGAGACCGATCGACCAGTATGTACGTACACGTTCGCGACCAGACAAACAACCCTACGTACGGTTCGACCGGGTGGGTCCCAACTGTCAGGGAAGATAAGGAGGCACTTCCTTGCGTGCGAAGATATAGCTGGTGGGTCCCAGCTGTCAGCGGGAAGAATCATTTTTTTTGTGCGTAATAAGGAGGCACTTCCTTGTGTGTGAAGATGTAGCTGGTGGGTCCAGTTGTCAGCCTCACCGCATACATTCCTCTTCTGATGGCTGTCGTTTGTTGACCACGTTGACCATGCCGCGCGGACAGCACCCAGGCGGTGGATGATGGTGAGGCAGGGAACGACGCGGAGCCTGGGAACACGTGGAGGGTAGTACGAGGGTTGACTGGTTCGGCTGCGGTGTGAGGCTGTCGTCGCCGCAGAATAACAGGGGGTATGGGTGAGTAGAGGGATGGCCTGGCCAGCGGTGGGAGTAAGAGGGGGCGGTGATGCCTGCGCGACAGCACAACCAGCCACGGGAGGCAGGAGCACGTGGTGGTTTGGATGTCTAGAGCAAGAAAATCAGAGGTTGAAGAAGCAGGACGGCCGTTGGATGTTAACAATCCAATGGTCACTGGTGATAGAATAGTTTGTTGACTAAGTTGACAAAGCCCTGCGTACGCGTCAACTTAGTAGGGCCACAAGTCAGCCTCCAAATCTGGTGGGCCCCAGCTATCATGGGAAGCAATCCTTATTTTTTGCTTAATAAGGAGGCACTTCCTTCCGTGCGAAGATATAGCTGGTGGGTCCCAGCTGTCATGGGGAGGATTCATTTTTTTGGCGTAATAAGGAGGTACTTGCTTGCGTGCGGCCATGGACCATGTGGGTCCCAACTGTCAGCCTCTCCACGTACATCCCTCTTCCGATGTTGTCGTTTGTTGACAACATTGACCACGCCGTGCCGAGAACACCAATGCGGTGGACGACGGCGAGACCCAGGAAGGGAATGACCCGGAGGCGGCGAAGCCACAGCAGTGGAGGGATGTGGGTGAGTAGAGGGATGGCCTGGCCAGCGGTGGGAGTAGTAGGGGGCGGTGAGGCCTGTGTGGCAGCACAGCCGGCCATGGGAGGCGGGAGCAGGTGGTCCCGCCGGCACTGGATTTGGCGGCTGGAGCAATAATATCAGAGAATGAAGAAGCACGATGGCCGTTGGATTGACATCCAACGGTCACTTCTGCTAGAATCGTTGTTGACGTATATAGTAAGTAAAAAAATCTTGCATACGCGTCAACTTAATAGGCCCACAAGTCAGCCCATTTCCTATTTTTTTAATAATTTACAGCTCATTTGCAACTTCTCATGCAATTTATTGCAGTCCGTTTCCTTTTTATTGGCCAGGGCGAGGGTTAAAAATTTAAATGAAATTTTGCATATTTCGATGGGGTCCAAACTATTTTTAATACCGAAATGTCAAGCCAGATTTAAAGTACTTTGAAGATATATTTAAATTAGGTTAAAGGCGAGTGAAATTGGAATCTGAAAATGTGAAAAAATTCAGAAATTTGAAAGTAATTGCCAATTTGTCGTGTGCTTTTTATATTTATAGCCCATTTCATATTACTTTTAAGATTTGCAGCCGTCTTAAAAGAGTTGTAGCCCAGCAGGGCAGAGAAAATAAGTAGGCCTGGGTTGGGTATGCCTGGATTGGGTATTCTTCAGAAAAAATAAACTGGGCTAGCCATTTTCACAAAGAAAAAATAGCTGGGCTGGTCATGTGGTGAACGTAAAATAGAAGCCTGGGCTAGACGGGCCACAGCCCAGTTGAAACCCTGCTCCGTCTCAACAATAACAAACAGAGATACTGCTCGAGCAGCTACGTCCCAGGTGTCAGCCGCTCTTGTGCTGTTCTCTTGTCTATTGACTATACGCTGACAATGTCGTGGGTCCCAGATGTCAGCAAACCACTAGTAGGAAGCATTTTCTTTTTCTATATGCTGACAATGGAGTATATAACAAAAAATGAGGAACTTGCTTGCATACGGCCATGGACATGGTGGGTCCCTACTGTCATCATCTCCACGTACAGTCCTCTCCTGATTCCTCTTGCTTGTTGACCATGTTGACAATGCGAGAGGGCGGCGTCGCAGCGAGCGCACCAAAGCACGCGGAGGACGACGACGAGGCCTCGGACGGGAACAAACATGAGCCAGGGAAGATGCGGCGGTGAAGTCGTGGGCGAAGGGGAGTACAAGGGTTGACTAGTTCGGGTGCAGGTTGGGGCTGACATCGGCGTTAAAGATTTAGGAGACGGTGGGGTGGCGATGCGTGCGTGAGGCGCAGCCAGCCATGGGAGGCGGGAGCAGGCGGCCCCGTCGGCGCTGGTTTGGTTTTGGTGGCTGGAGGAAGACGAGACTGAAGAAACACGACAGACTATAAAAGCAGCATGAGTACTTAACAACCTTAACTGAAACCAGCAGGGGCACTTAACAACCATAGCTGAAAGCAGTATGAGTACTTATACAGGTTCAACCATACAAAGCACGCCTCAAAAAGTGCTACTTTGCCTACAATTAACCAAGGGTGAGGCCACCAAGCCCCAGGCGCCACCCCTCGCATCCACAACCTTCTGAAAGCGGCTTCATCGCGCAATGTGGTCAATAAACAGGATATTCGCTTCAGATCCATGGAAAAGCATGAGCATAACCTTCTGTCCTATTCTCCAAGATGGACAGGCCTTCATTATTTGAGACCACCCATGAATAAGTATCTTTTCACCTCCAAGGGAAATGGAGTAGGTCGACATAAACATCATGTTGTGACCAAGCGCAAGTCTGACCCGACCATGGTCAGGCATCTGTATAGGAACAATAAAACTGGGCAGTTTCTGTTTCAAGAAGATCACAGCTATAAAACTGTGTATAAGCAAGAGTTTATGAAAACATAAATAACAGAAAACAGCTTGTACCATATGTTTCTTGACACAGTTGGACCTGTTCAACGTGTGCACCAGTGGCACACATATCCCACGTGGCCTTCCACCATTGAAACGCCCTACAAGGACCTCAAGACGATCAATAAAGTGTAGGAACTAGTGGATGTCATCCCAGTCAACTTCAGTGCCATCAGTAACAGTCGAGTTATTATCAAACAACAAACAAGTAGTGTCCTGAACTTTGTAATAACCTACACGTGCCACCAATTATAAGAAATATTAGTTAGAAGTAGCATCTCCGTGAGAGAAGGGAATCACAAATTGTTGCTACTTCTAAAGTCAAATTGTGATTAGTTAGACAGAATAGGTGGATTAAGAAGTAATCGAGGCAACATGCAAGAACCAGATACAAAACTAACATGGATGAACTACTGGAACGACATCGGGGTGGAAGGTCACAGTGAAGATGAGACCATGTTCTGCTATTTCCATCAACATTTGTGTGCCAACTTTCAGTCCGTAACACTTGAGAAAGTTTATCCAAGTTCGGCCATAAAAAAAGTAGCGATCTTCTTGGTTCATGAACCCAACTGGGAACTAATATCCATGGCGTCTCTTCAATGTGACCATTAAATTGGTGTATTCAGTTATGGCAAGGCCGACCATCTTGAGTACATGTGTTTTGGCAGAGCAAGGAATGCACTGTAGAAAAAATAATATGAGAACACAATTTATTCGCTATCCAAATCTAGAAATAATTTCCTCTTTCACTTCAGTGTTGACCATGGTACTAGTACCTTTTATCCAAATATAGCAATCCAAATTTCCAAATTAGTCGACAGCATGTTCAAAAACCCCAACCTCCTGGATAGAAAAGAGGATTCTAGGAACATACTGTGTGTGTTTTAAAATCCCGTGTTAGGATGAGAAGGAACAAGTGTGGCGTCTCGCCGAGGGCGCAGAAACCTGTAGGGTCCTCACACTTTGGCCACTGCAAATGAAACACACTAGATTCAGTAGGAAAAAAATGCATCAACGGCGGCGGCTGCCATCCTAGGATTACCGGCGACCAAGGGACTAGGATTTATCGGGGATGGATGAAGAATTCATACATGGGTCTCCATGAGAAAACCCTAAGCAATCGCCGAGAGGAGGTTTTCTCTGAACAAGCAGACGAGGGAAAAGGGGATTCAGGCCCAGTGAAATATTGCTGCTTCGTCCGTCCAGCTTACTGCTACTGCTGGAAAGGTGGGGTTTTTTGTGATTTGACGGCTCATTGGGCATTACTGCGGCGCTACGACCGAGGTGAGTCTACCGTGCAGTTGTGCACTCTAATTTGGTGCATGGCACATGGACCCCGTTGCCGGATGCCCCGCATATCAGCGAAAGGAAGTAGAAAGGTAGGAGTAACTAGTTACACATAAATATATTTTTGATAGAGAGATACTCCCTCTGTAAAGAAATATAAAAATCTTTTATATCACAACTTTATACATAAGAAAAATCAAGGGGAATATATATATAACATAATATGGGGGTTCAGATGAGAATATAATACTCAGATAGGCTGACGGTTCTGGACTTTGGGCCACAGGCCGGTGGGCCTGCATGTTTGGGGGCCCATGTGTTCTAACTCAGCGCAATTCATATTGCAAGCGACCGGTACGATGCTGGTTTTAGATGCTATCGCAAGGAGAATATAGAGAATTAAATAAAGCACGGCAGCCGTTAGAATGAAATTGAATGACAGTTCCTAACCAGCAATCAGAGTTGCAATTCTTTCACGATATCCTACATGATAAATAATACTGTCGTACTACTTATACACACAGGACACTTGTTTCACCATGCCATATTATTACATCAAAACTCTCGGAGGATATATTAGTTTGGCAGTTACGTGCTACTACTGAAGAATTTCAAAGTTGATTAGGACCAGCTCTCCTTGCCGAGAAAGTTTGATTTTGACATCATCCCCTACCGCAAGATTTGATAGAGTTTTGAACCTTGACCATCCTTTAGCATCAATCATCATGCGACCATCTTTTGTACTTACGGTATATTGAGCAGGTTCATTCACACCAAGGCTGCGCATGGTAAGAGAAACTTGGCCACGGTCGCCCGGATTATTGAATGACTCCCTCATTGCTCTAGGAATTCTCTGTTTGCAAACAAGAAGACATACACAAACAGTTAGATCAACACAGTGAATCATGTGAAACAACATGAAAAGAAAAAAGAATGAAGCACTTGGGTTGCCAATGCTTACCAAGAAGGTGGAGATGTCGATTTTTGTAAGGACTTTGGTATATGCAGTGCAAACTGCAGCCCAGTCTGTTGCCGGTGCAAGTGCTGGTTCCGTTGCCGCTGCACGGGATGGAACAGATGCAAGTGCAACTTCAAGTGTTGGTGCAGGTGCCGAAGCCATTGCTGGTGCCCGTGCCGGTGCGACTGGTAGTGCCACTGCTGCTGCCGGAGATGGTGCTCCTTGTGGAGCTGGTGCCGATGTCGGAGCAGGTGCCCACTGTGTGCCCGATCCTCCGGTAGATCAGCCTGATCCACTGACGCGGTCAGTGCCCAATCCTCTGGTGGATCAGACTGAGCTGCTACCGCTGTCAGTGCCGTCAGAGCAGGTGCCGGTGCTCGATCCGATGCTGAAGATGGTATCGATGTGCGAGACAACAGCGATCATCTCTGGTCTTCTATGATTTCATACTTCAGCTTTCTAACTTCTCTAGGCTCCGTGACCTGGATCCAGTCTTTTTCTTCACTTCTTTTAAACGCGAGAAGGACTAATTGTGGCGTGTTTGTTAAAACAAATTGCAGTTCATCATAGGGCTTCAGATTGCACTCAGACAACAGACTGATCCAATTGTGTCCAATAATATAAGTGATGGACAGTGCCTTCATTACTGACACGACATAAGAAGTGAAACCTACAAAAATAACCATCATAGAGCAAACTAAATGGTTTATTCTGTAACGAATGTGACATGGCAAAACCTGCATCGTAAAATTGCAGCAAAAGTAAGAAACCATGACAGTAAATCAATAAGATTTAGATAGTAAATCAATAAGATTTACGTGATGTGACACGAGTGAATCCTTACCAGGATATCACTATGTTCAAGTTCTAAATTGAAGGTTGATCGTCCAATTATGGGTGGCATGCGGGGCCCCCACTTACTCCCACAAGCAGGACATGCCAAAGGTCGTGACAACTCGTATGGAGCGAACATCCATGGGACTGGAAATCCTGGTGGGTGCGATAAACCCTGCAATGCATACATATATTGGAGTGTATACATAATTGATAAACCGTCCACACAAAAAAGATGATTTGGATACTTTAAAATATACAGACTGAATTGAGTCGACAAACATTAACATAGACTGTTCTCAGGACTCACCACACAACAAAAGCGGCAGTACTAAACAATACAGGGTTCACACACACAAATCAAGTACTAAACAATAGTACTTACTAGCAAAGTTGCACTAATTAAACTCTGCAGACTATTTCTTGCCACCGACCTACGGGATGTACCCCACATAACTGACTAGGCCATGGACTTGTGAGAGATGTCTACCGGCACCATCACCATCTCGTCAACCTTGGAGAACCTAACAGAGTGGTCTTTCCACTCATAAACATGACGATGAAGACAGTCCACATCAGATTTGTTGGGAAGCTTTACAAGAACCACACCCTTCGTAATCGAAGGCACAACTAGGAAATTGTTGTGGTGAAGTACACCCTCGAGAACATGCCTGACAACAATGCTACAGGAAAACTCTTGTTCACAACATGTGACGACAAGGACACAACAGCTGGATAGTTTAGTAGTAGAACTCATCCTAAGGTCTTCTAGTTCACACGACATGACTTTGAGAACTTCATCTCCACCGCGGACCTGGTTCTAATTCAAATAGAAACCAAATATTTTATTACTACCTCCGTTCAGAAATATAAGATGATTTTCGATATTTTACTCCATATAGGACTACATATATGCACAGAAATGAGTGAACAAAGACACTAGAACATGTCTTCAAAGGCATGAGAGCAGAGGGATTACTTGCAATATCCATAACACAAGTTACTGAGGCTACTATACTCTCTTCAAAGGCATGAGAGCTAAAATCTTGCATTTCCTACAGCTAGCATTGATGTTCATAAAGTAGTTGAAAGTAATCTATAAGAAATCAGTGTTATGTGCAAAAAATCATATGTATGTCAACCTCTCGCATGTTTTGGTCAAAAGAGCAATTTAGAACCATCATTTGGCACACAAAAATCACATGCAAGATCACCCAAAAAGTTGTACTACTAGTACTAGTACTGCGTGTTAGATGAAAAAACATGATCAAGATCGCCGAAAAGATCATCAAGAAGAGATATTACCTGGACTGGCTTAACGAGGGATCCCGGAGAGGGGGGCTTGGATAGGGTGATGGCCTTGAGCTTGTCTGCGGTAGTCTTGGTGGGGTGCTTGCACTTCTTTGTACCCTGAGCCTCGACGGTTTTGGCCAGAGCCATAGACATCACTTCGGCCGGTGCTCCAGGGTCCATCAAGAAACTGTCAAATAGAATAAAAGAAAAGAAACCATAATCACAAACCCAAAAGAAGAACAGAGAGGGAGTTATAGGACCAGTCGCAGGGTTGCAAGACCGGGCCTTGGCCAGAAGCAACTCCATTGATGCGCTCACCTTTCCTTTATTGGGAGAGAAGAACAATGGCAGAAGCGCGTCGGGGTTTTGTTGAAGAAAATGAGGAACAAGATGAGGAAGAAGCGAGTTGGGGTTTTCTTCAAGAGAGGAAGAGGAGGGAGAAGAGTGAAATGATGGTTGCTTTGTTCGTCCAACTTACTGCTGGAAAGGTTGGGGTTTTGTGATTTGATGGCTCATTGGGCATTACTATGGCGCTTCGACTGGTGTAGTCTACCGTGCAGTTGTGCACTCTAGTACGTAGTAATTTAGTGCATGGCAAGTGGATCCCGATGCTGGCTGTCCCACACGTCGGCGTAAGTGAGTAGCAAGGTTCCCGATGACCGTCGAGGAGGATCCGCACGGTAGAGCGTGTCCACTGTTTCTGATTTTTTTATTACCGCAAGCTTTTCCACTCTTACGACGGAGGAGTGCGAAACACGGCAGCCACTTGAACTTACACAATACTCCTACTACTAGGCATGTGCAGTAGTTCATACGTCAGTACTATAATCTTGTTGCTAGTGTAGGAAGATATGACGATAAAAAATGATGTTGTGTGCATGTCAACTATATGAACAGCAATGTAACATGCCCCTTTTTTGACTGTCCAATCGAGAATGAACGGTGAGATCAATGTTAACAAAATTAGGACTACAATGCACGGATATTATGGTGCTACAGTACTCCACAGAACATGGGATCTGAGATGAGCATGAAGGGTGCATGAGCCCACACTAGGTTAACACAAATACATTAGGAGCATGAAGAGCATGCATGAAGAGGGGTGCTAAGATGAGCATGCACAAAGAGGGAACAACTATGTTGAGATGAGAATGCAACAAAACACACCCGCATGCTTTGTGCTACAGTGACTGATCTGCACCGTCTGAGTTTGATCCAACGGTCATGTTGCGCCGAGACATGCGCATGCATAGGACGCCTAAACACCACCGAAGTCCCTCTGCTTCTCGAGGCGCACGACGGTGGTGATGCAGGGTGCCACCGCCCGTAGAGCCTGCTCCTGGTCGACGGGAGCTAGCTCGTCAAAGACGGCGTCCAATGGTACGAATGGATTCCAGTGACAAAGCCCTGAGAGGATTCGCCCGGCAACAGTGACGGCCGCTCGCAACCCCTCCTTGTCCAGCTCCGCCCCCACCACCGTGCGGAGACGGCTCAGCTCCTCGGAGATATAGGTGAAGAAAGAGACCAGGTCAGGAAGCCGCAACTCATTGAAGTCGATGGGGGTGGTCGAACGGGTTTAGCCCAACGGCCGGCATGGTCGCGTTGGCACGACGGTAGGCATCGCGTAGCCGCAACACGTGCGTGGCAACATGGTTCAGCAAGTGGTTGAGGTGATCCTGGACCTCATCACGATTGGCCCGCTCGCGCTCCAGCCGAGTCGCCTGACTGCCTATCGTATCTCCTGCTTTCAGCAGCAACGCCGCCGATGCCTCGAGCATCTTTGTGGTGGACGCCTGCCGCTTTTGAAGCTCCGTGAACTCTCGCACATAAAGGAGGAGCATGGCACTCCACTCCTCCTTGAGCTCATGGAGCTCCACGTCCTTGGCCCTGAGCTCCACATCCTTGGCATGGAGCTCCTGTGTCAGGCGCCTCACCTCAGAGTCCGTGATTTGGTGCGCCGCCATGGAACCAGGTAGAAGCAATGGGGAGAGGAAGCAAAGGGGGCTAAACGGCTGAAAGGCAATGCAATCTACGGGAAGAAGGAAGGGAGCTGGCCGAGGAGCGGGGTGAATCTTTCACCATGGGAAAACACCAGTCGATGACTTTTCACTTCAGGGAGCAATGGGTTTTACAGGCGGAGTCATCATGACTAATTGCTGTCGCTCCTGCTCCCGTCAATCAAAAAAATAAAAATCCTGCTGCGCCTACCGCACCTAAAGACCAGTGCAACGCAGTGGTGGATATTTAAATTTACCCACCGACAAGGAGAGAAAATAGGGGTGAAAAAACAAATGTGGTGGCGGCCTACCTAATCGGTCGCACTAGCCCAACTAGCTAGCCACCGTGCTTCACTGATGTACTCGGCGGGAAAGGTGGGCTTTTGTGATTTGATGACTCATTTACTTGCTTCGGCGCTATGACCGAGGAGGACCCAGAAAATGCACGGTAGGGCGTCTCATGTCTCGGCAAGTAAGAAAATATGCGTGCACCACCCGGGAGGACCCAGAAACTGCGCGGTAGGGTGTGCCACATCTTGGCATGGAGAAAAAATGTGCGTGTAAAAATAAACTGTATCAAACTACCTATGGTTCGACCTCGGGACCCAGCCAGTCGGTCGAAAACACCCCACTAGTCACACAGCTTCATCATGCTAACGTGGCACGGAGGATAGGTGTGGTTAGCTCCGTCTCGACCAGCCACAACGTCTCTTGTTCTAGGCGATTCATCTATTTTCCAAGCATTTTTTTAAGTTATAATAACACCACGGCAAGCTCGCACCGCTCTTCGTGTGTGCCTGTGTATCTAAAGGTTGTACTAGATGGAGAGGAGAGAGAGATGGCAGTCATGGGACCCACCAGTAAGTCAGTCAATGTTCATGCATGTGTTGACGAGCCACTCTGTCGGTGTACTAAGTATTGGGCCACTAGTACCCCTTACTTGTGCACGGGCAGTTGTAGCCGTCCTCGCGGCAAGGCTTGCCGGGATCAGCTCGAGGTCGATTCAAGTCATCAAGGAAATCGTCAAGTCAGAGATCTAAGGATCAGCAGATAAGCAAAGCTGGAAATCGAAGGCCAGCTTCCCCGGCAAGATCCTTGCCGGGATGGCCGTGGAGCCCGGCAAGGCTCGGCGCCCGGCAAGGCTCGGCGCCCGGCAAGCCTCGGCGCCCGGCAAGGCTTGGTTCCCAGCAAAGCTTGGTGCCCGGCAAGCCCTGGCGCCCGGCAAGATTTGGTGCCCGGCAAGGATCGGCGCCTGGCGAGATTTTGTCACTGTGCCACCGCTTCGGCACAGTAACAAGCCTGACATTCTAGGTCCTTCTATGGATGCGTGGCAACGCGCCAGTGGAGGAGAGCTTAAGTGGTGCTGATGGGATGGCCCCTTTTTCCATCCCCAAGAAAGTGAGGACACCTAAACGGACACCTCACGGTGCATTAAATGCGTTTGTCCTAATCCGTCAGGGGTTAGGTATGATACCCTGTAGCTACTTTACACCTCAATGTATGTACATTTTGCCACTGTGGAGACCCCTTTGAGCATATAAAAGGAGGCCCAAGGCAACTGCTACAGAGGAGGAGAACTTCTGGCCCATTCTGCATGCGTAGCTGCTCTTTGAACGTACTGTTCATTGCGAGCGCTCCTGAAGGCTGGGCTCAAGAACATCAATAAGAACACAAAGCAGGAGTAGGGTTTTACGCTGATCAGCGGCCCGAACCTGGGTAAAAACCTCCCGCGTCGATCACTGGTTCTGCTCTTTGCGTACACCTCTCCCCCCGCCGAATCGTAAAGGGGTCTCTCGGGATCCCATAGGTGTCGTGCCCCGACATCTTTGGCGCGCCAGGTAGGGGGATTGAAGTTTGCGTGAACCTGATCTGGTGGTCGACGCCCTAGTTCCTTCATCATCTTCATCATCATGCCACCCAAGAAGAAGAACGCTGCGACAGCACAACCGTCCGGGTCCGTTTTGCCCGCGCCTTCGCAGACAGGCGATGGTGTGGGTGCAGAAGGAAGAGGACTAGAACCCCCGCGGCGTTCTGGTGACCCAAGCCAAGCGAGCGGTATCGTTCGCAGTGGCAGTGGTAACTTGCGCGCCGCTGGATCTAAAGATGGTGTTGTGTTGCCTACGGGTGGCACAACAAACTCTAGGGATCGAAGAGCGCCTGCTGGAGCTCCCGCGCCGGCGCGAGCCTCGCAACCTGCCCAGGTCGTGCGAGATGAGCGACATCATGGCGCTGGTGGTTCAGGGCGTCCCCACGAAAAGGTTTCTGCGCATAGATCCCAAGATGCGCGGGACCAGCATGCACACCGAGCTGCCGGCGAAGGTGGTGCGCGGTCGCGTGACCGTGGCGGTGCTCCTTCTAACTTGGTTAGGAGTCAGAGCACCTCACGCACATCGCACCTGTCGCCACCACCTACGCCAGCCGAAGCCTTGGCACGTGCACAGCTGCTCCTCGATTTTCCTCCTGCCCCGGAGAAGATGGAGGAGTGGCGAGCTACTATCCAGAGCCTTATCGGCTTCGCTAACAAGGATGGACCACAAGAGGCAGGGCCCTCTCAGCAGAGGCCCATCGGTCCAATGCGAGCCGGTGCAGAGAAAACCGGAGGTGGTGCAACTACAGTGCACTCTCCTCCATGACATCAGTGGCGGCCGACGACTCAGCAAGTCGACCGCCATGAGGAAGTTTCCACGGCGTCGTCCGATCCACGGATGCGCCGTGATCAGCGTCTGGTTCTCCAGGAAAGAGGCAAGGAAGATGCTCGAACAACCATCGAGCGGCGGCGGGAAGCGCGCTATCAGTCTGATAAGCGCGCAGGGCCGGTTGTCGACGAGCCTGCGCCAGGGAACGTAGGAGACTTGCCTTACGAGGTAGGACCTCCGGCGTTTACCCGTGAGCTGCGGCAAGTCCCATGGCCCAATCTCCGAACCTTCAAGCCAGAGGTCCTGGAGAAATACGACGGCAAAACTCATCCCTCGGAGTTCCTGAGCATCTACACCATTGCGGTGCAGGCTGCCAGGGGCCGAGATGACAAGATACTTGCCAACTACTTCCTGTTGGTGCTCAAACCCAACGTCAGGTCGTGGTTGATGCATCTGCCGGAGGATTCTATTTCTTGCTGGTCAGATCTGTGCCATCAGTTTGTTGGCGCCTTTGTTGGAGGCCACCAAGCTCCTGGCCAAGAAAGTGATTTGCACATCATCCCTCAGAGGGAGGGCGAGTCCCTGCGCAAGTTTATGCAGAGATTCAGCCGGGTGCAGTACAATATTCCTGACGTTCATCCTGCTGCTGTCATTAGCGTGTTCCATCAGAATGTGCATAACCACAGGATGCGGGAAGAGCTGGCAATGAACAAAGTCAGGAGTATTGCCGAGCTTTACACTTTGGCCGACAAGTGTGCTCGAGCTGAAGAGGGGAGGAAACTCCCCGGTGAAGCTGTTGGTGCGACAGGCGACTCAGAAGAAGAAGAAGATGCCGCGGCTCCGTCAAGGAAAGGCCGGCGGTGGAACAGGAAGCGCGGAGGCAAGGCCGTGCTTGCCGTCGAGGAATCCGGCAACCCTGGCGCCGCCAAGAAGGCCAAGGTTGGCGACCCCGGCAAGGATCTTGCCGGGTGCCCTTCTTGTCGGGCCGTGGCGGCTGCCGACAAGTCGGAGAACTCCGGCAAGCATTACTGCAAGATCCATCGCACTAAGGGCCACGATCTCCAGAACTGCCGGCAAGTTGAGCAGCTTGCCGAGAAGCAGAAGGCCCAATACGAGAGGCGAGATAAGGAGAAGGCCCAAGATGGTGCTGAGGGGTCCGGCAAGAAACGCGGTGGCCGAGGAGGTCACCGCGGCAAGGCCAAGCAGCAGAAGGATCGGCCCGCTCGAGGCCGAGATAAGAAGGAGATGATGATGAAGAAGATGACGAATCCAGTGAGCAGGAATTCCAGAAGGCTACGGAGGCTATGTGCGTTGATGGGGGTGCCTCGCTGCATTCTTCCCACCGCCAACTTAAACAGTGGGTGCGAGAGGTTAATGCGGCAGAGCCATCCCCCGATGCATGTAGGCCTCTGAAGTGGTCCAGCACGCCTATCATTTTTGACGCCGAGGATCACCCTGATCGCACAACTGCGGTCGGGTGTTTGCCATTGTTGGTTTCCCCGACAATTCGCAACCTCAAGGTGACGAAGATGTTAGTTGACGGCGGGGCCGGCCTAAATTTAATCTCACCAGATGTGCTCACAAAGCTTCAGATTCCCGACGAAGACCTCGAGGAAACGGGTACGTTTCAAGGGGTCAACCCGGGAAGAACCCAGCCTAAGGGCAAGATCACGCTGCCGGTAACATTTGCCAGCGAGCTTAACTTCAGGACCGAAAAGGTGGTGTTTGATGTCGCCAAGATCCCCATGTCATACAATGGGATCCTTGGTCGGCCAGCGCTGGCTAAGTTTATGGCGGCATCACACTACGCGTACAACGTCTTGAAGATGCCTGGGCCGTTGAGCGTCATCACTATCCATTCCGATAAGAAGGATGCGCTCATCTGTGCCGGCCAACTTTACCGGGAAGCAGTTGCAGCACCTGCCATCAAGGCATCTGCTCCTGCCGCTGGAACTCCCGGGGGGAAGAGGAAGACCGGCAGGAACCTTGGCGCCAACTCCGGCAAGCGCACCTCCTCGGAGTGCTGCGCTTCGGTCGAGGACGTGCCAGAGAGTTCCACCGGCAAGAACAAGAAGTCCAAGGCTGCCCCGCCGGAAACCAAGAAGGTGCCTGCCAGGGAGGACGGGACGGGGGGAACTTTCACCATAAGTTCCACCCTAGATGACAAATAGGAAAGCGCGCTCGTTGCTTTCCTGCGGGCGAATGTCGACGTGTTTGCATGGCAACCGTCTGACATCCCCGGCGTTCCGAGGAAAGTAATTGAGCACCACCTTGCTGTCTGTCCTCATGCGCGGCCCGTCAAGCAAAGGGTGAGGAAACAGGCTTTGGAGCAGCAAGAATTCATTGCCGAAGAAATTAAGAAACTGGAGGCGGCAGGACTGGTCAAAGGAGTGCTTCATCCAACCTGGTTGGCCAATCCAGTTGTAGTGCGGAAAGCGAACGGGAAATGGAGGCTTTGTATCGATTATACAGATATCAATAAAGCTTGTCCAAAAGATCCTTTTCCCTTGTCGCGCATCGACCAGATTGTGGATGCCACTGCTGGTTGCGATCTCCTGTCCTTCCTTGATGCCTATTCAGGGTATCATCAGATTTTTATGGCAAAGGAAGATGAAGAGAAGACCGCCTTTATCACCCCATGTGGTACGTATTGTTTTATACGAATGACTTTCGGGTTGAAAAGTGCTGGTTCAACATTTGCCAGAGCAATCTAGATTGGTTTTGAGCCACAACTCCATAGAAATATGGAGGCGTATATGGATGACATAGTGGTCAAAACTAAGGATAAAGCAACGCTCATCCAAGACTTAGAAGAAACATTTGCGAACTTGCGCAAGATCAACTTGAAGCTCAATCCTGAGAAGTGCGTGTTCGGTGTTCCTTCCGGCAAGCTCCTCGGATTCTTTGTATCTTGCCGGGGAATCGAAGCTAACCCCGACAAGATCAAAGCCATTGAGCCAATTGAAGCGCCGAGACGTGTCAAGGATGTGCGTCGTCTTGCCGGCTGTGTTGCTGCTCTAAGCAGGTTTATTTCCAAATCTGCTGAGCGCGCCCTGCCCTTCTTCAAAATTCTGAAGAAGGCAGGTCCAATGAAATGGACTCCGGAAGCGGAGGCGGCGCTGCAAGATTTGAAGAAATACCTTTCTTCTCCGCCGACGCTAGTCGCACCTAAACCACAAGAACCGTTGCTGCTGTATCTGGCGGTGACAAATCAAGTGGTTAGTGCTGCGCTGGTGGCGCAGAGGGAAGCTGATGAGGAGGCAACATCAGCGGCAGGACCGCCAGATAACGCGGCAAGATCTTCCCCGGCAAGGGTTGATCCCGGCAAGACAGGATCTGCGCAAACAGAGGAACCCGTGCAGAAGAAAAAGGTGGTGCAGCGCCCAGTTTATTTTGTTAGCTCCCTCTTGCAAGGAGCTAGGTCAAGATATTCTGGTGTGCAGAAGTTGCTTTTCGGCCTCCTTATGGCCTCAAGAAAGCTGCGCCATTATTTTCAAGCACATGAGATCACCGTCGTCACTCGCTTTCCGTTGCAACGGATTTTGCAAAATCCGGAGGCAACCGGCAGGATCGTGGAGTGGGCGTTGGAGCTGTCCAGCTTTGGTCTTAAGTTTGAAAGTACTTCCACAATTCAGAGCAGGGCCTTGGCGGAGTTCATTGCAGAATGGACCCCGACGCCAGACGAAGAAGTTCATGAAACAAGTCTCCCCGGCAAGGAAACCGATCAGCAATGGGTTATGTACTTTGACGGGGCTTTTTCGCTTCAAGGCGCCGGTGCTGGTGTGCTGCTTGTCACACCCACCGGAGAGCACCTCAAGTATGTAGTCCAAATGCATTTTCCCCGGGAGAGTTCAACCAACAACACTGCAGAGTACGAAGGGTTGCTTGCCGGTCTTAGGATTGCGGCAGACCTTGGTATCAAAAAGCTCGTCATCAAAGGTGATTCACAGCTTGTCGTCAGGCAGGTCAACAAGAGCTATCAAAGTCCGTTGATGCAGGCCTACGTAGATGAAGTAAGGAAATTGGAAGAGCCCTTTGATGGTCTCCAAATGGAGCATGTCCCTCGTGCCGAGAACAGCATTGCTGACGACCTGTCAAAGCGTGCTGCCCTCAAGTTGCCTGTGGAACCAGGAACTTTTGTGCTCCAATTGACTCAACCATCCGTGGCGCCATCGATGCGGCAAGAAAAGAGAAGAAAGTTGAACTCTGGCCAGTACTTCCCGGCAGAGCTCCCCGGAGCCGCCGGCAAGGAAGTTGCCGGGATCGACACGCTTGCCGGGGAACAACAGGCTCCGGCAGGGCCTCAGGCCCTTGCTGTCGAGACAAATGTTCCCCCGGCGGATGAGATGCCTTTAGTCCTAGTTGTCGAGCCTCAGGCTCCAGCATGGGCGCAGCACATTGTCCACTTCCTTCAGACAGGTGAACTCCCTGAGGAACAAGAAGAAGCGGAAAGAGTAGCCCGTCGGTCTGTTATGTACAAGTTTGTCGATGACGTCCTATACAGAAAGAGACCAAACGGTGTGAAATTGAAGTGCATTCCTCGGGAGGATGGACTAGAGCTGTTGGCAGAGATACATGGGGGCATGTGTGGCTCTCACATAGGGTCAAGAGCGCTTGCCGGGAAGGCATTCCGGCAAGGTTTCTTTTGGCCTACCGCCCTCCAGGATGCGACTGCACTAGTAACCAGGTGTGAAGCGTGCCGGTTTCATTCGAAGAAATTACATCAACCAGCTCAAGCTCTTCAAACAATCCCTCTCTCCTGGCCATTTTCGGTCTGGGGGCTCGACATACTGGGCCCCTTTCCCCGTGCTACCGGGGGCTTTGAGTACTTGTACGTCGCTATCGACAAGTTCACAAAGTGGCCGGAGGTGGAAGCAGTGAGGAAGGTGACAGCGCAGTCGGCTGTCAACTTCTTCAAAGGAATTGTTTGCCGTTCGGTGTGCCTAACAGAATCATCACCGACAACGGCACGCAGTTCACAAGTCACACCTTCATGCAGTACGTCCAAGACCTTGGCGGCAAGATTTGTTTTGCCTCTGTTGCTCACCCGAGAAGCAACAGCCAAGTGGAGAGGGCCAATGCTGAAGTGGTGCGTGGTCTCAGGACCAGAACTTTTGACAGGCTGAAAAAGTACGGAAGACGCTGGATTGATGAGTTGCCGGCGGTTCTTTGGTCAATCAGAACGAGACCAAATCGAGCCACCGGCCAGACGCCCTTCGCTCTGGTGTATGGAGCGGAAGCAGTTCTCCCCACGGAACTCATATACGGATCTCCTCGAGTGCTCGCTTATGATGAGCTCGAGCAAGAGCAACTGCGGCAAGATGACGCTGTGCTCCTTGAGGAGAATCGTCTTCAGGCTGCTGCGCGAGCTGCACGCTACCAACAAGCTTTGCGCCGCTATCATAGCCGCAAAGTTCATGCCCGAAGCCTTGAGGAAGGCGACCTTGTTCTTCAACGGATTCAGTCCGCCAAGAATCCAAACAAGTTGACGCCAAAGTGGGAAGGCCCTTATCGGGTAGTACGAGTCACCAGGCCTGGCGCTGTCCGCCTGGAGACCGAAGATGGTGTTCCAGTGAGTAATTCCTGGAATATCGAACATCTTCGCAAGTTCTATCCATAAGGCGCGGTTGCCGGGGGCTCCCGGCAACCACCTTTTTTGTACAAGTCTTGCCGGCAAGGCATGTGATCCTTTGTACAAAGCCAGGCGCGGACCCTGAGCACAGATGAATGAATTTAAGTGTTGTACATTTCCTTATTGATTCTCATGTTCACATTCATATATGCATGTTTGTCTAAGATGTTGTATGACACCTGATCCCGGTAAGTTCTAACGAACCGCCAAGGTTTCATCTCTTTATTTTCTCTTCTTTCTTTTTCTTAAAGACAGAAGGATTACTCGCGTGCACATTTGCCGGGGGGGGGGGAGGGAGATATGAATACCAGTTGGTGACGTTCGAAATCGTATGCTTGCCGGAGGAAGAACAAAGCCAGAAAGCTAAGTCCTAAAAACTTAGAGCAAGTTTTTCTTTTATTACCAAGTTAGTTCCTTGGACGATTCCGACCCTTGTATGGAAAATCTGCACGCGAAGGAACCCTTGTTGTAATCAGTTGCGCCCTTATTTCGTTTCGAGTCCGCTCAACGATTTAAGTGGCTGCACTGAGGACGCCAAGGAGTCTTGCCGGCCGCTGCGCCTCCGGCAGGCTGCTGAAGTCCCGCACCCTGCGCTCGCGGCAGGTTGCGCGCCGGCAAGTTTTTCAGTAAGCATAGGATGAACTCCATACATAAAGGAATCAGACAAGGAAAGTAGCTAGCATGAGCCTAAACATAGTTAAATTATATTACATCCATGAGTTGCCGTAGTCCTAACTTGAGACTTAACTGTCTTTTACATGAGATGATGGCGGCAAGAATAAAAGAGGAGCACTCAATCCCTGCGCTGGCCTTCGATCCTTTTGATGGAGTCCACCTTCTCAAGGATTGGCGCGATGCACTTCTCAAGCGCCTCAACATTTGCATCCTTTGGCAGGTGGCCGAGTGCGCTGGAGAGGTCGATGCCGGGATTGCTGTGCACCACCTTGAGGAGTACCTTGCGAAGGACGGCCCGGCAAAGCCGGCGAGTCTCGTTCGCCAGTTGGGTCGCCCGGCTAGACTGGAGCGCCCTCAACGCGTTGATGATGCTTTCAAAGAACATCGTCAATCTGGCGCTTGGGGATATTCTTTCCTCGGAAGAATATCTGAAGTTCGACAAGCCCATGGTTGACAGTTCTGCGGTAAGCTTCTCCGCGGCAGCAATGAGACGACCAGTCCAGATCTCCACTCCCTTCTCGTACTCGTTTTGGGCAGCGGCGGCGCTCTTGAGCAGGTTCCTCTCTCCTTGGAGATCCTTGAGTAGAGCCTTCTCACGGGCCCTGCCGGCCTCGAGAGATTTCTGCAGCGTGGTCAGCTTCAGCTCCAGAACCGCAATATCATCAGCCGCAGAGGAGAGCTGCTTGGTCTTGTCGGACAGGGCGACTTGCATCTCCGCCAAGGAGTGGAAGGTTTTTTCCCTGTCCCCCTTGAGCGTCGAGAGCTCCTTGCCGTGCTCGTCGAGATCTATCTCCAGCCTCTTCACTTTGTCGCTCAGCTCGTTCTTGGCGGCCTCTGCAACTTCGACAGCATCGACGGCCTCCTTGAGCTTGCCGGCGTGACTTGCAGTTAGAGCTTCGAGCGCCTCCTTGTGCTTCTGCTCCAGCTCCTGGGTCCGCCGCGCGACAAGATTTTCAATGTCTTCATCCTTGCTACGAAGCTTGGCGGCGAGGGCCTGCTCATGTGCGGTGAGATCTTCTTCGAAAGCGTCAAGAGCAACGCGGCGCCCCGTCAGGAGAGCATCTTCGGCAGCGATCCTTTGAACAGCTTCATCATGTGCCTTCTCCATGTCTGATTGCTTCCGGAGGACCTCATTCCATTGCTGGCTCACTTGTTCTCGACCGGCAACCAGCTCTTGAAGGGCCTCGGCGTGCCAGATTTGCATTTGTGCGACACGCCTTTGAAAATCCGCTTCGGCTGCCTCGACAACTGCCATTCTGGAGTCCGCCTTCTCTTTTCGGGCATGATGGAGAGCCTGGAGTTTGCGGAAGTTTTCGCCCATGGCCTGAAGGAGCTGATCCTCTTCAGACTTGCCACTGCTAGCGCTGGGATCGTCAACGACTTCGAGCCCGGCAGCGGCAATAACTTCCTCGAAAATTTCTCCTTCGGCTGGTGCCTCGGTGCTTGCCGTCCCTGGCAAGTTGATGAATAGGTTTTCGCCAACCTTGAGATACTTGCTGGATAAGGGCTCGTCAGATGTTGATGGCTGGTCTTCAGTGGCCGCCTCACCAGTGACAGGGGGCTCCGCAGCCGATGCAGCGCCTGGCGCTCCTGCGGCAGGAATGCCGTTAGTATAGTCCCCAGCCTCCCTGTCGCCCTTTTCGGCAGGTTCTTCCGCGATTTCCTTTTGTGCTGTCTTGGCGGCCTCCCCGTCAAGAGCATCACCAGCCCCGGCAACATCATCCTTGGTGGCCTCGCTGGCAGTGATCCTGTCCGCTTCGGCAGCAGCATCCCTGGCGGTCTCCTCGATGACGGCGTCGATGTCCATATGTTCCATCGCAGAGAACTCTGAAGGGTGAAGGAGGAGGTCCGAATAAGATCGAGTTTTTAGATTTTGGAGTGACCAAAGATAAAGAAGTAGGGGGAAAAGAATAACTAGCACTCTGAGGCGATCGAGTACCTGCGTCGGGCTGTCGAGAGGTGGCTTCGCCTCTCCCGGCAACTCCGGTTGCCGGGGGCGGGTTGCTGGAGTCCGTGCTTGTCGGCTCCTCCTCAATCCGGACGGGCTCGTTGGCAAGATCTCTTGCCGGGGATGTGCTTGTGGGCGGAGCGGACGATGAAGGAGGCACAATGGGGCAATCTTCTCCTTGTTGCCGTTCTTCTCCTGCAAACCCAAGGATATCAGCGACAAGAATGAAAGCCTCGGCACCAGCCAACAGAAAAAGGGACAATGAACTTACGCTGGGGGCTGCGTTGAGGACTAGGCTCCGGGCTCACAATGACGGTCTCTGGCACGCTAGTGGAGCCTGCCGGGGGCTCGTCGCCCGTAGAAGTCCTTGACCTCTTCGCCATCCTCTCCAGCAAGGTTTCTGTGTCACTGCAGAAACAATACAAGTAAGTCAGTAAGACTGATGCAGATTGCAAGGTGGAAGTTGTGGCAGGTACTCACTCTTCTTCCTCTCGCTCCGGACTGAAGCCGGAGATGTCGAAGTCGACCTCCGTTGCGATGTCTGAGTGGGGAGGCGGAGGAGGGGTCCTGGGCCGCTTGGCTGTGGCAGGCGCCGGGGCAGCCTCTGGCACGGTTGTACGAGACCCTCCTGCCGCTCCGGCGGTGGCCGCTGGTGTGGGTCTCGCGCGCCGCGCGGGCTGTTGACGGGCCCCTTGCCGCGGTCCGGTCTTGCCGGCCACTTTCTTGCCGGGGGATTCGCCGCTCGATGTAGGCTGGCTTGCCGGGACGCCCGATGCGGCTTTCCGAAGGACACGCTTTGTCTTCTTCGGGGGCGAGGGCTCTTCTCGCGTCTCCTCTTCGGCCGTGTCTTCGCCGGATGAGTTTTCAGCGACTGCGCCGCCTTCTTCCCCGGCAACCATGCTCTCCTCGGCAGGTTTTGCCTCCACTACCACCTCTGCATCGCTGGCTTCCCACTCTGTGAAGCCAACGCTGCCGGCCACCGCGGCAAGATTCGCTTCCTCCACTCTGGTAGCGATGTATGCTACCTCCTGATCTGTGGTGGCGCGAATAAGATCTGACTCTTGCCGGACAGGCTTCTCCGTCAGATTGTCGAAGAATTTCTACGCTTCTTCCTCGCTTGGCTCGACCCAGGTCGGGTCAAGGCCGTGGGCGTTGAACATCGGCAAGAAGGCAATGATCGACCCCAATGCAGAGTTGTTGCACAAGGGGACGATCCTTGCCGGCAGCCGGTGCTTGTCTTCGCGCTGGAATAACTTTTGGCGGAGAGCGCCAAGCTGCATAACAGTCAGGTTATTGTTCAGCCCGGGGCGCAGCCTCATGACATCTGCTGCGTTCTTATACTCCTAGGCTGGCCTCCCCCTATTCTGCAGAGGGGCGATGCGGCGGCGGAGGAAGTCGAAACCAATCATCTCCATTGTCAGCCCGGCAGCCTTCAAGCGGAGGATCCTGGTAGTGGCGATTGTGAGCTTCTCGTCTTCTGCAGCGAGATCGCCCCAATCCTTGCCGCGGACCACCTTCTGTCGCCGGGGATGACAAAAAGGATGAGGATCTGCTTCCTGGATCCAGCACCATTCGGCCCGCCACTCGTCCCACTTTTCGTGGTAAACTCCATCTGGGTATATCTCTTTGTTCCAGGCCCTTGGAATCCAAGCAATAGATCCAGAGAGAGCCTCTCCTTTTTGGATTCGAGGATAGAAATAGTGGCGGAAAAGAGCAGAATTGGGGATCACGCCAGCGAAATTTTCACAAAGATGGGCAAAGATCGACATGCAAAATACGGCATTCGGCGTGAAATCAAGAAGGCGGAAGCCGTATGTATACATGATGTCATTGAAGAAATCGGAAAAAGGTGGACAGAGCCCGCAATAAAAGTATGCAGTGAAGAAGGGGTATCTGTCCGATCCGCCTTTGGAACTAGCACCTGGGATTACGCGTGTGGCGGGGTGAGCTTGTGTTCCCTTCGCCCACATGCATTGGTATCGTCCCTTCAAAGTTTCGGCGTCGAGTGTCGGAGGGAAGACGACAAGCCTCTTCTGCATCTTCACCAGTTCGCTCTCCGGAACTTCAGCCTTCACCTCCTTGTCCGTGCCCTTGCCTTTGCTGGCCTTGGGCGGCATGGCGACTGTGGAAATGGAAGCCGGAGGACGGAACGAGCGCGGGAGCAGCGAGCAGAAGAGAAGAAAGGTTTCGCTTTGAGCTCGAGCAGAGGAAGGCGATGGCGATGGCCAGATTGGGAAGAAGAGGGGGGTGAATAGGTATGCGCCTCCACGACTTCTCCTTTTTATGGGGAAAGAGCGGGGCCACCTTGTTTATCCCCCAGTATGAATGCGCCTCTATGGGCGCGAAACAGTTTGCAGCCTTTTTGGCACACTTCCCACATTGCGCGCTCCGTGCGCGTAGTGGGGGCATAGTAAAACAAGATCTTTACGAGCAGTTAATTCCCTGCCACGCATGCCCGTGCACTGTTTGGGCCTAGCCCAACAACGCCTCGCACTCGTGTATGGCCCATGCCCGGGGGCTCCTGTCGGTGTACTAAGTATTGGGCCACTAGTACCCCTTACTTGTGCACGGGCAGTTGTAGCCGTCCTCGCGGCAAGGCTTGCCGGGATCAGCTCGAGGTCGATTCAAGTCATCAAGGAAATCGTCAAGTCGGAGATCTAAGGATCAGCAGATAAGCAAAGCTGGAAATCGAAGGCCAGCTTCCCCGGCAAGATCCTTGTCGGGATGGCCGTGGAGCCCGGCAAGGCTCGGCGCCCGGCAAGGCTTGGTTCCCAGCAAAGCTTGGCGCCCGGCAAGCCCTGGCGCCCGGCAAGGTTTGGTGCCTGGCAAGGATCGGCGCCTGGCGAGATTTCGTCACTGTGCCACCGCTTCGGCACAGTAACAAGCCTGACATTCTGGGTCCTTCTCTGGATGCGTGGCAACGCGCCAGTGGAGGAGAGCTTAAGCGGTGCTGATGGGATGGCCCCTTTTTCCATCCCCAAGAAAGTGAGGACACCTAAACGGACACCTCACGGTGCATTAAATGCGTTTGTCCTAATCCGTCAGGGGTTAGGTATGATACCCTGTAGCTACTTTACACCTCAATGTATGTACATTTTGCCACTGTGGAGACCCCTTTGAGCATATAAAAGGAGGCCCAAGGCAATTGCTACAGAGGAGGAGAACTTCTGGCCCATTCTGCATGCGTAGCTGCTCTTTGAACGTACTGTTCATTGCGAGCGCTCCTGAAGGCTGGGCTCAAGAACATCAATAAGAACACAAAGCAGGAGTAGGGTTTTACGCTGATCAGCGGCCCGAACCTGGGTAAAAACCTCCCGCGTCGATCACTGGTTCTGCTCTTTGCGTACACCTCTCCCCCCGCCGAATCGTAAAGGGGTCTCTCGGGATCCCATAGGTGTCGTGCCCCGACACACTTCCTCTACTCTACTCAACGTAATACTGTATAAAATCAAGTTATGCAATAAAGCCAACAACCATTGCGGTTTCAGGCTATCGACGTACGCTTTGTACTCCAGGTTGCCAGTGCGAATCTCATCCTTTATATTTGTTAGTTTTAGGTCCAAATTTGATCAATGACAAGTGGGCCCCCCGTGTGTTGTTCTGATATTTCAGTGGTTTTTTTGCACAAACACTTTGCGTGGTTAGACAAGTTACGGCACCAGTTACACGTATTTTGCAAGTTTAGGAACAAAAATGACAGTGGCATAGAATATCACATGCTCCCCGCAGCTTAGATGCTATGGTGATACAAGATTTTACGTTGTTGGATTTGAGATCCAATGGCTTGGGAGTAGTCTTTGTAATTATGCGCAATTTCCAAACTCTCCAAGGGTTTTTGCAAAAAAAACATTCAGGCCTCGTGTGAGCCGCTGGATCTTGGATCCAACGGCTCCCAGTAGCTCATATTAGGTGCTCCCCGCAGCTTAATTAGCCGCTACGGTGATAGGAGCATCTAGGTCATTGGATCTGAGATCCAATGCCATGTGCGTAGTATTTGTACTTTTTGCGCAATTCCCAAACTCTTTGAGGCCTATATTTCAAAAACATTCAAACCTCCTACTGCGAGCCGTTAGATCTCCCGGGAACTCGTATCACCATAGAATCTACGGTGTGGGAGCACCTCATATTCCCCCGTGCGAGAAAACATCAGGTGCTCTCGCAGCTTGGATGCTACGGTGATACGAGCTTCGAGGTCGTTCGATCTGAGATCCAATGTCATCTGAGTAGTCTTTGTGCTTGTGGTCTGTGCCTGAAATCTTTGGGGGCTTTTCTGCAAAAAACATTCGAACCACCAAGGAGTCGTTGGATCTCAGATCCAACGGCTCCGAGGAGCTTGTATCACCACATCATCTAAGGTGTGGTAGCACATGATATTCTTAAACACAAGAGAATATGAGGTCTTCCCTCATGTTAGATGCTACGATGATACAAGCTTCGAGGTCGTTGGATATGGGATCCAAGGGCATCTGAGTAATTTTGGTACTAATTGTGTGCAATTCCCAAACTCATTAAGGTTTCTTATAAAAATATTAAGACATCTTGTGAGCCGCTATATCTCAGATCTACACGCTCCAAGGAACTCGTATCACCATATAGCATCTAAGGTGTGGGGGCACATGATATTCTCCCGGGGGGGGGGGGGGGGGGGGTGCCCAACCCATTGGTGTTTGGGAGAGTGGGGACAAATATAATGTTCAAAAAATATAATCTAAACAATCCTAAACAAAGCTTCACAATTTTATCTAAGGTCGAGGGGTTACCCCCCGACAATCTACATAGCTCCGCCTATGCAAAATGTGTATGGGGAGCGTCCAGGTGTGAGAGACAACGTGAGAAAGCGAGGTCAATCGAGTCATTTATAGAGGGAGAGATCGAGTGAGTGTGGCCTAGCGTACACTCGAATGTTAAAGATGATACACCGAGATATCGTGCGGCGAAGCTGCAGTGAGGGTTGGAGGGAGATAGTTACCGAGAGAGTGGCCTAGATATACTTTGTGTGTGCACGCATGGTGAAGGTGTTTTACAAAGGCAATGTATGTGTCTTGAGAGAGAGAGCGAGGGTTTGTCATGGAGGGCATGACAAGGTTGTGTGTGAGAAATACATTTGTTGAGAGTGTGAGGGTGGGTGCGACATAAATGGAGATCGAAACGTGAAGAGAAATAATGAGCGCGCGTGTGTCTGATACCAATAGCTCTATTAACAAAGAAATGAAGATCGATCGATACATGAAGTATGTGTGGTGGGTGTCGTGGGAACATATCTGGTAGTAGAGATTAGGGGTACGTATGAGAGGGCAGTGCCTAGCTACGGCGAGGTTGTACACTCGGATTTACGAGTTCAGGCCCCTCTCGGAAGAGGTAACGACCCTATGTCTCGGTGCTGCGGGAGCTTGTTATCTGGAGTGTTGAGTTACAGGGGGTGCGAACCCTTGTGCAAGAGCAGAGGGGCGGCTTATATAGAGTCTGCTAGCCCCTCATGAATGCCCCATTACCCAAGGGTTCAATGGAAGAGTAAAAGGTGCGAGTGTTACTAGTAACGTCTGTATTTGATGTCCTTTATGGTGTCGAACTGATTGCCCGACCGTTGCCATCCCAGGGTGGCTCTAGGTCTTCTGCCTTCGAGTGACGCCTGGTGCTCCAAGTGAGTAGGGACGGTCGGGTGGTGGAGAAGTAACCTAGTGGATCTTGTGTTCGAGTGACTTGCACGCTGCGGTCATTCCAGTCGGTGTCTCCTTTCTAACTTTGTAGGTCTTGGATTCCTGTATGTAATGCCTTTGGGTAGGGCATGTAGGTCAGGCCTGGGACCCTACCCTAGGTACATGTCCTCGTCATTAGCCCCCGAATGGATCGGGGTTCGAGTGAAAAATATTGGTGCTGTTTCTGGCTAGACTCAGTGCTTCGGAGGCACTTCAGAGTCCTGCAGACACCGGCGCTGCTTTAATTCTTTGTCAATTTCCTCGATCGATTCCGGTTTGATATGCGACCGAGTGATTCCGAGCATCGGGTCGGACCCGAATGATCAAGGAGATCTTTCGATGCAAACGATCGTTCTGTCAGGCCCGGATTCCACGGGATTCAAAAATTTGGAGAAGCGTGCGGATCGGCAACAGCGCGGTAAGTGGGGCAAGTGGGGAGGGACTCCTCGGTTTTTGCTCCACCTTTTTTGCCACGTACTACACAATCTTCGCTCAATGGGATGCGCCAGGATCTCACGGGCCCAGCTGTCGGTCACTCGGACGTGCAGCTATAAGAGGCGACATGACCGAAGAGTGGAACCGTGCCCTCCTTTTTCCCCCATTTCGCTCGTCTCTCCTCCTCTTCCGCCGCCGCGCTCCGCAGATCCGCTCGACGCCGATGACCACCACGGAGATGGCGAAGGACAAGACGGCGAAGCTGGAGCGTGCCAAGAAGGCGGCCAAGGGGAAGAAGGCTTCGAGCTCCTGGGCCACGCTGCCGCCGGGCTGGATCCAGGGTGATTGGTTGCCGTTGACGATCACGACAGAGGACCTCGACGGGCTCACCGCCGATGGCCTGTTGGTCCCAGGCTCTTGCAGGCTGCCAGAGGAAGGAGAGGTCGAGCCCGTGCCACGGCCCGAAGAGTGGGTTCTTCTTCTCACTCATGTGGAGAGAGGTTTCTCTCTGCCCCCTCATCCATTTTTTCGAGCGTTTCTGAATTTCTTCGGTGCGCAAATCCACCACCTTCCCTCGAATGCCATATCATATCTTGCCGCCTTGATCTCGATGTGTGAAAATTTCTTGGTTTGTCATCCCCACTGGGGGTTGTTCAAACATATATTCACATGTCGATCCCAGTTGGTTAAGAAAGCAAATCCGAGTGATGAGAGGACCCATGTGATCCAACTGTGTGGAGGTTTAGGTGTCCAGATGAGAGGTAGGAGTGCGTTGCCTTCGATGACTTTTCCCGAGTCTGTTCGAGGTTGGCAGTCGACTTGGTTTTACTGTAAAGACGTTCCATCTCCTGGTTCGTCGACTGGTGTTCCCCACTTCTCATTGGCAAGGCTCAATGCTCCTCACTCGTTGACTGTGGCCGAGGAGGAGAAAGTTGTAGTGGGAATCTTGGTAGAAGCCATGGTCAAGCTGATCCGAGGTGGAGTGATGGGCTTGGATCTGTTAGAGGTGTTCCTCAGTCGGTGGATCCAGCCTCTGCAAGCACGGAGCCATCCCATGTGGCAGTACACGGGTCCAGACGATTCCACTCGGATGCATCCAGAGGAGGTCAAGGATGAGACCGTGATGCAATGGCTCAGAAGCATCACCGGATCTCATGACAATCCACGTGGATCCAAGCGGGTTCAGCCTTTTGACGCCGAGCACCTACCAGGGGAGGTGAGACATAACTTGTCGAGTGTTTCACTTTTTGTTTCCAACATGCGACTGGATTGAAAACCGACTTCCTTTGACATTTGTGCTTCGCAGGACTTCATGAAGATGTTTTTGCCCGTGCCGAACGGAGAACAGCTCATTGAAGGAGTAGAGAGTGAGGGCGGGAGCGCTGATATCAATTATGCTGAAGACAGTGAAGGCAGCAGTGACGACTCGGAAGAGAGTGAGGAAGTCGAGTCTCCTCCGCGCACCGAGCGTCGAACCAAAGTGAACCAAGATCCGGCTGCCGCCCAAGGCAAGGCCTTGGCGTCGAGTGTCAGGAACCCAAAGCGCACTCGGACGGCAATGCCAGATCCGACTGAGAAGACCGCCAAGCAGCTTAAGGTCGCTCCACCGAAGCCTCGGAAGGCTCTACCCAAAATAAAGGTCACCGTGCCTATTGCCTCGACGTGAGTATTCTTTCCATGTTTCTTACTATTGCAGACCTTTATTGTTTTACTGACCGAGTAAGATTTGAATGCCAAAGCTACTACTTCTGCAATGTTGCCCATGCAGATTACTGAAGAACAAGCGGAGATGGATACTGCAGACGCAGCCACTTCCCGACCAGGTATGATCAATTTTTACTCCGCTTTGTCCCACTAATTGATCCAACGGCCAACTGAGTTTTTGTTGTCGAGTGATTGCAGAACCAACGGAGATCATCCACCTTGCAGATGATGATGAAGACGAGTCTCAGAAGGACACAAGAGGGGAGGGTAGAACCTCGACCATCTCCCGCAGCTTCACTAGGAGAGTGCCGTCGGGCCAAACGTCGGGCCAATCGTCTCGTGCGCAGCCTGAAGTTGTGTCTCAAGAGCAAGGTGGTTCCTCTCGAGCTGGTGCTATCTTCGCTGCTCCTCTGTCGTCTGCTTCACCTTTGGTGTCGACTGTTCCTGCGTCGGGTCCGACTGGTCAACCCCAAGTGCTGATCCCTCCAGCTGCGTCACTGAATCCTGCGTTACATGTATTCACTCTGCATCATGTTCCTGAAGACCAGACTGGGGCTAGCAAAGAAGCCATGATTCATGCCGATCTGATGATGCAGCACCTGAAGGAGGCGTATGAAGCTAGCAAGATGGCTTATGATGCCAGTGCAGCTCTTCAGGCGAATGTCCGAGTAAGTGCGATTGTAAGTTGATTTCTGATTGGTTTTTTTTTTCTTGTCCATCTTGACTCTGTACACCCACTGGGTGTTTTTGACTTATGACGCCAGTATTCATTTACTCATAATTTTTCAGTCTGTGGCTCTTCACTCGGACCGGTCAGGCCATGCTGAGTGGGAGTTGATCCAGTGGGCGCACGTTGAGTGCACCCACTGGGTGTAGTCTCTGAGACCGCCGTCGAATGTTCGATTCGGCGGGGGTCTTAGAATATGTTTGGCTGTCACTCTTCACTCAGACTGGTCAGGCCGTGCCGAGTGGGAGTTGATCCAGTGGGGGCACGCTGAGTGCACCCACTGGGTGTAGTCCCCGAGACCGCCGTCGAATGTTTGATTCGGTAGGGGTCTGAGAAATCCTTCTTCCTCTTTTTTTAAGTACCTCTTCACTCGGGCCAGTCAGGCTGAGGCCAAGTGGAAATGGATCCAGTGGGGGCACGCTGAGTGCACCCACTGGGTGTAGTCCCCGAGACCGCTGTCGAATGTTCGATTCGGCGGGGGTCTTAGAATTGTTTGTCTGTAGCAGCTGGATTTGCTCTTCTCCAATCGGAAGTAGAGGAATATTTGAAAATCTTTGTTGTTGTTGACTGAATTGTTTCTTTGCTGATCTCAGAAAACTTGCAAGATCAGGACCCAGTATGCTTCCCTCGAGAAGGAGAAAATCCAACTTCAACTGGACTTGGACCTGGCAAAAAGGAACTTGGATCGTGCTCAGACGGAGGTGAAGACCCTATGAGGTAAATTCTGTCGACCGAGTGCACCGTTGTTCTTTCTTTTTGTCCTTTGAGCCAAGTAGTTTCACTTGAATAAATGTGCGTAATGAAAACTGTCAACTTCAAGCGCGACTCAAGAATGTTATTTCTTTAGACACCATGAAGCAGGCTCTGGAAGACAAGGACAATGCACTTGCGGGGGCGCATAAGGTGGCTAGAGAGAAGACTGGGGCTGCTGAGGCAAAGCTAGCTTCAGTCGGAAAGTTGGAGCAGGAAAATGCATCCCTAAAGGCTGCCGTTGAGGAGGCGAAGAAGGAAGCTGCCCAACTTAAGAAAGAATAGGCTGAGTGGGCCAAGAAGAATGAAGATCAGCCGAGTGCTTTTGAATTGGAGAGGACAACCTTGAACGACAAGGTGGACCAGCTCACTCAGAAGAGGGATGCGTTGGAGAAGTATCTAGGAGGCTTTGCGAAGAAGATGTATGGCATGCTTGAAGGTACCACTTTTTGCTCGAGTGAACTTCTGCGAATCTCGAACACAATGGCGTAACTAATCTTTTCTTTCTTCTCCGTACAGAATTCTGTCAGAACTTCGGGGAGGAGACTGATCGGATCGAGACGGATCTGGATCCCACCAAGTCACTCGTCAAGGATGCAGTGGCTCTGAACATGCTGCGACTTGAAGCTAGTCTCAATGATATCCGAGGGTACATCACTCGTCTGAGGGCCACACTGGCGAAGATAGACAAAGAATTGTGGCCTAAGGATACGCCTCAAAATGACCTCGAGTCAATGATGACTCGACTCGATGAGATCCCTGGTCGAGTGCAAGCATGGAAGAAGTCTGCCGCCTGTTGTGGGGCCGATGTGGCACTCTCACTCATCTGTGTCCATTGCAAAGATGCCAAGGAAGACAAGCTGAAGGCTCTCCAGGTGGCGAACACGAAGAGGCTCAAGTTTGAGGACTTCATGGAGAGTTTCATTAAGGCAGCCACTCAGATTGCAGATGGCATAGACTTGGACACCTTCGTCGAGCCTGCGAGTCCTACTGGTGCTTGAAAGAAAACTTTATGGCCTGAGTATCTTCCAATCGAAACTCATTTGCCTCGGTATGCCGAGTGATTTTGTAATCGTTAAAAATCTTTTGGGACTTCAGCCCGAGTACTTTTATCTGCACCTGAGAACTTTTATTTGCACTTGAGGTTCTGGGTTTATCTGCATGTTGCTTCCCAGTTTCTTGCATAGTTTAGTTTATTTCGGCTGGTTTGCAGCTAAGTCTCCGAGTGAGAGGGATGCTCGCCACTCGGAGTAGTTTTTAACTTAGGCAAGGACTGACTCGCAACTAAGCCTCCGAGTGAGAGGGATGCTCGCCACTCGAAGAAGTTTTAACTTAGGCGAGGACTGGCTCGCGGCTAAGCCCCCGAGTGGGAGGGGTGCTCGCCACTCGGAGAAGTTTTAACTTAGGCGAGGACTGGCTCGCGGCTAAGCCACCGAGTGAGAGGGATGCTCGCCACTCGGAGTAGTCTTAACTTAGGCGAGGACTGGCTCGCGGCTAAGCCCCCGAGTGAGAGGGATGTTCGCCACTCGGAGAAGTTTTAACTTAGGCGAGGACTGATTCGCTGCTAAGCCCCCGAGTGAGAGGGATGCTCGCCACTCGGAGAAGTTTTTAACTAAGGCGAGGACTGGCTCGCGGCTAAGCCCCCGAGTGAGAGGGATGCTCGCCACTCGGAGAAGTTTTTAACTAGGCGAGGACTGGCTGCGGCTAAGCCCCCGAGTGAGAGGGTGCTCGCCACTCGGAGAAGTTTTAACTTAGGCGAGGACTGGCTCGCGGTAAGCCCCGAGTGGAAGGGATGCTCGCCACTCGGAGAGTTTTAACTTAGGTGAGGATGGCGCGTAAGCCCCCAGTGAGAGGGATGCTCGCCACTCGGAGAAGTTTAACTTAGGTGAGGACTGGCTCGCGGCTAAGCCCCCGAGTGAGAGGGATGCTCACCACTCGGAGAAGTTTTTAACTTAGGCGAGGACTGGCTCACTGCTAAGCCCCCGAGTGAGAGGGATGCTCACCACTCGGAGAAGTTTTTAACTTAGGCGAAGACTAGTTCGCAGCTAAACCCCCGAGTGAGAGGGATGCTCGCCACTCGAAGAAGTTTTAACTTAGTCGAAGACTGGCTTGCAGCTAAGCCCCCGAGTGAGAGGGATGCTCGCCACTCGAAGAAGTTTTAGTTTAGGCGAGGACTGGCTCGCGGCTAAGCCCCCGAGTGAGAGGGATGCTCGCCACTCGGAGAAGTTTTTAACTTAGGCGAGGACTGGCTCGCGGCTAAGCCCCCGAGTGAGAGGGATGCTCACCACTCGGAGAAGTTTTTAACTTAGGCGAAGACTGGTTCGCAGCTAAGCCACCCACTGGGAGTTTGGAACATGCGCTTGCGCGAGTGAAATCATCAAAGGACTGCAGGAGTCATATCTTTGATAAGCAAATATTTCTTAAAGTATTCTTATTACATCCTGACAATTCAATCATCAAGTATAGAAACGAAGAAGATCTGCGTTCCAAGCGCGCGGCTCGTCAATCTTCTTTGCGAGGTTGTAGAGGTGGTAGGCCCCATTGTGTAACACCTTGGTGATGATGAAGGGGCCTTCCCACGTAGGGGCGAGCTTGTGCGGCTGCTGTTGATCCACTCGGAGCACGAGATCTCCCTCTTGGAATGTCCGGCCCTTGACGTGTCTTGCATGGAAACGCCGGAGGTCTTGCTGATAAACAGTCGACCGTATCAGGTCCTTCTCTCGCTCTTCCGCCAAGAGATCCACAGCATCTTGCTATGTCTGTTTCGCTTCGGCTTCTGAATAAAGTTCCACTCGGGGCGAGTTGTGGAGGAGATCACTCGGCAGCACAGCTTCGGCTCCATACACCATGAAGAAAGGGGTGCGGTCTGTGGACCGGTTAGGAGTCATCCTTAAACCGCACGGGACAGACGGCAGTTCAGTCACCCAAGCTCCAGCTGCATGCTCGAGATCACGCATGAGTCGTGGCTTCAACCCTTGGAGGATAAGGCCATTTGCCCTCTCAGCCTGACCATTCGACTGCGGGTGCGCAACGGATGCGTAGTCTACCTGAGTGCCTTGGGTGGCGCAGAACCTTCTGAACTCTTCCGAATCGAAGTTTGAGTCATTGTCTATGATAATGCTATGTGGGACTCCATATTTGAATATCAGTTCTCTCATGAACTTGATGGCTGTGCGTGAATCTAGCTTTTTAATAGGCTTAGCATAGATCCACTTTGTAAACTTGTCGACTGCCACGAGCAGATGAGTGAAGCCACTCCTGCCTGTCCTGAGCGGTCCAACCATATCCAATCCCCACACGGCAAATGGCCAGACGAGTGGTATGGTCTTCAAAGCGGATGCAAGTTTACGACAAGTTCGCATAGAACTGGCATCCGTGGCAGTGCTGAATGATCTCTTTGGCAGCTTCATTGGCACGTGGCCAGTAAAAACCAGCTCGGTAAGCCTTGGCTATGATTATCCGAGAGGACGCATGATGGCCACAGGTTCCCGAGTGGATCTCTTCTAGTATCAATCGACCTTCCTCCGGAGAAATACATCGTTGGGCTACGCCTGTGACACTCTCTCTGTAAAGCTGTCCGTTCATCACAGCGAAAGCTTTGGATCTACGGACAATCTGGCGTGCCTCGACTTCGTCCTCTGGGAGTTCTTGCCTGAGTAAATACACAATGTATGGCACTGTCCAGTTGGGGGTAATTACCAGAATCTCCATAACCAAGTCAATGACTACAGGAACCTTGATTTTAGTCGGGTCAGAGGGACTTATCGCCTGAGGAGGCTCTTTAGTGAAAGGATCTTCCTGCACTGACGGGGAATGGAGATGCTCAAGGAACACGTTGCTGGGGATAGGCTTCCGAGTGGAACCGATTTTTGCCAAATTGTCAGCTGCTTGATTTTTGATTCGGGGAATGTGATGAAGCTCCAGACCCTCGAATTTCTTTTCTAACTTCCTCACTGCGTTGCAGTATCCTGTCATAGCAGAGTTTCTGACGTCCCATTCCTTCATCACTTGATTCACCACTAGATCCGAGTCACCATAAACCATCAGGCGACGGACGCCGAGTGAGATGGCCATACGCAACCCGTAAAGGAGTGCTTCATATTCGGCCTCATTGTTGGATGAATCAAAGTGAATCTGCAGGACGTAACTGAGCTGATCACCTTTTGCGGATACCAAAACCACTCCAATGCCAGAACCATTCAACATCTTGGAACCGTCAAAGAACATAGTCCAGTGCTCCGGGTGGATCTTAGTCGGCTGTTGCTATTCTATCCATTCGGCCAAGAAATGTTCAAGTGCCTGGGACTTGATTGCCTTCTTTGCTTCAAACTTAATATCCAAAGGAAGGAGCTCGATTGCCCACTTAGCCACTCGGTCGGTTGCATCCCGATTGTTCATGATTTCAGACAGTGGGGCGTCACTGATGACTGAGACCGAGTGTTCTTGGAAATAGTGTGCAAGTTTCTTTGCTATCAAGTAAATGCCGTAGACAAGCTTCTGGTAATGGGGATACCTCTGTTTAGACGGAGTCAGGACCTCAGAAATGTAATACACTGGTCGTTGAACTTTGTAGGCCTTGCCTTCCTCTTCTCGCTCCACTGTGAGGACTGTGCTGACGACTTGGCCAGTAGCTGTAATGTACAAAAGCAGAGGTTCTTTGCTGTTCGGGGCAACAAGCACCGGCTGGGTGGAGAGCAGGGCTTTGAGCTCAACAAACGCTGCTTCTGCTTCGGGGGTCCACTTGAACATATCGGACTTCTTCATCAGTCGGTATAAAGGCAATGCCTTTTCTCCGAGATGAGAAATGAATCGACTCAGCGCTGCAAGATAGCCTGTGAGCTTCTGGACATCATGCACGCGCTCAGGGCGCTTCATTCGAACAATTGCACTAATTTTCTTGAGATTGGCATCTATTCCTCATTCGGAAATGAGAAAACCAAGTAACTTGCCTCCAGGCACTCCAAAGGTGCACTTGGACGGATTCAGCTTGATGTCGTACCTCCTTAGATTGGCAAAGGTTTCAGCGAGGTCAGTCAACAGGTCGGAACCTTTGCGCGACTTGACCACAATATCGTCCTTATAGGCCTCAACGTTCCGAGTGATCTGAGTGAGCAGGCACTTTTGAATCATGCGCATAAAGGTTGCACCAGCGTTTTTGAGACCGAATGGCATGGTGACATAGCAAAAACACCCGAAAGGGGTGATGAAGGCAATTTTTATTTCATCTGGTCCATACAGTCGGATTTGATGGTACCCGGAGTACGCATCAAGGAAAGACAGACGCTCGCATCCCGTAGTGGAATCCACTATTTGGTCGATGCGAGGGAGCGGAAAATGATCTTTCGGGTAGGCCCGATTGATATGTTTGAAATCAATACACATACAGAATGACTTATCCTTCTTAGGAACCATGACGACGTTAGCAAGCCACTCAGAGTGGTAAACTTCACGGATAAACTCAGCTGACAGGAGCCGAGCTACCTCCTCGCCAATCACCTTTCTCTTCTCCGTAGCAGAGCGATGGAGATGTTCCTTAACAGGCTAGGCATTCGAGTTGACCCTCAAACGGTGCTCAGCCAGTTCCCTGGGCACACCTGGCATGTCAGATGGTTTCCATGCGAAGATGTCCCAGTTCTCACGGAGGAACTGGATGATCACGGCTTCCTATTTGCTGTCGAGTGTTGTTGAGATGTTAGTTGGAGCGGCCACAGGATCTTCCGGGTGAACGTGAACCTTCTTTGTTTCACCTGCCGACTGGAAAGCAACTTCAGAGGCTGGCTTCTTGGAACGAAGCATCTCAGTCGGATCAGCCTTTCTCTTGTACTCTTCCAACTCCACCATTGCCATCTGCTCATCAGCAATTTTGGATCCTTGCTGAAGGCACTCCTTGGCTCTCTACCTATTCCCCGTGACCGTGATCACACCCTTGGGCCCAGGCATTTTTAGCTTGAGATACACATAACATGGACATGCCATGAAATGTGCGTAAGCCAGTCGGCCAAGGATAGCATGATAAGCACTGTGAAAGTCCACCACTTCAAATGTTAGTTTCTCCTTCCAAAAATTATTCGAGTCACCAAAAACCACATCCAGAGCAATCTGACAGAGTGACTTTGCCTTCTTCCCTGGAATGACTCCGTGAAACTGCATGTTGCTCTCACTGAGTTGGGACATCGGAATGCCCATTCCCTTCAGGGTCTCAGCATAGAGTATGTTCAAACCACTCCCACCATCCATGAGGACCTTGCGTAACCGAGTACCTCCCACAACCGGATCAACTACCAGCGCCTGCCGCCCAGGGGTAGCAACGTGAGCTGGGTGGTCCGACTGATCAAAAGTTATGGGAGTTTTTGACCACTTGAGGTACGTCGTAGTTGCTGGAACGGCCATGTTTACCTCCCGATTGATGACTTTCAGTCAACTTTTGCTTTCGACGTCAGCGAAAATCACTAGAGTGGCATTGACCTTGGGGCAATCTTTGGCCTTTTCCTCACTGTCATCTTCATCAGGGCTCTTATCACTCAGCTGATCTTCGCAGAACTATTGAATCAGAAATCTGCACTGTCGAGTGGTATGCTTGGGTAATATCAAGTTACCCTCTTCGTCTTTCTTGGTGTGAATGGCACACGGCAAATCAAGGATGTCCTGTCCTGACTGATCCCTCTTCTTCTTGGGTATCCACTACTCTTTGGCTTTCCCTTTGTATTTGCCCTGCATAGCCACAGCGGCCGCTTCTGCTTGACCTGAGCCATCAGCTTTACGCTTCTGTTTCCGACTGGGATTATTGTTGTTAGTGTTATGTTCACTAGCTTTTCCTTTGCCACTGTGAAGACGATCTTCTTCTTCGCCATTCGCGTACCGTGTGGCTATCTCCATCATTCGGCTCATGGACAGCGTCCTAGATCACCCGAACTTCAAGATGAGTTCTCTGTATCTGACACCATCTTTGAAGGCACAAACTGCTTGATGCTCTGTGACATTCTCAACCACATGGTGAAGCGTGGTCCAACGCTGTATGTAATCTCTCAAAGTTCCATTCGACTTTTGAACGCAGTGCTGCAACTCAGTCAGCCTGGCGGGACGCTTGCAAGTGCCTTCGAATGTTTTGATGAACAACCAAGCCAAGTCCTCCCAGCAGTGTATGCTAGCAGGAGCCAACTGATTCAACCACGCCCGGGCCGACCCTTCTAACATGAAGGGCAAATGTTTCATGGCGACATAATCATTGCCTCCGCCAATCTGCACTGCCACTCGGTAATCTTCTAACCATGTCTCTGGCTTCGATTCGCCAGTGAACTTGTTCACCCCTGCGGCTAACCTGAAGTTAGGTGGTATCTCCGCGGCTCGTATGGCTGTGCTGAAACACTCGGGCCCTAAGATGAACACACCACTTCCACTCGGACAATCTCTGTCTAAAGCCTCTCGGTGAGTCCTGCCACTGCCGACCAGATTCTGCACAAGTACCAGCCTTGCATTGAACCCAGGATCTTGGGGATCGACTGGCTCTCTCCACTCGTCACCATACGGGTGCCTATCATCATACCGCCGGGGCGCGTACGAACCACTCCTCGGAGGGGGTGTTGGCACTCAACGACGGTTGTCGCGGTGATGTCAAGGAGTAAACTGACCGCGGCTTTGATCCAGGTACTGATCCTGGTGGTAACCGCGATCTTCACGCCACGGAGGAGATCTTGGGCTGTGAGCCGACTGAATTGTGTCCGCCCTCACGGATCTGCTGTGGATTCTGTTGCGCGACTGAGAAACGGCCGAATTCTATTCCCCAGCCACTCTGAGGAGCGCTCGGATCTGCCGTAGGCCTTCCCCAGCTTTAGATCAAGACGGTTGGATAGAATCTGCAATATGGGCAGCAGCTGCAACATTCTGAATCGGAGTACGGAATACCTGGTACTCATTTTGCGATCCACTCAGAAACAATTGCCGCTGCCGTCGATTGGAGCTTGGGGATTGTCTGTGGGTGCGGTCGTCGAGTGACTTCTGGAGCTCATCGAGACACATGCGCTCAGCCAGAGTGGCTATGCAAGCAGCTTCCAGAGCCTGGGCCTCGGCGGTCGTGCCGGCGATGGGAGTCTAAAGGACTTGCTCGTTCCTGCGTTGTAGCTCTTCCCTTTGTTGCACAGTGAGAGGTTGCGGGTAATACTCATCGTTGACGTGCGATGGACCACCGCTCCCATCTCCGTCACGGGGAAATCCTGGTGGGCTACGCTGAGAGCCAATCACAAGTACTTCTGCCGCTGGGTCGTTGCTCTCACACTCGGAAAGTGTGTCCGAGTGATCAGACAACGGATCAATCAGGTCGTAGAGAGATTCATCGGGCTTGATCACCGTGATCTGCGGAGTGGATGACTGATGAGCCACCGCATGTCTCACCCACCACTGGAGCCGAGAGCGACCGGATCGCTTGTGGTGACGAGTAATGGGGAGGGAAAATGTCACCGGAGCCGACTGGTACTGAGTCGATGGCTGCCGAAGGAGGACGCCGCAGGAGCTCGCACGGTAGTGCGCTGCCCCGCGAATTGGGAGCGCCTCGATGTCCAAAGGGGCTTCTTGGAGCCACGTCGAATCATCGGTGATGAAGCTGAGAGCGCCGAGATGGATCTCGCGACCCAGGGACAGTCCGCCACCGGAAACCATGATGAAGGAGTTCGAAGAACGCAACCACGCCGGAAGTCGCTTAGATGCCTGCCCCACGGTGGGTGCCAACTGTCGTGGGAACAGATCTGACAGTAGAGATTAGGGGTACGTATGAGAGGGCAGTGCCTAGCTACGGCGAGGTTGTACACTCGGATTTACGAGTTCAGGCCCCTCTAGGAAGAGGTAACGACCCTACGTCTCGGTGCTGTGGGAGCTTGTTAGCTGGAGTGTTGAGTTACAGGGGGTGCGAACCCTTGTGCAGGAGCAGAGGGGCGGCTTATATAGAGTCTGCTAGCCCCTCATGAATGCCCCGTTACCCAAGGGTTCAATGGAAGAGTAAAAGGTGCGAGCGTTACTGGTAACGTCTGTATTTGATGTCTTTTATGGTATCAAACTGATTGCCCGACCGTTGCCATCCCAGGGTGGCCCTAGGTCTTCTGCCTTCGAGTGACGCCTAGTACTCCGAGTGAGTAGGGATGGTCGAGTGGTGGAGAAGTAACCAAGTGGATCTTGTGTTCGAGTGACTTGCACGCTGCGGTCATTCCAGTCAGTGTCTCCTTTCTAACTTTGTAGGTCTTGGATTCCTGTATGTAATGCCTTTGGTTAGGGTATGTAGGTCAGGCCTGGGACCCTACCCTAGGTTTAATGTCTTAAGTCGTGTGGGGGGGGGGGGGTGTGGGGTGGTGGGTGGTCGATGGAGAAACCTAAACATAACATTTGCATGTACATAGTACTAGACTTAATATTCATGTTTCAATTTATTGTGCATTTTAAATATTGAGTTGAGGACCATGCATGGCTTACATTTTATTTTTGAATTCGTGTCATACATGCATGGTCATACATCCACGTTGAGATCACTATATCGCAAACTCACTCTAATTCAAGAACTCATCATAAATCAATTACCGTGCCTTTTGGAATGACCAGTTATTTTCAAGGACAATACGGGCATTGTAATAGATATAGATTCGTTCGGCAATTTAAAATAAAGATTCCTTTCGCATTCTCGAATGGTAGCACCTGACGGCGTACCAGCCAGACCCGGGCTCGTGTCCTGCTGGTGGCGTGCATGGTACGCACATTAGCCAACCCCAAGCAAAAGAACCGCGATATTAAACTTCGCGCCTCCACTCGAGCCTCCGCGTTTCGAGTCGAAATATCTGGCGGCCAGAATTCCAGCCCTAGGAAATTCCCCTCATGTCCCCTGTCCATAATGAAAACTGATGAACAATGGAGGGATGCTTTAGTAACCAGCCCACGTTACCTACCGTGCTGAGCACGGTTTAATTCCCTTGGTCGCCACTACCCAAGGTCACCCGTCAACTCCATTGCCTAGTACTAATAGTACTACACCAGGATGAGCACAGAATGGAGCTCCGTTTGTTGATTTTGTTCGTGCCTACTAGAGTTACTATATCAGGCAATGCACTGGTACGGAGGGATTATCTTTTTACTCTACATATATAACTTGTCTGAAGTCTAACTAAGCAAAATGTTTGACCAAATCCTTTCTTAAGAAATATTAACATCTACAACAGTAAAGATGTATGGCTTGAAAATTTATTTCATGATGCAGGTTATGATATTGTTTTGAAGCCTGGATTTTAAATTCCAGAAAATCCAAAACTGACCTGAAATTCATGAAACTGAGCATGGTCACGTGATATGGCACAAATAGGTTGTCGTATTTTTTTGTTCAATTTGTGACAAGCTGCTTATGAAAAGTTGCACAAATGAAGAGCCAAGGTATTTTGGAACAAAGACATGTCACGTTATCGTGAACAGTTTCACTATTCAAACCATGGGCATTAGACCTACGTGCCGCCACGAGTCCCGCTTCTCATCGGCAGGTGCCGTCCGAGCAAGCGTGTGAGTCGACGGGAGGCGTGCGAGTAGACTGTTGCGCCGGCTGACCGGGAGGCATGCGAGCAGGCCGCTGCGCATGCTCACCGGGAGGCGAGCCCTTTGACCAGGCTCCGCCGCCCACCTTCCTCCCAACTGCCCCCACTTTTAATGGCGTCGGCGCCGCAGTTTAAATCACCCCCGCACTCCCTGGTCTCACTACAATCTTCTCTCGTCCTCTCGGATTCTCCTGTCGTCTACCTCCAATCAGCCTGACCTCACCGTACGCCATGCCGCATCACGATGGTCTGCCCTTAGTCTTCCAGTTTCCTCAGGAAGACACCCAGCCGGAGTCTCAAGAACATAAGGCACTTTGGGACAAGCTTGAACTGGCCTTGCGGGAAGACGCCGCGCCTGTCCCCGCTCCCGTTCCAGCTCCCATCACCCCGACTGTGCCAGCGCCCATCCCCGTGACATTGATGGCCTGGGAGCCGCACATTGTCGCCGAGCTTGAAGCCACGTGGTTCCGAGGTCCCCGCTGACTTTCACGCGCCCGCACCTGCCAGCGCATGCGCCTGCGCATGCACTGATGCATGTGCCCGTGCCGGTGCCCGTGCACACGAATGTCTCTGCCGCGCCGTTGCCAGCGCCTGTCCCCGCGCCGATGCCAGTGCCCCCCTCAGTGGCATGGATCACCGCCGTCGAACGCTTCCTTGCACCAACGCCAGTCGCCTCCTCCCGCCAGTTGACTGGCTCCTGGAGACCGAAGTCCAGAACATTCTGGCCTTCCTTGAAGCTAGGGCCAATGTCCAGGAGTACGCCAACAATGGAGCAAGACGCCGCCACCACCGCTGGTCAGTGGCCCGATGACACACAGAGCACGGCAGAGGAGTCGCTTCTCGCCGCCGCCACGTGATCTAAATATTCCATGAAAAACATTCGGATTACCATGCTTAAAATCCGAATGTTTGGGATTTATCATTTGCGTTTATTTTAGTTCGATCGTGGTATGAATGTAAAGTCACAGTCAGACTGAATGAAATCTATGGTTTGATCGATTGAATGTTCTGCTAGAGCCGTATCAAATTAAATATAAAATGTCATCAAGCGACATGTATTCCTTCTCATCGCAAACATTTCATATTAAATACCACGTCAATTCCAATTTTTTTTTAGGGAAGTCAGTTCCAAATACTTGTAGGGCGCGAGCAGTCCCCTTGTTCGAGCACTAGGCAATACATCTATTTATCCACACATTTAATTGTTAGTAGATACTACTAGCCTAACTTGTCCGTGATGGTCACTTTTGTTCCTAAACTTGTTACATATAATACTAGCACTAGTATTACGTGAAACTGGTGCCGTAACTTGTGAACGCGTCCAGATACGGTCAACAGTAACACCGCCCGCGCGTTCTTTGTGTTTTCCCGTGCGTCTAAATGTAGAAGGGGAGGAGAGAGAGAGAGCAGACATGGAGCCCACCAGTAAGTGAAGTGGAGTAGTACGTGCTCATGAGCCGGTCCCACTAATGTACTAAAGTTAATATAAAAACATGTTATCCATTAAATAGGCTATGGTAATATAAAAACATTATATCAACAAAGGGGAGTACAACAAACGTTGCTACTATGTTGCCTATTGACGTGTGGCTTGAAGGCCCTGGTCGCATGTTCGATCCTCGTCCTTTTTCATTTTTAATTTATACTAGTAAGGTACACGTGCATTGCACGCATGAGATGTGGCAACCAAATTATGAATAAATACCACACCATAGCATGTAAGCTTTGATTCATATATGCATGATGTAGATGTTCTTTTAATTCTTATAGTTCATCTCATTCAAAATCAATAAGTTTATAAAAAAGTTAATCTATTTTAAGATTCATGGAATTGTGCATTATAGAGCATAAAGTAAAAAACAAATAATGCAATTCATTTAGAAAAAAAATTGGGCAATTATGATACAGAAGATTCTAGAACAAAGGAGAAGTGCTTGCGTTTTGAGTTTTGTGCATTATGCTTAAGTTCAACCATGCAGTCTTCTAGATTGTACATGTGGCAGAATGTGGTGGAATGTAGATGATATCCAACGGCCAGTAGTGCTCGGATTTGCCATCTCTGCACTGTCAGATTGGCTTCATCCAACGACCATCTTTCAAAGTTATTCGCACACTATATAGGGGTGTAGATATGGGTCCAAATTTGCTCCATGACAGTTGGCCCCCCCGGTGTGTAGTTGTAGCACTTTAATTTCTGGGTCAAAATTTGTTCCATTACAGGTGGACTCCGGGTGTGTAGTTTGTAGCTTATTTGTAATAATTAAAGAGAACACCAGAGTTTTTTTTGCAAAAATACCATGGTGTGACGTGGAAGGTTAGAAAGGGCGTGCGATAGAGCGGTGACCGAGCCAGAGGGAAAACAATTGGGGGAGGGGTGGGGGTTGCAACGGTGTTTGGAGTAGTTGTGCGGTGAATGCTACAAAAATATAATCTAAACCCACCGGAATAAATGCCTTCACAAATTAATCGAAGGTTGGAGTCCCCCTCACAATGTAAATAGCTCCGGCTCTGCGAGGGATGGAGAGGTAGCTTCAATGTGTGGAAGAGACGGCGTGAGAAAGCGAGGTCAATCAAGACATAGTAGAGAGACAAGGTGAGTGTGCCCCGACATTTGTTGAAAAGATATATATGCTGTGGATAGATATTGTCTGATTGAGCTTTTGGGAATGGTAAGGGCTGTAAGAGAGAGCTTGAGAGATGATCCAGTCACATACAAGTACATATATCATTTGTGCGTGGGAGGAAGCAAGGTCAATCGATACATAGATAAAGAGAGAGAGAGAGAGATTGAGTGAGTGTGGGTCGTCATGCGATCGAAAGAGTGAGACAGGTTGGAGAGAGTGACCTAGATAGACAATGTGCGTGAGAGAGTATACACTATGAATATGTCAAATTAGGCCCAAACATGGAGATATATCGTTTGTGTGTGAGAAAGAGCGAGGTTAATCGGGACATGCATAAAGAGAGAGAGAGAGAGAGAGAGAGAGAGAGAGAGAGAGAGATTGAGCGAGCATGGGCCGCCATTAGGTCGAAAGAGTGGAACAGCTTGGAGAGACTGATCTAGATAGACAATCTGCATGAGAGAGTATAGAGTGTGTCGATCGAGGCCCGAACAGGGAGATATATCATTTGTGTGTGAGAGAAAGCGAGGTTAACCAAGACTTAGATAAAGAGAGAGAGATTAAGCGAGTGTGGGCCGCCGTGCGGAAGAAAGAGTGAGACGGTCTCTCGAGAGTGACCTAGATAGACAATGTGCGTGTGTGCGCACAAGAGGGAGGGGGGTCTAGATAAGCAATGCATGTATCTACCGAGAGAGGGTGGGAGGGGGGGGGGAGAGAGAGAGCTCGGTATGGAGTGCAATGGTGGGTGTGTGAGAGTTAGAGATCGAAACATGGAGAGAAAGAATGAACGTGCAGAAACCAATAGCTTTGTAAGGTGGTTAGGAGAGGAAGATTGATCAATAGAGGAAGTATGTAGCGTGTGTGCCGAGGGGGAGGGGGACCTAAAAGCAACATTTGAATGTAGATAGTACTAGACTTAATATTGACGTTTCAATTTAGTGTACATTGTAAGATTTGAATTGAGGACCATGCATATGGCTTCTGTAATTATTTCGAATTCGTGCCATACTAGGTTTGGAAAAGTTGATATTGACTCGATTGTTGTGGTATTTTGTATGTGTGTGGTCATATGATTGAATCCATCCAAAGTTTTCTCACTACCATGGTGTTCATCTTATACATATATGAATTTGTATTAAAAAAGTAGCATGGGTACTGTGAAATGCGAAATCCACGTTAGAATTGGAGATCGCTATGTGACAAACACACTCTAATTCAAAGAACTCCTCATTAATTAATTCATAGTATCTCGTTTCGAAGGACTAATTATTTGCAAGGAAAACACGGGCATGGTAATACATAGTACAAGATTCGTTTGCCAATGAAAGAAGATTCGTTTGCATTCTCAAATGTAGGCGCACCAGGCAGACCAGGGTCGTGTCGTGGTGGTCGCGTGTGTCGTACGGACGCTAGCACCCACCCCTCCCTCCCCCTCCCCCCCCCCAAAATAAAGAACGATGACAAAAAAAGTTCACGCTTCCATGTTTCGGATTGAAATATCTGGTGGCCCCAATTCCAGCCCTGCAAAATCTCCCTTCTCCCCCGTCCCCTTCCGCGCCCAGAGCTCTCAAATCCCTAATTCGCCGCCAAACCAAGCAAAATTCAAATCTCCCTTCGTCTTGTCTCTTTCCCCACCTCTGTACCAGACGATGACGACGAAGACGATGGTCGCGCTTCACCACTGCACTAGAGCTACCTCATCTACGCCTTCGTCCGCCGCATCGGGTGGTCCACCCACAATGTCGGCCGCCGCAGCCGACGTGCCTCACAGACATCGACTTCAACCGCATCAGGTGCGCTTCACCGAAGCCGTCTCCCACCTCACCGGGGCTACTTCACCGAGAACATCGTTGCACCTCCACCCCCCGACGCTGTTGGTGCTTCACCAACGGCCTCGTCCACCACATCGTAGCGCTCCGCTGCTGCTCAAGATCTGCATCCGTACGCGGCTAGCCAACGCCCGCGCATCACCCTCAATGGCTCTGAAGTGACCCGCACTCTAGCTAGGTGAGCATGCCCAAACGCTAGCCTGAACTAGGTATCCACATATCACTCCCTTATGCACTATTCCGACGATGTTTGGATATCCTTTTACTTATCTCTTAGCTTACACGCCTATGCAACTCTGACTTTAACTCTTATTTCTTTTGGAGATATCATCTGAAACAAGCAAAACCATTTTTTTAGCGAAGCATGATGGTGCTACGAAATCTGGTACACATCCTGCACGCCGGTATAACCTTGTAAGTACCTGTCCTCCGGTACAACAGCAAGGTCGATTCCTCTCATTTGATCAACCATTCGCCGTGTCAAAAATGCAAAGGGGGATGCAAGGAGCACAAGGCCTGCACATCCAAGCAATTGGTAACATGGACTTGTTTATGGAACATCCCAAGCGCAAGCAAAGCTGCAGTGAGCCTGTACAACGAGCTAGTGTAAGTCCCTGCATTTCATTTAATTTGTACTGGCCTATGTGTATGATTTGTGTGCAGTGGCGAATCCACAAATTCAAGTTACCAGGGGCGAAAATTTAACTTAAAAAATACGAAGGCACTTGCACTCCGAAAATCAACATAACTTGAGAAATGTGAAGCTACATGCACTTTGAAAACCAGCTAATGATCCAAAGTAGTTCCAGATTATAAAACACTAAATGATGTAAGCACCAAGAAACACAAAATGCAACATGGTGTACAAGGACTACTAACATGGATTGTACCTACTTGAATTATTTGTTCTCTGGCCGAAAATGTCCAAGTGTAATTACACCTATAACCAGTGCGCAAACTGCATATCAATATATCTATCCTGCACAAGTATGCCAATAGTTTCAAACAACAGATTAGAAAAGTATTTATGCTAGGTTGTTATGATACGGGGACTTTCTGGTAGATGGCCTCGACGTTTCCTCAAGCCATGAAAATGTACTATAATTTGCTTGTCATCAATTCCTGCAAATCTCTATCTCTCTCTCAACATAACAGATCATCATTAGATACTAAATCCGTCAATGGGAGCTTGCAAAATGCTTGCATTAGATCCCTCATTAGACACTATATGTTCATCACCAGGAGCATGTAAAATGTTTGCATCAAATCCTTCATTAGCAGTCTGTTCATTAGACACTTCAGGCTCAAGAACAACATGAGCTTGTATGTTTGCACCGGAAACTTGATTAGACACATCAGGTTCAGTCAGTTCAGTATTGATTGGGGGAGTTATAAAATAAGCAGAAATTGGTTTCATTTTCTTATAGATTCCCTACATACAAGCAGTTTTACAACACTGTCAGGTTTAACTATTGGCCAGAAATTGAACAGTTGAATTACATATAATCAGGGATGTGATGTACCTGCTCGTTGCGCATGCTGCTCTTGCAAGCTGCGACTGCCCATTTGTGCAAGCTCGATGCCATGCCCGTGCTGCGCCGCTGCCTCCCACGCAGGCTACACCCAGGGTTGGATCTTCATCTTCTTGTCCTTCCATTCGCTTGAAGCCTGGCGACCGGCATCCAATGAGGGTGCGAGGAAGTGCTTTGTCGGTCTGTCCAGCGGTGACTAGGTTAGGAGCGAACCAGACTGGAGGCTGGAGCGAACAAATTGGGGATTTTTCCTGCTGTCGATCGATATGGGAGGCGCTCGTTTGGGCCGCGAGCCTGCTATAGGGCCTGCCTTGCACTTATGTTATTAGACCATCCAAATTGAAACATTTTTCTTCACTTTTTACATTGCCTGCTCGTGCGCTGGGACGAACAAAACTAGCCTGGGCCAACCTGGACGACTCAAACTAGGTGCACACTTTCCAGCCACCCGAGGCGGCCACCCATACCAACCCCTACGGTGGCGTCGCCCCTTTTTGCGTGTATGATTGGGGTAGTAAAAAATATTCCAGTGGTGCTTTTGATTTACCCACATAATGGTTAAATTGCTTGTTTCTATGAACTGAGTTCGCCAATAATGTGAAGGATGCCAGTCTTTTTATCCTATTGTAGATTGCTTAGATCTCGATATGCCAAATGTAATCGCATGAAATATACAGTAAAAGCCAGTGTGATGTGTGTTGCTACAACTAGTCTAACAACCTGTCCTCATATAACATATCAAGGACGCACCATCTTATCAGATTAACCATTCGACTTACCAATGCAGTGTGGGAAGAAATAAGTATTGGGACTGTGTATCCAAGAAATTGGTGCCATGGACTCCTTCGTAGAACCTTGTAAGTGAAAAATAAGTTGCAGTGTGCCTGTACAAAGAGCTAGCGTAAGTTCAGTTACATGCTTCTCGGAATTTTAGTTAGCCAAGGATTGCAAAATTGTTCAATTACGTTGCTTGGCTTAATTTAGTTTGCTACTGATTACATAATGCCATAGCCTGTTAATCCTATTATAGACTGCGCCTATCTATGTGTTTGATACTTACTGTTAAGAATTACCTGTTTGCCTGAACTTAAATAGCTACTTAAGCACGTAGATAGCTGGTCATATGTACTTCTAGGGTGCAACAAAATTCATGTGTAATTTACGTTCTGATACCCTGTTTGTTTAAATGGTTTGCTGTTATGACTTGTAGCACTAGTAATATTTGCTTGTTCATAGACAGACAACCATCAGGTTTATATGAGGGACAACGTGTTTTTAACTCTTTTATATATATATATATATATATATATATATTGTGTGTGTGTGTGTCAAAATCATTTTGCTTACATCAAAGAAATTTACAGATGTCTATGTTGCTGGTAAACGGTACGGACTTGTTACTTTAATACATTGCCAAGAACTTGTTAGTTTTACTACTTCATGTGTAATTAAATACGTTGCCAAAACTGGTTAGTTTTACTAGTTTGGTGTTAGTTTCTTATGGCTCCTGCAACACTTTATTTATGATTGCTAACATTCAAGTTTGCAGGATTCAACTGAAACTCCGTTGGCACAACAGGTATGTTTTAAAAAACTTCCTTGTTTATCTGGTTTGCTGCTGTAATCATCTTACCAACTTTAACTTTTCAGGATCCAATTGGAAGTCCAATTGCACAACAGGTACATTTTCAAAAATTTATTTGTGTAATAGGTTTGCTGCTGTAATCATCTTACCAACTTCAAGTTTTCAAGATCCAATTGGAAGTCCAATTGCACAACAGGTACATTTTCAAAAATATATTTGTGTAAAAGGTTTGCTGCTGTAACTTGTTGCTCTAATCAAGTTACTGACTACTCAACTTTTCAGGATCCAAGAGAAACACCAATGCCACAACATGTTCCGTTTGCAAAACTTGTTTGTTTAACTGCTTTGCTGCTGCAACTGGTTGCTCTAATCATGTTACTGGCTACTCAACTTTTCAGGATCCAAGAGAAACTCCAATGCCACAATAGGTACCTTTTGCAAAACTTATTTGTTTAACTGCTTTGTTGCTGCAACCGGTTACAATGATGTTAATAACTACTTTTCAGCATCCAATCGAAACTCTTTAATTCCTTGTTTGTTTAACCGGGTTGCTGTTCTAACTCCCAGTTGAGATGTTTTGCTAACTTCAACTTTTCGGAATCCAATCAGAACTTTAATGGCAAAACAGGTTAGCCCAAGATCAAAGAGCGAGATCCCCATGGACGTTGTATCATCCCACAGCAGTGGCACCGGCCCAATCATGCATCATGAATTGCCAACTGCTGATGCTCTAGAGGCTAAACTATTGGTAGAAAGAGATTCTGCTTCTGCACTAAGAGATGAAGTTGACATGTTGAGGAAGCAAACAACACAATCACAAGCAATACTCAAGACAACCATTAAATATTTGGTGAATTTCAAAACGAAGCAAGCTAAGACTGACCACATTGTTAAGGTCCTGAAGGAAAAAAGAAAATTAAAGTCCCACTTGGTAAATCATAGGTGAAATGTTTTTTTTTCATCTTTGAATAACCTTTGTGTTGTTTGTTCATGTAATCGATCAAACCATTTGTTTTAGAGATCATGTGATAATTGGTTTTTGTTTTTTGGTTTGTAATTTTTTTGAGCACGAGTCTGTATTAATTGATAAGACACTGAGACATTTCATTTTGATTGCTATGCCAGACCTACAAATATGCCAATCGGGCTGAATGTGCATTCAGCAATAATAGTAGTATAGATGGTCCTTAAGTGACACGCATCTGAAAGGGCCAAGATCATGTACTAGCTTTGCTAAAAAAATGATGCTCTTCTAGCAAAAAAAGTACAGCGGCCTGGCTTATGTATGTTAGTTGATATTATTGATCCATATACTCTATAAGTGTTTATATGCTTGTTAGTTTTGTACATAGGTTGATTGACTCAGTATTTTGAATCTTGAGACATCGCTTGTGTACATACCTAAATGGGAGTACACTATATGCTGCGTGTGTCATATATGTTACACTTGAGTTGGACATAAAGTGGTTTCAAATATTTGAATTCACCTTAAACTAGATTCTACCTTCTGAATTCGAGTATCGACATTTGTAAATCATATTCATATATGATAGTGGAATACATCTTTGTTGTGCTTTTGAAGATATATAAAAATATAGAATGATTTATAAAGATTTGTATAAGAATACAAAATGGATTCGAATTTAGTTGTCAGGGTAAACGTGAATGCTTATTGTCCCAAAATTTGAAAGAAGCGGCAAAATATCCACTCTCACGTCGGCTGCCCGAAGCCAGTGTTTGCGAAATGGAAATTAATGTCTACCCCTTACACGGACAATCCATCGGCCCGATTTCCACTGCTCTCAATAGGGTAGGTTAGTAAATTCAATTAGATGTGACACGAACACCTCTGAGCCCATTCAGACATGGTGGGCGCCAAACGTGGGCGGCAAAACACATTTGATTCAAGCTCGTCCGAAAGACCTCTGTCTCTCCCTCCATTTCCCCATTCATACACGGTGGGCGGCAAAACAAACTCGACTCGGTCGAGTTTTGTTTCATTATTATATTTTGATTTGATTTTGAGCATGGAACTGGGCATCCCGAATACCAGCCACTTTCTCATGAATGACAAGTGAATAAACACTCATCGTGAGAATAACCCACCTAGCATGGAAGATACTGACAGCCCCCAGTCACTACATGAGCAATTCAGGCATACAAAACAGATTATTATTTGAAGGTTTAGAGTTTGGCACATGTAAATTTACTTGGAACGGCAGGTAAATACTGCATATAGGTAGGTATGGTGGACTCATATGGAACAACTTTGGGTTTAAGGAAGTGGATGCACAAGCAGTATTCCCGCTTAGTACAAGTGAAGGCTAGCAAAAGATTGAGGAGCGACCAACTAGAGAGCGACAACAGTCTTAAACATGCATTGAGATTAATCAACGTTGAATGCAAGCATGAGTAGTAGGATATAAATCACCATGAACATAAATATCGTGGAGGCTATGTTTTTTTTATTCAGCTACATGCGTGAACATGTGCCAAGTCAAGCCACTTAAATCATTCAAAGGAGGGTACCATCCTATCATACTACATCATAACCATTTTAAAATGCATGTTGGCACACAAGACAAACCATTATCCACTCCTAGCTAATTAAGCATGGCATGAGTAACTATAATCTCTAAGTATCATTGCAAACATGCTTCATTCATAATGGGCTGAATCAGGAATGATGAGCTAATCACATTTACAAAAACAAAATAGGTCGAGTTCATACCAGCTTTTCCTCATCTCAATCATTTCATCATATATCATCATTATTGCCTTTCACTTGCATGACCGAACGGTGTGAATAATAATAAGAGTGCACGTGCATTGGACTAAGTTGGAATCTGCAAACATTTATTCAAAGGAGAAGACAAGGTAATATGGGCTCTTTGTTAGATCAACAATATTGGAAAGGAGAGCCACTCAACATTTTCATCGTGGTCTTCTCCTTACGACCCAAAGAAAAGGAAAAAGAATTTCAAAGAAACACACTGAAATATTTTTGGAGTTTTTGTTTTTCTGAAGAAAGTAAAACGAAAACGAGAAAAACTATTTACAAAGGAAAGCTCCCAACAAGCAAAAGAAGAACGAGAAATTTTTTTGGGTTTTATTTTAATACTACTACTAAATAAACTAGAAAGAAAAACTAAAAAGAAGCGAGAACTATTTTTTTTTGGATTTTCTCAAAGTTTTTCAAACACACAAGAAGAAAGCAAGAAAAATAAACTAACATGGATACTACAATGAAAAAGGATGAACACCGACAACTGGAAGGAGTGTGTGAACATGAATGTAATGTCGGTGAGAAATACGTACTCCCCCAAGCTTAGGCTTTTGGCCTAAGTTGGTCTAGGGCCACGGCTGGCCTGGCGAATATCCAAAATCGTAGTTGGGGTTGTACTGAGTTGCGGCCGCTACCGCTTGGAGGGCTGCCGCGTGGAGGCGATCGGCCTTCCCTGCTCTCTCATACTCGTTCGCCTCCTCTCTGGTTACGAAGTATCTTCGTTTTACCTGAAAGTCAAAGAAGGCAGGAGCGGGAAGCGTAATATAGAAGACGCGCTCCCTGTCAAAGATTAGTCGGTACTGGAGGGGCTGTTCGCTCCTCTCAAGAAACTGGTAACGTACCATAGCATCAGAATCAAGGTAAGCAGGTGGTAACTCAATGCCATTTTATCTTATGGGTACCCCGAGATAATTAGCTAACCGGGTGGCATAAATCCCACCAAAGAAATCTCCATCTAAAGCATTATTATGTAACCGCCTTGCAACAATAGCCCCCAAGTTATATCGTTTATCACCCATTACCGCACTCTTGAGGACACTAAGATCTGATGCACAAAGGTGGCTATGATCATATTTACCATTAATGCTTCTACCTATAAAGAGAGCAAAATAATATATAGCAGGAAAGTAAATGCTCCCTATAGTAGCTTGTGTTACATTTCTAGTTTCTCCCATAGTGAGGCTAGAAAGGAAATCAATGCAATCATATTTACGAGGTTCACTGTGAATGCCCCATTGTGGGATTTTACATACTTCATTAAAATCTTCAAGGTCCATTCGAAATGATTTATCATATAGATAAAAAAACAGAATGTGTATTGCACTTGGATGTAAACTCAAATCGCCGCACAAAGGAATTGGTGAGGTGATAGTATTGCTGGCACTTATCTGACACGAAGTCCTCAAGGCCATCATTTTGTACGTACGCATCAAATTCCTCATTAAAACCTGCATGAGCCATGAAATGATCCGACGGCCATTCACAAGGCCACACTAGAGCTTCCCTCGGTGGTTCAAGGTCTCACATATCGCGAGCCTTGGGGCTTTCTTCTTTGAGGAACTACATTGGTATATTTTCCTAAAAAATTTCTCCCGCTGAAAAAATTTCTGAATTTTTTTTGTGACTCAAAATAAAAAGTGAACCAAACTCAACAAAACTAATAGCAACTACTCCTACAAGTGTCTAGAAGCTATATCATGCAACAAAACTACTTTGGACCATATAAATTTGACATGCAAGCTCAAGAACAAGGTCACCACAACAGCAAAAATTTGCAATATATAAAGCACTAGAACAAAAACTAATTGGACCATTGGAGGAGTCACATACCGATGAACAATCCCCCGAAACAGTTTCAGAAATGGAGTTCCAAGCAAGGAGATCAAAAATGGCAGCAAAATGAGCAAGAACACGGGTTTGAGCAATGGTGGGATTTTTTCTGGAGGAAGATGAAGTGGATGGGTGGCTGGAATAAGTGAGGGGACCCACGTGGGACCCACAAGCCCTGTAGGCACGCCCTGGGGGGTAGGCGCGCCCTGTGGGCTTGTGGCCCACTGGTGCACCCCCCTGAGGTGTGTTCAGTGCCAAAAATTCTTAAATATTAAAGAAAAAATCATACTAAACTTTCAGGGCATTTGGAGAACTTTTATTTTCTGGTCATTTTTTATTGCACGGATAATTCAGAAAACAGAAAAATAATAATATTTTTGCTTTATTCACTCAAACTAACAGAAAGCAAAAAGTGGGTACAGGGAGTTGTGTTTACTAAATTCATCCATCTCTTGCCCATCAAAAGGAATCCATTAACAAGGTTGATCAAGTCTTATTGACAAACTTCTTCCGTATGACATGAAACCGGAGAATCTTCGTATAACACTAGGTTATCTCAACGGGGATATGCATGTCCCCAACAATAAGAATATCATATTTCTTTTTGACAATAGGAAAAGGGAATTCAAAACCTCCAATAGTAATTGTTGTATTTTTTTCAATAGAATTGATACTATTCACTCGAGGTTGTTTCTTCGGAAAGTGTACCGTATACTCATTACCATTAACATGAAAAGTGACATTGCCCTTGTTGAAGTCAATAACAGCCCCTGCGGTATTAGAAAAGGGTCTACCAAGGATAATCGACATACTGTCGTCCTCGGGTATATCAAGAATAACAAAGTCCGTTAAAATAGTAACATTTGCAACTACGACAGGTACGTCCTCACAAATACCGATGGGTATACTATTCACTTGAGGTTGTTTCTTCGGAAAGTGTACCGTATACTCATTACCATTAACATGAAAAGTGACATTGCCCTTGTTGAAGTCAATAACAGCCCCTGCGGTATTAGAAAAGGGTCTACCAAGTATAATCGACATACTGTCGTCCTCGGGTATATCAAGAATAACAAAGTCCGTTAAAATAGTAACATTTGCAACTACGACAGGTACGTCCTCACAAATACCGACGGGTATAGCAGTTGATTTATCAGCCATTTGCAAAGAGATTTTAGTTGGTGTCGACTTATTCAATTCAAGTCTATGATATAAAGAGAAAGGCATAACACTAACACCGGCTCCTAAACCACATAAAGCAGTTTTGACATAGTTTCTTTTAATGGAGCATGGTATAGTTGGTATTCCTGGATCTCCTAGTTTCTTTGGAATTCCACCCTTAAATGTATAATTAGCAAGCATGGTGGAAATTTTAGCTTCCAATATCTTTCTTTTATTTGTAACAATATCTTTCATATACTTAGCATAAGGAGACATTTTTTGAATATCAGTCAAACGCATACGCAAAAAGACAGGTCTAAGCATTTCAACAAAGAGCTCAAAGTCCTCATCATCCTTTTTCTTGGATGATTTAGGAGGAAAGGGCATGGGTTTCTGAACCCATGGTTCTCTTTCTTTACCATGTTTCCTAGCAATGAAGTCTCTCTTATCATATCTTTTATTCTTAGGTTGTGGGTTATCAAGATCAACAACAGGTTCTATCTCCACATCATTATCATTACTAGGTTGAGCATCATCATGAACATCATCATTATCATTATTACTAGGTTCATGTTCATCACCTGATTGTGTCTCAGCATCAGAAATAGAAATATCATTTGGATTCTCAGGTGTGTCTATGACAGGTTCACTAGAAGCACGCAAGGTCCTATCATCTTTATTTTTATTTTTATTTTTATGAAGACTAGGTGCATTGGCATTAATTCTCTGAGAGTCTTGTTCAACTCTCTTAGGATGGCCCTCAGGATACAAAGGTTCCTGAGTCATTTTACCACTTCTAGTCATAACTCTAACAACATTATCATTGTTCTTACTATTCATCTTATTCAGCAAATCATTTTGTGCCTTGAGAACTTGTTCTACTTGAGTTTTTACCATGAAAGCATGTTTACTAACAAACTTGAGATCATTAACAGTTCTACACATATAGCCACTCAAGTGTTCAAGCATATAAGCATTTCTTTTCAAATGTCTACTAACATAAGCATTGAAGTTCTCTTGTTTAACAATAAAGTTATCAAATTCATCCAAGCATTGACTAGCAGACTTATTATAAGGAATATCACCTTCAGCAAATCTACAGAGAGAATTTACCTCTACTACCTGTGTCGAGTTATCAAGACCATGTATTTCTTCAATAGGTGGTAAATTCTTAACATCTTCAGCTTTAATACCTTTTTCCTTCATAGATTTCTTTGCCTCTTGCATATCTTCAGGATTGAGAAATAGAATACCTCTCTTCTTTGGAGTTGGTTTAGGAGGTGGTTTAGGAAGAGTCCAATCATTATCATTACTTAATATATTATTCAATAATACTTCAGCTTGTTCAATAGTTCGTTCCCTGAAAACACAACCAGCACAACTATCTAGGTGGTCCCTAGAAGCATCGGTTAGTCCATTATAAAAGATATCAAGTATTTCATTTTTCTTGAGAGGATGATCAGGCAAAGCATTAAGTAATTGGAAAAGCCTCCCCCAAGCTTGTGGGAGACTCTCTTCTTCAGTTTGCACAAAGTTAAATATTTCCTGTAAAGCAGCTTGTTTCTTATGAGTAGGAAAATATTTTTCAGAGAAGAAATATATCATATCCTGGGGACTACGCACACAACCAGGAGCAAGAGAATTAAACCATAACTTAGCATCACCGTTTAATGAGAAAGGAAACAACTTAAGAATATAGTAATAGCGAATTTTTTCCTCATGAGCAAATAGGGTGGCTATATCATTTAATTTAGTAAGATGTGCCACAACAGTTTCAGATTCATAACCATGGAAAGGATCAGATTCAACCAAAGTAATTAACTCAGGATCGATAGAGAATTCATAATCCTTATCAGTAACAAAGATAGGTGAAGTAGCAAACTTAGGATCATATTGCATTCTAGCATTCAAAGATTTTTCTTTCCATTTGCATAGTAATTTCTTAAGGTCATCTCTATCCTTACAAGCAAGAAAGTCCCTAGCTACCACTCCATCCCTAACATAACCCTCAAGTATAACAGGTAATTCATATCTAGGAGAGCTAGGTCTAATGGGTGTTTCAAAGTTTTTCAGTTTCAATAATTTCATTAGTTTCAGAAATATCATCAGTTTCAGCATTCTCAATATCTTTAGCTCTAGCAAGTTGTTCATCAAGAAATTCACCCAGTGTCACAGTATTATCAAGCAAAGTAGTAGTGTCATCATATGTATCATGCATAGCAGAAGTAGCATCATAAATTACTTGCGACATATCAGAATTAATAGCAGGTGTAGGTGTCGCAAGCTTACTCATAACAGAAGGCGAATCAAGTGCAGAGTGTGATGGCAGTTCCTTACCTCCCCTTGTGGTAGACGGAAAAATCTTGGTTTTGGTATCTTTCACATTCTCCATAGTGATCAACAGATATAAATCCCAAGTGACTCAGCAAATAGAGCTATGCTCCCCAGCAACGACGCCAGAAAAAGGTCTTGATAACCCACAAGTATAGGGGATCACAACAGTTTTCGAGGGTAGAGTATTCAACCCAAATTTATTGATTCGACACAAGGGGAGCCAAAGAATATTCATGAGTATTAGCAGTTGAGTTGTCAATTCAACCACACCTGAAATACTTAATATCTGCAGCAAAGTATTTAGTAGCAAAGTAGTATGGAAGTAACGGTAACAGTGGCAAGAGTAACAATAGCAGTTTTGTAGTGATTGTAACAGCAGTAGCAACGAAAGTAACTTAACAAAGATCAATATGTGAAAAGCTCGTAGACATTGGATCAGCAATGATAATTGTGTTGGATAATATTCATCATGTAGCAGTCATAACCTAGGGTGACACAGAACTAGCTCCAATTCATCAATATAATGTAGGCATGTATTCCGTATACAGTCATACGTGCTTATGGAAAAGAACTTGCATGACATCTTTTGTCCTACCCTCCCGTGGCAGTGGGGTCCTAAAGGAAACTAAGGGATATTAAGGCCTCCTTTTAATAGAGAACCGGACCAAAGCATTAGCACTTAGTGAATACATGAACTCCTCAAACTACGGTAATCACCGGAAAGAATCCCAATTATTGTCACCTTGGGGTATGTGGATCATAACTCGTAATAGGTGTCTACAACTTGCAAGATAGGATCAAGAACTCACATATATTCATGAAAACATAATAGGTTTAGATCTGAAATCATGGCACTCGGGCCCTAGTGACAAGCATTAAGCATAGCAAAGTCATAGCAACATCAATCTCAGAACATAGTGGATACTAGGGATCAAACCCTAACAAAACTAACTCGATTACATGATAAATCCTATCAAACCCATCACCGTCTAGCAAGCCTACGATGGAATTACTCACTCCCGGTGGTGAGCATCATGAAATTGGTGATGGAGGAAGGTTGATGATGAAGATGGCGACGAATCTCCCTCTCCGGAGCCCCGAACGGACTCCAGATCAGCCCTCCCGATGAAGAACAGGAGGTGGCGGTGTATCCATATCGTAAAACACGATGAATCCTTCTCCTTGATTTTTTTCTCCCCGAATAGGTACTTATAGAGTTGGAATTAGGGCCGGAGGAGGTCCAGGGGGCCCACAAGCCTGCAGGGCGCGCCCCAGGGCTTGTGGCCTCTGGGTGGCCCCCCTCTGGTTAATTCTTGCGCCAGTATTTTTTATATATTCCACAAAAATTATCCATAAATTTTCAGGTCAATTCGAGAACTTTGATTTCTGCACAAAAAAAACACCATGGCAATTCTGCTGAAAACAGCGTCAGTCTGGGTTAGTTCCATTCAAATCATGCAAATTAGAGTCCAAAACAAGGGCAAAAGAGTTTGGAAAAGTAGATACGATGAAGACGTATCAAGCTCCCCGCATTATGAACAATGCCAAATTATGCTATTGATATTTTGAACTAACTCTTTATTTTCTAATTTGAAATTGGATGGAATTGACAGTACAGTTACCATCTTTGTTTATATACGTGCAAAACCTGTCACCTCTCTGCTTGTTTCAGGGTGATATGCCTGATGGCATGCACAAGTCTGCTGAAGGCTGTGAGACAAACCCAACATATATTGCAGCAAAGAAGGCAAAACATCTTGAAGATAGCGAGACAACCCCAAAGTCATGTCTTGATGCAGTGTTCAAGTTACTTGAGACTAGCAGTCGGACAAGCTCACAGAATTCGCTGTCTGGATCAGTTCGACTTCTTCAGTCTCAAGTTCAAGCAGAAAGGCATTCTACAACTCAACTTCGACTTGAAGTCCAATCTCTAAGGAAGATCGCAGAGAACACCAATGAGAACCTCATGGCAAAATAGCTACACCTGGAAGCTATGACCGACATGCTAGGTCGGTCTCACAGCCTTGCTCAGCAGCTTGCGCAGCAGCTCCCGCGCAAGGTTCACCTTTCTTGAACTGTCTTGGAAGTGGTCTTGGTTCAGTATTATTTTGTTGCGCTGCAATGTTGCCCAGTTTTTGTAATCTGCTTCTTTGTTGCGCTTTATGATCACTGGTGGCAAACTTCGATGCCTAGTGGATGTAATATACCATCAATCCTTTATTGTATAGTGTAGGTTTATTCTAAGTTACTATGCCATAATTTCTTTATTGTATAGAGTAGGTTTGTTCTTAATTCCTACTAGTTACCGTATATGCCATCATTCGCTATCTAAAAAAACGACGAAAATCTGATGACCAGGCCGAAACATTCGTCTCTAACGGGCTTGCATTTTAGCGGGCCACAATTGGGCCGACCCGCAACTTTCTTGTGCCTGAAAGGCCATTGGGGCCCTTCACACTGTGCGCCAGGCCCACAACTTACATGGGCATACATTTGGCCCAAAGTTTAGTTGGGCCTTTAGTGGACCCAGCGCTTAGTTGGGCCCATGTAGCTTCGGGCCATTAACACGCTGAATATTCTGCTGGCCTGTTACGGCGCAGAAGATACCATGGGCATTTAGCAGGCCGAAATGCATGTTGGGCTCAATTTTCAAGAGTCATCCATGGGCCTTTAGGAGGCTGAAATGTAGACCGGGCCATTATTGGCCCAGTTATATGGCGGGCCATTACCAGGCCGAAACATATCTGGGGCCTTAGTTGGCCCACTGATATCATGGGCCTTTAAGAGGCCGAAAGCTTAGTACAGGCATCAACGGGCCGAATTATACGACAGGCCTTTAACAGGCCCAAAGTCACATTGGGCTAAACTGTTGCCACCTTGATCACGGGCCGTTAGTGGGGCGGATGTCACGTCGGACCATATATGGCCCATGGGCAGCACGGGCCATTCCCAGGCCAAAAGACACACCGGGCTGAAATGGGCCCATGTCTACATCGGGCCTCTAACAGGCCGAAATGTCACTGGGCCGTAATTGGGCCCAAATACTCAGCGAACAATTAACGGGCCAGATCTGGCTTTGGGCTATAAATGGGCCATGTTTAAGCAAGCCGTTAGTGGGCTGGCCCACTAGTACCTGAGTAAATACTACGGGCCTTTTACCGGGCTGACCTTTTTAACATATATGAGCCTCTGTTGGGCCCTGCCACGTGTCGACGTATCATAGGCACGTCTCCTCCATTGGATGGATGACATCTGGCCCACCGAGGAGCCGACACGTGTTTCCTCCGGCCAATGATGATTTTACATGTGGAAAATCCCCATTGGTCTTGGTTGTTAACGGGTTATCGGATCCAGACCGGAACCCGATAGCTTAACGGCGACCCGTTACGGTGGATGCCACGTGTCGGTTACCCTTGACGAAAGCACTTCCATGACGCGCCAATTATCATCATGGAAGTGGACACTTCTGTGATGATAATTTTGGTATTGTCATGGAACACTTCTACGACAGCACAGGTATGACTATCTTGATTCTGTCATAAAATCATCATGGATGTACATGCATGACAGAAAACGTGACTTATTGTGACAAACATGTATCATCACGAAAGTGTATTTGTTTTGTAGTGCTATTGTGTGTTGCGTTCTGATTGGCCGGAACCCCAGCCACGTGGATCGCGCGTGTGCATCGTAGGATGCACTGCGATCGAATGGCAATCCACGTCCCTCTCATCACACCTGTGCAAATATAGCTGGATTGGATTTATCTGCGCTAAATGTCTAGGAAATGCACATAATCACCTAAATATTGTAAATGAGCCCAAAAAAGTGCCAAATTTGAACATGGTGATTTGTAGGGTGTATGTTCATCCTAGAAAAAAACTCAAGGACAAAGGACGAAGGATGTTTGGATTCCCCTTCCATCTTGGTGATTTCCCTCTCGAAACCACAAAACTTCATCGGTGATGGTTAGATTTATGAAGAGCGTGCATGACGACACAAGCCAAACCTTCTCAAATTTTTACCAGGGAATGGTGAAGCCATAACATGGCACCATGCCAGGCGTCATGTTTTTCAACCATGTCTTTTCATTTTTCTATAGTTGAAAAATCAATAAACGACACATTTGTGGTTGACTCTTGCCACACATAGCCTTGAAATCTCTGCCCATTCCTTGTAAAAGGCATGAGAATTTACTAAATACCACGAGCATGACTTTCCAGACCATTTTTGTGCACTTTTTCATGCACCGATTGTTTGAACTTGAATTATGTGCATTAATGCCTAGAAAATGCACATAATCGCCTAAATATGGTAAATGAGCCTGGAAAAGTGCCAAATTTGAACACGGTGATCTGTAGGGTGTATGTTGATTGTAGAAAAAAAAATCAAGGACAAAGGAAATTTGGATTCCCCTTCAATGTTGGTGAGTTCCCTCTCGATACCACAAAACTTCCTCGGTGATGGTTCTATTTATGAAGAGCGTGCATGATGACATAAGCCAAACATTCTCAAATTTTTACTAGGGCATGGTGAGGCCATACCTTGGCACCATGCCAGGCGTCATGTTTTTCAAGCATGTCTTTCATTTTTCTATAGTTGAAAAACCAACAAACGACATGTTTGTGGTTGACTCTTGCCACACATATCCTTGAAATCTCTGCCCATTCCTTATAAAAGGCATGAGAATTTACTAAATACCACGAGCATGGTTTTCTAGACCGTTTTTGTGAACTTCATGCACCAATTGTTTAAATTTGAATTATGTGCATTAATGCCTAGAAAATGCACATAATCGCCTAAATATGGTAAATGAGCCCGAAAAGTGCCAAATTTGAACATGGTGATCTACAGGGTGTATGTTCATCATAGAAAAATACTCAAGGACAAAGGACGAAGAAATTTGGATTCCTCTTCAATCTTGGTGATTTCCTTCTCGAAACCACAAAACTTCCTCGGTGATGGTTGTATTTATGAAGAGTGTGCATGACGATATAAGCCAAACATTCTCAAATTTTTACCAGGGCTTGATCAGGCCATACCATGGCACCATGCCAGGCGTCATGTTTTTCAAGCATGTCATTCATTTTTTTATAGTTAAAAAACTAATAAACGACATGTTTGTGGTTGACTCTTGCCACACATATCCTTGAAATCTCTGCCCATTCCTTTTAAAAGGCATCAGAATTTACTAAATACCACGAGCATGGTTTTCCAGACTGTTTTTGTGCACTTTTTCATGCACCGATTGTTGAATTTGAATTATGTGCATTAATGCCTAGAAAATGCACACAATCGCCTAAATATGGTAAATGAGCCTGCAAAAGTGCCAAATTTGAATACGGTGATCTGTAGGGTGTATGTTGATCATAGAAAAAAACTCAAGGACAAAGGACGAAGGAAATTTGGATTCCCCTTTAATCCTGGTGATTTCCCTCTTGAAACCACGAAACTTCCTCGGTGATGGTTCGATTTATGAAGAGCGTGCATGACGACATAAGCCAAACCTTCACAAATTTTTACGAGGGCATGGTGATGCCATACCATGGCACCATGCCAGGCGTCATCTATTTCTAGCATGTTTGTCATTTTCTTTAGTTGAAAAAACAATAAATGACACGTTTGTGGTTGACTCTTGCCACACATATCCTTGAAATCTCTGCCCATTCCTTGTAAAAGGCATGAGAATTTACTAAATACCATGAGCATGGTTTTCCAGACTGTTTTTGTGCACTTTTCCATGCACCGATTGTTCGAATCTGAATTATGTGCATTAATGCCAAGAAAATGCACATAATGGAGTAAATATGGTAAATGAGCCCAAAAAAATGCCAATTTTGAACACTATGCATTGGAGGGGGCATGTTGATCGTAGAAAAAAAACTAAATGATAAACGAGGAAGGAAATTTGGATTACCCTTCAATCTCGGTGATTTATTATCGCACACGGTTCATCTACGTCGCCTTTGCGAACCGTGTGCATTCACTCACATGTCAAAAAGGAAAAAGAAAACCCTCACCCCCTCCCCACTTCGTCCCCACTCACTCGCCAAGCACTCCTCCACAACGCTACACCTCATCAACTTTTATCGCGGCGGCCACCCCTAAGCTCGACGGCTGTCATTGTCGGGTGGCGGTCGTGCTCCAAATGGCATGGGATTTCACCCCTATAGCTTCCGCCGCCTATCTGCACTGACTTGCACCGACTTTCTGGACTCTGGTCGATTGGGGTTTTCTGCGGGATTGGATCGGGGATTTTTCTCATGGAGAAGGTGATTAATTTAGCGAAATATTCACTCATCTCTTATGGCAGTCTGTCTGTCCCTATTAATCAACCGACGAAAATCGCTGTGGATTCATTTTTCTTCTAGATGATTCGAGGGTTTTCATTCAAATGTCCATAGTGCGAGCACAAATCAGGCTAGTGTGGTCGCGGCCAGTCGGAAACGAAGTTCTATCTCACCATACCAGATGACTTCAGGGAGCGCTCGATATGTTCAATCTCACCCTACCATGGTTGACATGGCCTAAATTTATGAACATATACTGTATATAGCTACATTTGGATAAAAGGTACGGTGCCACATGCAGCCTAGACGTTGGAGATGATTTTTTTTCTAAATTAGGCAAATTATTGATGTATTGTTCATTTAGTTACTCTCATATTTGCATGAAATCTTTGTTACATTATCTTTTTAATTATATATTTTTTTACTTTTCTTTCAGCTACATATTGTTCTGTTCTCTCAATTACTACCATATTTGCATGTTGCTCTGTTATTTCAATATATGTAATGATCTTAATTTTTATTTCAAGCAGTACATCGATCCCTTGCTTTGCAAGAACACGTGTAGAAGGAAATCTTGGCCTTTACTTTGTTGATGACTCCATGGATGTCATATTGACAACGCAGCATGGATTTACAATGACAGTTAAGGTAAAACTTGATGAAGATGGTCACTCCTATTTTGATGCGGACCTTTTGAGAAAAATTTCTAAGTTTTATGAACTGAAAGCTGGCAATAAAATTCTAGTGCGTGCACCACAACCTAGTCTAGTTAACATGGATGTTTACTTCCCCAATGTCATCACCCGATCACAGTCTGATCGAGGTTAGTGTTCTTTTAACTTTATCCATGTTGGCATATTACTTAGCAAAATCGAGGTATTTGTTCCGACTAACTGAACACTATTTAAGCAACCAATTGCGATTTCATTTTCTGACTCTGTTCCTAGGAAGTAACAAATTCTAATTACCAATTTATGCCCACTATTCTTCTGCCATGTTCTAAATAAATAATCCCTTTTCACCTTTTAAGCAGGATATGTTGGATGCATAGTTAACGATCTGTATGTTACTCGGCGTACCAAATTTCACTAGAAAGATTTGGAGCTTGTCAATAAATTTGTTGATAATCTGACAGAGATAACACAGCGTATGAACACTGGATTTGGGATGGGATTATTTCTACCACTGGTGCACACATCTAACAAGACCAATTGTGTCCACAAAATACTGGTACAAAGTCTTATTTTTATTTTTATGTTCATAAACTATATATAGGTTCAATGGTATGTTACAATTGGTTTTTATTCTACATTGCAACAGAAATTGCCGCTGCAGCTGTTCTTAATCGATTTCCCAGCGTGGTCGAATTACACTTGTGCCTGCTAATAACGCCAAAGTGATTGCAAGGTATTGCATTTCCCGCAGAAATGGAACCATTCAAATTAACAAGTTCTCGCTTGTCGTGGCAATGCATCCACATTGGAAAATTGGAAACACTGTTCTTCTCATGCTCTACCAAGGCATAGGAGGGTCTTCCTTTTCATTGATGAGATGCCGAGTCATCGTGATCAAGCTGCTTCCAACGGATAGTTGTGGTTGCTGGCCTTCTGCCTCTTAAAATGTCCTAGTTGTTACTATGTTAAGTATGTAGGTATGGACCATATGGTTGTCACAATTGTTAAGTTCCGAATTGTTAAGTACCGTGTTACCTAGATCCGCCTTTTATCGAATAGTGTCACCACTATATATATCTTACTCAAATGTTGTTTGCCAAGTTCTTAAATTTTCATGGAAAGTATTAGTATTGTACATAGTTCATTCAGTTTAAGCATGTGCCCGGTAGAGTAAAGGATGTCCATGTTTTCGACGTGGCGATCAGCACCGATGTCCAAAAGGCATTTGCATATTAATTGTCCATATTACAAATTCAGATAATATACAGATAGGCCAACCCATACAATTGACATATTAGTGTGGATTTTTAACACCCGGTGACTATGCCACCCTTCCGGGTGGCAATGCCACCCCATGTTATCTCCGTTGAATCCATGCCTCATGATCTGTGCGAACACTATGCTATCATTTGTCCTCTATCGACATTTAATTAAGTAAGCATGCTAATGACCAAACTAATACGCTTCCATCAGAGCCTGTGTTAGAATATAGGGGTATCAAAATGTCAGATCATGAATACTTAACCTAAAAGATTCCTTAATAGTATAAAAAATACTATGATTTCCTAACTTTCTATAATAGTACAAAAAAGTTGGTTGGTGGTTAAGACTTAGATACCTAAAAAAAGTTCCCATGAACTCAAAAAATATTCCTCGAAAATGGATCCATGTGTATCCATAGTACCAATGTTTAATTCTGTTACTTCTCAGTGCTAATGAACTCGTCTATGTGCAATTAATCAAATGAAAGACTAATCAATGGCAAACCTAAAATATGATACACGGATCAGACGAAAGCTGGAGGGGTGGTATTGTCACCGGGTGGCAAAGACATAATAATCATATATATATATATATATATATATATATATATATATATATATATATATATATATATATGCTCAAATTATTGGTCTAATGCCTAGTTCCATGAGTAATATACAAACCATTGGGAAATGGTGCACTAAGAACACCTCCAAGGATGGCTTTCCTCCCCTTCCCCTCCTCCTCTCCCCCTCTGGCGCTCTCTCCGGTGGGAAGCGCGGGCCGCACCCCTAAGACCCTGCCCCCCTCCTCGGCCAGCTCCTTCCCCTCCCATTCTCCGTCTCCGGCCCTGTGCGGTCCCTCCCTCCTGGGCGTCGGTGGTGCGCCTTCGGCTAATAGATTTTGGGCCTTAGAGGGGTGTGAATCCGAACCTAAGGATGAGGCTTCCTCCCCCGCGGCCCGCCCTCCCTCTCCCCGCTGCTCCTCGGTGTCTAAGGTTCAAAAGTTTGCTCCGAGAGGGCGCGGCCGCCTGCTTTCGTCGCCGGTGGCGGAGGTGGGCTGGTGCATTGCCCGGCGTCGAGACCGCAGATCTGGTAAGCTCCCACGGTCCCCGGTCCCTTCCTCGCCTCTGATATGCTCTGTGGCTCCATCCCAGGTCCTGTGCTCCTTGCCGCCGGGCCTGTCTTCTCCTCCTTCCCCTATGCTGTCGTCGGGGGCGGCAGTCTGGGCGGCCGGGCCTTGGTTCTCCGTCGAGTATTGCGGCTGGCGTGGTGACGGCGGTGCCGCGTTCAGGGTGGGAAACCCTAGGGAGGGGCTCCCCCCTAGAGTGGGGTCTGGTGGTGGTCCGTGACCCGATTTCTGGGCCGGTTGGGCCCTTGGTTGTGGTGGCCTTGGACCTGTCTGACGAGTCCTCATTTCCCCCTTTGCTTTCTGGTGGGCCACGCGGGCCATGCGGGTCTAGTGGTGGTCAGCCCACCTGTGCTCGGCCTATTGGCCCACGGCTGCGTGGTTTTATCTGGCTCCGAAAGGGCTTACTTGACCCTGACCTAGGGTTTCCTGCATCCCATCATGACGTGCGCCGCTACCCATTCCGCATTCGTCGCTTCCTTAGATCCAAACCTCCTCCCCCCTCTCGATCTCCTTCGCGGCTGCCCTCTACATGGGTAAGTCCCGTGCTTCCTCGTCGGAGGCCCTCTCTGGTAGCAAGCGCGGTCGTGAGGGCTCATCGGAGGTGGGCTGATCACCGGATCTGGAATATGAGGCTGCTTTGAGGGGGAAGCTGGAGGCTGAGCGGGCCTCCCGCGAGCAGATCGAGGCAGACCATGCAGCAAGGGTAGCTGTGCCGGAGTGGCTGCAGCGCGATGAGCAGGTGCATGGGGCAGGGGCGGTGGATCCCTGGGAGGCAGCGACTGCTGGGTCGGTGGTGGCCCCGGGAGGTTCTAGGCCCTCCCTCCCCTGCGGCTCGGGTGGCCCGTCACTGCTGGCGGGTCGTGGGGGTGGCCATGGCTTTGGCTCTGGCCCTGCTGGCCGTGGAGGTGGCGGTCGGGGCCAGGGAGGCGGTCAGTTGGCGGTGGCTCTGGCTCTGCTGGATTTCCCTCCAAGGCCCGCCGTCTGTATCCGCAGGATCCGGGTTTTTCCTTGGCGGCGATGGGATCCTCCCCCTCCTCCCCTTCCCTAGGGCTTTCTCCCCTCTCGTGGTGTCGCTCCGGCCTCTAGTGGTGGCGTATCTTCGGGCTCGGCCACCCTTACCTGTTTTGCGGGCCACAGATCAGGTCACTTCCAGTCTCGTTGCAAGTTCCCACCGTTCTGTTTGATCTGTAGGAAGGAGGGCCATCTCACTGTCGGCTGCGCTGACCGCTCCCGATTCCCCTCCTTCAAGCAGTTTGGGCTTGGCTTACCTGGGTGTTCCTTCTTTGCCCTGGATGGTGAGCTCGACATGCCTATCATTGCTCATGTCTCGTCTAATGCTGCGGTTATTTCTGTCATCTCTGCCCCGGTCCCGACCCAAGTCATTTCAGAAGAGTTAAAGGAGTGGGGGTAGATGGGTGGGATTGGAAGATCCACCAAGTATCTGACTCTGAATTCGCGGTCACTTTCCCCTCCAAGGAGAGCCTGAGAATGATGGCATCCTGTTCTAGTTTCACCCTTCCTCTCAACCAGGTCGTAGTTTCTGTTAAAGCTATCGTTGATGGGGCACGGTCTGTTGCGTCCTTATCTGATGTTTGGGGTCCTCATTGACGACATTCCCTCTGGTCTTCGCAACCCTCGCTTCCTTCTGGCCTTTGGTGAATTGATAGGCAAGCCTATTGAGGTCGATGCTTCTTCTCTGGAATCCCCGGGACTGGCTCGCATGAAAATTTGGTGTCTTGATCCTCTTCGTGTCCAGGGCTTGGTGGATGTCTTCCTGCTCCATGATGCGTACATGCTTCATGTTCGAACTGAGGGACATGCAGCTTCAGACACCCCCGACCCCTCCTTCCCCCCCTAAATCCTCTAAGCCCGATCCTTCTGAGGGGGGAGGCAACACTGGCTCTGGTAGCAATGCCAACCCCTTCACTACATCTAAATGGGAGGCCATGGGCTCGGAATCTTGTGGCATGTTCAACTTCGAGGCTCCTAATGCTGGCGGGGGTGGTGCGACCAAAGATGATGGGGCTAAGACTGGGCAGCAGGCCCCGATGGATCTGGGCAGCTCTACCCCTCTGTCGGGGGTCTGCTCCAACCTCCCGGCTCATCCCGCTTCTCCTTTGCTCTCTAGCATTGTGGATGTGCAGCCAATGGGTGTCATGAATCCCCCCCAGCCCCAGCAGCAAGCTGTCTAAGAAGAAGAAATCATCGGTTCGCAAGTTCTCGGCGAAGAGCCAGCCCCCTCTGGATCCAAGCAGCAGGGGGCTGGGCTCTGTCGTCGATTGGAGGCAGACCTTGGAGCGGTAGCTGGTGGCTGCTCGGGGGGTGATGCTTCCTCCCCGGCAGCCCGATCCGCGGCTGCGTCGTTGCGGTCCCCGGTCTCGATGGCCAAGAAGGGCCTCCGTCATCAGAATGTTGTCGTCCCCATCCAGGAGCGTGCGGAGCATCGTGCTGTGGCCAAGGATCTCTGTCCTCCAGGTACCAACACACCCTCTTCTCCTGTTCATTTCGTATTGCCTTCCATGCCTGATTCCTACCTCATCAACATTTTATTTGATATTGGGCTCGTGATTGATCGTAACATTGGCTCCCCCTCCTTTCTTCTGTCTGTGATTCGTCTTAATGAGGAAGCTCAAGCCGCTTTCGCTAAAGCTAAAGAAGGCTGCTGCTATGGCAGCAGCCCATCCTACTTGGGATGGTGGAGGAGGGCAGAGGCCTTCCTCCCACCACGAATAAGAAAGGTAGATCCAGCAGAGTTAAGGTGTCTGTGGCTCTGAGCCGGTCAAGCCTCCGTATCAAAAATCTCTTGTTTAAATGAAAGGTGTCTTCTGGAATATTCACGATTTCGGTGCTAGGGGGCGCCATGACCAAATTCGTGAGTTGGTTCGTGATGTTAATGCTAATTTCGTTAGTCTTATAGAAACCTTCAAGGCCTCTTTTTCCTTTCCAGAGTTAGCCTCGATTGTTGGTGCGGATCTGTTCTTCTGGCGTTGCCTTCCTGCTTTTGGCCACTCGGGTGGCATTCTTATTGGGGCTAGATTGGACGTTTTTGACTTTGTGGCTTTTGATCATGGTATTTTTTAGGCTAGTATGGTGGTGTTTCACAAGAGTCTTAATGTGCTTTGGGAGATCATGGTTGTTTATGGCCCGGCTGATCATTCGTCATCCTCGCTCTTCCTGGATGAATTAGTTGCCAAGATCGATTCTTGCAGTATCCCCTTGGTTATCGGCGGTGCTTTTAATCTTTTGCGGTCCCCTGTTGAGAAAAATAACTCTAATTTCTCGTGGCCGTTGGCGGATGCTTTCAATGATTTTATTGCGGAGTGTGCACTTCGTGAGCTTCCTAGGATTGGGTCTCGCTTCACTTGGTCTAACCACCAGGCGAACCCGACCCGATCAGTGTTGGGCCGTGTTTTTGCCTCGTCTTCTTGGGACATGTTGTTTCCTCGCGCCTCTCTTTCTGTGCTGACCCATGTTGGGTCAGACCACTTCACCCTCATCTTGGACTTGGGTATTTCCCCCATAGTTTGCACATCTAGATTCCAATTTGATGCGTCTTGGCTTTTAGTTGATGGGTTCTTTGAGTTAGTTTCGATGAAGATTGCGTCTCTTCTTAATTCGAGAGTCAGGTCTTTTGGCCCAATGGATGACTGGCATTTTTCTCATACCACCTTCAGAAATTCCTTAGGGGTTGGGGCTGCAATCGTGTGACTGATGCCATCAGATGTAAATGGGATCTGTTGGGGCAGATCTCGTCCCTAGAAGTTGAGGCCGATTCTTCTAGTCTCTCGGATGCTAGTTGGCAACTTCGGTATGAGCTTGAGGGCTCTCTCATGCATTTACACCAGCAGGCTGAAATTTATGGGAAGCAACGCGGTACTATCAACTGGATTCTTAAAGGCGATTCCCCAACGGCGTATTTTTTTGCGATTGCAAATGGACGTCGTCGTAGATGCTCTATTGACAGTTTGCTCATCGATGGTGCCAGGGTTGTTGACCCTCACCTTATCATGGGCCATATTTTTAATTTCTTCTCTGCTTTGCTTACGGCCAGGCCGGCCTCGGGATTCATTCTATCCCCTAACCTTTGGGCCCAGGACAGATGTGTTTCAGATGACGAGAACGCGGCCCTCCTGATCCCCCTCTCTGTTGAGGAAATTGAGATGGCCATCAATTCAGCCAATGTCATCTCAGCCTCGGGTCCGGACGGATTCTTGATCCCTTTCTTTAAATGCTTCTGGCCCTTCCTTCGCTCTTTGGTTTGTAAGATTATCCAAGGTTTCTATCTGGGCACTGTGGAGATTTCACATTTGAATTATGCCATCCTCACTCTCATTCCCAAAATTAAGGGTGCTAAATCCATCTCGCAGTGTTGCCCCATCGCCTTGATTAATAATTTTGCAAAGTTCCCTGCTAAAGGTATGGCAACTAGGCTGACCCCCGTTGCTCATCGCATCATTAGCCCTTCCCAATCTGCTTTTATTAAAGGCAGATTCATTTTAGATGGCATACTCTACTTGCATGAGATCGTTTACAATCTCAGGAAGAGGGGAACCAGGGCCATTATTCTTAAGCTTGACTTTGAGAAAGCTTACGACTCGGTTAGTTGGTATTTCCTCCGCCACATTCTTCTTGCTAAGGGTTTTGATCCTGGTATTGTTCATAGACTCATGCAGCTTGTCTCTGGTGGCCATACAGCGGTGGCTGTCAATGGCTCGGTTAGCAATTTTTTTGCCAATGGTCGTGGCCTAAGGCAAGGGGACCCGACTTCCCCTATTCTGTCCAATTTCTTTGCCGATGCTCTTTCAAGCATGCTTGGCCAGGCCGCCTTGGCCGGCCATATCTCCCCTGTTATCTCTCACCTCCTTCCCCAAGGCATCACTCATCTCTAGTATGCAGACGATACGATCATTTTAGTGGAGCTGAATGACTCCTGTATTGCTAATCTCAAGTTTATCCTTCTCTGTTTTGAAGCCTTGTCGGGGCTCAAAATCAGCTTCTCCAAGAGCGAGGTTATTGTTACGGGAGTAGAGGAGGCCGAAGCTCTGCGGGTCTCCCAGCTGCTCAATTGTTCTCTGGGAACCTTTCCCTTCAAATATCTGGGCCTCCCTATATCTGCCTGCAGGTTCTGTCCTAAGGATTTCAAACCGCTGGTTTCTAAGGTGGGAAACAAGGTCTTGCCATGGCATGGCAGATACAACACTTCCGCTGGCAAAGTAGCTCTCATTAACTCTTGCCTCTCCTCCCTTCCTTTGTTAACTGTGGGTTTCTTCAAGCTTTCTAAAGGCACTCACGCAGGTTTTGACAAACACAGAGGGGCTTTCTTTTGGAATTCTGCAGATAACAAATGCAAGTATAGATTTGTTAAATGGGACATTATTTGCAAACCGAAAGGTCTTGGGGGGCTCTGGATTGTGAACACACAGGTGATGAACACTTGCCTCATTATTAAATGGTGGTGGAGAATTATGACTGCCAGCCCTGGTACACTCTGGTTTGACATTCTAAAAGCTAGGTACTTCCCAGCTGGTAGCCCTATGTTTGCCTTGATGTTTGGTGGCTCTCAGTTCTGGAAAGATTTAGTCAAAGTTAGGGATGCATTCCGTCTCCATGTGAAATTCGTGGTCAATAATGGGTCTTCGACCCTTTTTTGGTTGGATTGGTGGACTAGGGATGCTCCCCGTGCGACCTCCTTTCCGGTTCTTTTCTCTTACTGCTCTAATCCAGAGATCTCAATCTCCGAGCTCTCGCATAATAGCTGGGACTTAGGTCTTCGGAAAACCCTCTCTTCTGAAGAGTTGGGTGACTGGCATCATCTCGCTGCTCTGTTCCCTGCGCTCTCGGAGGAGGCGGACTCCGTGTCTTGGCCTCATTCTGTGTCTGGGAAGTTCTCGGTCAAGTCTTTATATGCCCGGATTATCTCTGGTATCAACTCCTCAAAATTTAAGCAAATTTGGAAGGCTAGGATCCCCCCGAAGATCAAAATCTTCCTCTGGCAGGCCCTTAGGGGTCGGTAGCCTTCCGCTGATCAGATCCAGAAAAGGAATGGGCCTGGCTCTGCATACTGTGCCTTATGCTCTTATCTTGAGGACACTAATTACATCTTCTTCCATTGTGTTTTGGCCAAGTTGGTTTGGGGGTGTGTCAGTTCCTGGTACAATACCTCCTGGGCCCCTGGCTCCTTTGCCGACGGTCGCAGGCTGACGGCCAGTTTGCAGGGCCGCTCCAGGAGATTATTTTAGATTGGATTGGGCGCCCTATGCTGGGCATTGTGGACTACTCGAAATAAATTCACTATTGAGGGTGCCTTCCCTAATAAGCCCGATGGCGTCTTGTTTAAAATGTCTATCTTCCTGCAGCAGTGGAAATTATTGACTAAATCGGCGGATCGTGGCGGTATGGAGATGTTGATCAACAAAGTGCGGGCGTCTGCTAATCTGATGTCTTCTCCGTCCGCTGGCACTTCGTCGTAGCTGCTTGGGTCTTTTGTGTGTGTAGGTGGTGGCCTGCATGCCCCTTGTGTTGTTTTTCGGGCCTGCGTGTCGTAGAACTATTGCCCCTATTTGTGACCCAATGTTGGGTGGTTCGTGTGGCTTTGGGTGGTTTGTGTGGACTACGCTGGTTGTTGACTCTCTCCGTATGGCTTTATTTATAAAGTAGGGCATACGCCTTTTCTCTAAAAAAATCTACAAACCATTAGCTCGCTAATTTACAAGAATATAACGAACCGCGCGCACACAAAAGAGCTACTGTGCACCTGACGCCGACCCAGCACGCACAGCTGCCATCGTCCATCAGCGTGTCGATCCTGTTCTCAGGAGGAGTCGAGGCCGCAAAGTCGATGACCTACACACCATGATCTATCGAGGTTGGGGCAGCCTCAACATCGGGGATCGCTGGTACTGCCTCGAGCGCAGTGCTCAATTGGGCTACCGCGACCGCCGGGTCTGCCCCGGCGACATCCGGCGAGATGACGTTGGCTCTCGCCAGGGCTGCCGTCACGGCCCCAGGCATGCCCCGGCGATGTCCGGTGTTGCGCCCTCCTCCATCAACATAAGCCTGCGCCTCATGCGGCGGCCACTACCGCAGTTTCCCTTGTGTCGTCGCGGTTCTTGCTCCGCCGTCCACACTATCCGCCGCACTCTGCGTCGAACCAGCAATATCGTCCACTAGCGATCCCTGTCTACTTTTAGGATGACCCTGGCTAACCTCGCGGTTTACTCGTACCACGTTTCCTCCTTCCTATGGCTGTCATTAGGAGAGGCGGTGGCATGGCCGTCGACTGCCAAACCGACCATCATGCTGCCAGCCTCGATTCCGCCGTCGCCCAACTCCATCCTGTGGTCGGCCATTGGGGGTATGCCGGTATGTGTGGGTAACTAGCTAGCAAGGGGATTAGTAGTTAGTCGACGCCACCGATCATTGTTGTGGTTATTTATAGCTAGCAGCTGGCTAGGGGATTGAGGTTTTTACAATTTACCCATGCGGCTGTGCAGGAAGTCTTCGCTGGAGCGCGGGAATACTAAGTGGAGCACACAAGTCCCACCACATAACCGTATGATGTGTCACGTTCTATCACACATGTGTTAACATATGGACACGTATGTGTAACTTAGAAATCATCACATACGAGTACTCACACCATGCATTGTGTGCGATGCTCCTAGCCATCGCAAACAACTTGTTTGCATTTTCAAAGTTTTTTCTACACACATAATCACACAAGAAACAACTGTAGCAATTGTCTGCAAGGGTTAGGGACACCATAAATATCATCTCTTCGCTCTCTATCATCTCTTTCCTCTCGCAGCCCCCAAATCTGGCCTTCTTCTCCCCTTTGTCCTCACCTCCACAAAATCCTCCACATCACACACGTCCTCAGAAACTCGAACCACCCTCTCCATCACGGAAGGCATGGGGGAGACGCAGCTCATACGCGCGCCGGAGCCCTCGGTGGCGACGGTACGCGCTAATGAGGGTGCGACGGCCTTGGCGGCAAGCGTGCAAGAGTTGGTGGCTGAATCAATAGCATAATCACTAGCATCACACATAATTTGAAATGGTAAGTTCCAATCAGGTGGTTGAACGATAGGTGCAGAGATCAAGGCTTTCTTAAGTATTTCAAAGGCTTCTACACAATCATCATAAAAAACAAATGGAACATCCTTTTGAAGGAGATTAGTTAGCGGCCTAGAAATTTTAGAGAAATCTTTAATGAATCTTCTATAGAAACTAGCATGACCAAGTAAACTTCTTACATCTTGAATATCTTTAGGACATGGCATTTTCTCAATTGCATCAACTTTAGTTTTATCTACTTCAATACCTCGTTCAGAAATTTTATGCCCAATTAATATACCTTCATTCACCATAAAGTGGCACTTCTCTCAATTCAAGACAAGATTAGTTTCTTCACATCTCTGCAAAACTCGATCAAGTTTGCTTAAGCAATCATCAAAAGAAGTCCCATAAACCAAAAAATCATCCATGAATACCTCAACAATCTTTTCACAAAAGTCAGAGAATATAGCGGTCATACATCTTTGAAAGGTAGTGGGTGCATTGCATAAACCAAAAGACATACGTCTATAAGCATAAGTTCCAAAATGACAAGCAAAAGTTGTTTTCTCTTGATCTTCTTTTGACATGGGTATTTGATCAAAACTAGAATATCCATCAAGGAAACAAAAGTGTGTGTGCTTAGATAATCCTTCTAACATTTGATCAATAAAAGGCAAGGGGTAATGATCTTTTATAGTAGCTTTATTTCATTTCCTGAAATCAATTACCATCCTATAACCGGTTACAATTCTTTGTGGGATAAGTTCACTTTTATCATTAGGAACAACGGTTATGCTTCCTTTCTTAGGAACACAATGAACTGGACTTACCCATCTACTATCAGCTATGGGATAAATTATACTTGCCTCTAGAAGCTTTAATATTTCAGTCCTTACCACTTCTTTCATTTTAGGATTCAGACGGTGTTGATGATCAACAACTAGTTTAGCATCTGGCTCCATATTAATCTTATGCTGACATAGAGTGGGACTAATGCCCTTAAGATCATCAAGAGTATATCCAATAGCAGAACGGTGCTTCTTTAGAGTTTTGAGTAATCTCTTTTCATCATGCTCTGAAAGGTTAGCACTAATAATAACATGATATATCTTCTTCTCATCGAGATAAGCCTACTTTAGTGTATCCGATAGTTTCTTTAATTCAAGCACGGGGTCACTCTTAGGTGGAAGAGGATCTCCCAGAGTGTCAACAGGCAAATTATGTTTAAGGATAGGTTCTTGTTTAAAGAATATCTCATATATTTCATTTCTTTCTTTCATATGCATATCATTTTCATGGTCTAGCAAATATTGTTCTAACGGGGCGGTAGGAGGTACGGCAATAGAAGCAAGACCAATAATTTCATCTTTTCTAGATAATTCTTTTTCATGTGGTTGTCTACGAAACTTAGAGAAATTAAACTCACGAGATACATCAACAAACTTTACTCTAACCTTTTCTTTAACACAATCAATTTCAGCATTAACGGTATTCAAGAAAGGCCTACCAAATATAATTGGACAAAACAATATCTTGTTGTGAACCAAGTACTATGAAATTAGTAGGGTATTTGATTTTTCCACACAAGACTTCCACATCTTGAACAATCCCAAGTGGTGAAATAGTATCTCTATTTGCAAGCTTAATAGGACATTAATATCTTCAATCTCAGCAGGTGCAATATCATTCATAATTTCTTGATATAAAGTAAATGGAATAGCACTCACACTAGCACCGATGTGAGATAAACGATGATAGCAATGATCTCCAATTTAACAGAAACAACATGTATGCCAACCACTGGCTTATCCTTATCTCACATATATTGTTCATTTCTAGCAGGTTTAGCAATTCTAGCAGCTTCATCATAGAAGTAAATAACATGCCCATCAATATTATCAACCAAGAGATCTTTAACCATAGCAATATTAGGTTCCACACTTATTTGTTCAGAAGGTTTAGGTGTTCTAATATTATTTTTATTAACCATAGTTGTAGCTTTAGCATGTTCCTTAATCCTAACAGGGAAAGGAGGTTTCTCACACTACTGCAGGATGGTCCAAACGCGACAATCCATCAGAGACCCTTCAACAAAACTGTGTGCCATGCATTAATCACAAATGGTGGTGTAAGAAAACTGTAAAAAATGAGACGAACTGTTTGCGATTGCGTGGACATCAAACACGATTCAGATCAGAGATGCGTGTGCGATGCGTGGCATACGGTTAATCCATACGAACTATTTGCGATGATCTAGAACAACAGAAACGGTCAGCCAGATGAGGGTGGGTGCGATATATGACATATAGTTCACTAGGATGAACTGTGTGTGATTAGGCAACACAATAGAAATGGTCAGCCAGATCAAGGTGTGTGCGATGGAGGGCATACAGTTCACTCAGATTAACTGTTTGTGATGAGCTAAGACAACAGAAACAGTTCAACTGGACAAGATGTGTATGATACGCGGCAAATAGGTCCGTAATCAGAAATGTGTGCGAAGACCAATAATAACACAGACGATTGCTGCTAATAAGCCATGTGATTTGCTCTGTCTACAGAAGAACAACATATATATAACTAAAATAAACATCCAATTACATAAGTGATTATACAGATCATTCGTACACACCTCAATAAACAATTGGATGCATTCTAAACTAGGACAATTGATCGTCTAGTCATCTACTTCTTGTGACGCTCCCGCCACTGCTCTGTGGCTTGATCCCTCGTCTGGGCCAGGATGAATACACTTCATCATGTCAACGATCCGCCTGTACATCTCGTAGCTTGTGTACGCATCCTTGGCCGCGTACTTGATGTGTTCTTCATCCAGTCTCTGATGCGAGGTACTGTGCCAGGTGTTCTTGTCCTTCTTGCTCTCATCCTTGATCTTCATGTAGTAGGGGTCGATGATGGCCGAGGTGAGGTCAACCAGGGAGTTCTGTTTGTTGTTGGTGCTGCCCCAGGCCTTGTAGTGGTCACGGATGTTGACAAGATTCTAGCAGGTCAAGCCCGAAACCTTGAGCGCTTTTAGATCATTGGTGGTGTCCACCATAGCGAAACTATAGTCGGAGCTGTCGATAAACCTGGAGAAACGCTCGCAAGGCCTTGTGGCCAGGTGGTAGTGGTAGGTGAGGACATCATGTCGCACGCACAACTGGGCGACGACAACCTTCCGATCTTGCCTGGCACGACTGCTGGTGAACTCGAGCTCGAAGCCGACCACTTGGTACTTGTCCTCAGCAAGCAACTGCTCCATAGTTTGGATTGAGCTCTCCACCGAGACCGGCTTGTTCGTGTACACCACCGAGAGGTCCTTCCCCCTAACGTGGGTGTCCACTACGTGATGCATGGTGAACTACCTCCCATTGTCGTCGTCGGCCGCTAGGAGCGCCATTGGAGCCACGGGGAGCGCCATTGGAACCGCTGGATGTCCTCTCTGTATGTGTCGTCGTGGGTGTGCTTATTGTGTCGTGTGGCGCGAGAGATGAAGGTAAATGGCCGCGGGAATAAATGGGGGCCGGGCGGCCTAGATTCTCCGCACGTCCGCATGGCAGGTTTTGCAGCGGGTAACTGCATTATGGCGCCGCGCCCGGCGCAACTGCATGCATAATGGCAACACGAACGTACATGATTGTGCGCTAGCCCCAAACACTGGCAGCGCACGTGGAGGGACGCGAGCAGAGCGCACCGCGACCGTCTCAACCGCAAGCAACCACACGCATAGACCAGTTGAACACGCAGGGAATGGTCGTCTACAAGCCGGCCGGCAGTTGCGATGCTGCGTAGAGAGCGGCCATGTGCTACTACCTCCGTCTTGGTCTATTAGTCCCCTTTATATTCTGTGCCATATTTTGACCTCAAATTTAACTAACAAAATGTTAATCCATGTTATAAAAATTATATAATTGGAAACTATGTTCAAATACGAATCCAATGATATAATCTTTGGTGACATGCATTCGTATTTTATTAGTTAAAGCTCTAGTCAAAATTTGGCACAAAAATACAAAGATGACTTATAAACTAGGACGGGGGTAGTAGGTAATTAAATCGCAAATGTTTTTTTATTAACCGTATGTGTACGTGTCATTTTGTCCTCCTCTCGCACGTCTTGTCACCCCGCTGTCGCAGATGGCTTCGAGCGCAAGCTTGAGCAGCGCGCGGGGGCGTTCTTTTGGCCAAACGGTGGCTCGAAGTGGCGCCAATGAATAGTCGGTGAGCCCATTCCCGCACAACCGCGCAGGTTCCCGCGCATAGCCGCGCAAGCTTCCCGCCCGACTCGGCGAAATCCCCCAAAATCCCAATGCTTACCGGCCTGCTATATAAACCATCACGGCCGACGAGTCTTGCATGCATTTTCCCCTCCCTCCCTATAGCCTATCTCGTCTGCTTCTCCCACAATCGCCAATGGCACTGGTCTATCGTCGTCGCTCAGCCACTCCATCGTCATCAGAGGACAGCTCCAGCTGGGAGACTACACCGCGGCGGCGGCACAGTCCCCGGCGTAGTGTAGTGCGCGTGGCGTCCCTGTTGGGTGTGCGTGCAACACCCACCACACGCTCCACCATTGCTGCCCATCGGCAGCTGTTGCTGGCCGTCATTGCCGCCACCCCACCGTCTGCCGCCGTGGCCGCCACACCACCATCGAAAGCCAGGCCCATCGCCCGCTCCACCACTGCGGCCCGAAGGCGGGAGGTGGCGGTCGTGGCCGCCACCCCACCGTCGGCCGTCGTGGCCACCAGCCCACCATCGACCGCCGGGGTCATCACCGCTCCGCCACCACCGCCCGAAGGCGGGAGGTGGAGGTGGAGGTGGCGGCTGCAGGTGCGTCATCGACCTTGCGCGCTACATCGAGTTCCTTTGGGAGGAGGAGGAGCGCCTCGTCGAGCATGCAAAGAGTCTTACCGCCACCGTGGCCACAGCACACACAATCGCAGAGGCGAGGAATGAGGAGATCTACGAGGAGTCCTGCCACTTTGAGAGGGGTCGTCTGGAGCGGCAGAGGGCGTTCGAGGTGAGCGTCACTGAAGGTGCAGCAGCGGCAGGCACCGGATTGTAGTTGTCCAGCTCGTCGGTAGGCTCCTCCTCCTCTGCCTCTTACTGAGTGTGCTCGACAGAGGAGAGGCTGCTGGAAGTAGTACAAAGCCCCTCCGTAGTAGTAGTATTTGGGGGCTATTTTGTTCAATTCATCTGACTATAGATGTGGTTGAACTGTACAACATACTTAAAATTAGCTAGAATATATAGTTGAACTAGCTATTTCAGTACGTGGTTGGCAACAATTGGGGAAAAGTTTGGTCGGTTCAGCTGTCGAGTTGAACTGTTTGTGTAAAGAACGACTGCTTAATCTATGAATGAAATCTATGCTGACTGAATTTTAGTTGCAAAAATTAGATAGTCCTAGTGATTTTTAGCTGCAAATATTGACAAATGGCAATGTTACAAGGTTGACAAAGGGTAATGTTACTAGATCAACAAATGTCAATCTTTCTAGTTTGACAAAAGGCAATATACACAATATGACAGATGCAAATCTTACCCAATTGTCTGTACGTGGTTGCACACGGGTCATCCAAAAAAATTGTTTGCGTTGAAGGGATGTACAAATGCTACGTGCCAGATTTTCTCTTGGCTTAGCGGCGAAGGAACCATAGCTCTCGCTTTGCATACTGTATACAATCTGAACTATTTGCGATGAAGGGATGCACAAATCCTACGCGGCAAATTTTTCCCTTGGCTTACTGGGGAAGACCGTAGCTCTCGCTTTGCATATGGGTGTTCTATCTAATACATTTGTGATGAAGAGATCCACAAATCCTTCTCCACACATTTTCCCTTGGCTTACTGGGGAAGCTGTCGGTTTGCATGCGGGTGTTCTATCTTAAACGTTTGTGATGAGTGTTTTAAATTTAAAAACCATTGACGTTTCTTTAAAATCGTTTGAGAAGTCCGTACATTCAGAGAGAAAATGCAAGTTTGCTCAAACCATATGTTTCATTCAGTCACACTGTGACTTTATATTCATACAATCGAGATATAGTATTAAACCCAAAAAAAAACTAATTCCGGCGCGGCGGAGGCGGCGTGCCGCGCCAGCATTGTCGGTGTCGTCCTCCGGGACGCCGTTGTTGAAGTCTTCAAGGCAGCACATAATGTTCTTCACATGGAAATCAAACATCCTGTTGTGGCGCAATCGACGGGTGGGGCGTGGGAGGATAGCAACTCACGACTCTGTGAGATAGTGGTCGATGGCGGCATCCCATGACACTGAGGGGGGCGCGCGCACGGGCACGGGTGTGGCGGGTGCAGGCAAACGCACGGGGACCAGAGCCGCGGTGGGTGCAGGGGCATGCACATGCACGGGTGCTGGCGTTGGCATGTACACGAGCTCGCGCGGGTCCGCGGGGACCTAGCTGACGCCCGCGGCTTCCAGCGTCGCGATAGTGCTCAGCGACCAGCCCGTCAATGATACGGGGATGGTCACTGGCGCGGGCGCAGGGATGGGAGCTGGGACAGGCGCGGGGGCAGCAACCGCCATGGCCAGCTCGTTCAGGGCCATGTCCATGAGGCCCCATTCCTCCTTATTTTCTATCTCGTCTGACTCGGGGTTGACTTCACCAAACTGGAAGACTAGTGGCAGATGATCATTCTGCGCCATGGCGTCGGTGGAAGTCTGTAGGAGGGGAATGGGATGCGAACAGTAAGGCCGCCCGTATTAAACAGCGGGTCAGGCGCCATTAATGGAGAGGATGCGAGCGAGGCGGGCGGCCATGGAAGTCAAAGGGCTCGCTTCCCAGTGAGCCTGCTCAGCGTATAGCTCGCATGCTTCCCGGTGAGCCTACACATTGGAGGACAGCTTGCACGCCTCCCGGTCAGCCTGCGCAGCGGACTGCGCTCGCACGCCTCCCGTCTACTCAAGCAGCTGTCCGCATGGCACCTCCAAGCCATTAAAAGTGTGACGCATGGCGTCACGTGAATGGTTAACAGAACGCCCATGATTTAAATTGTACAAACGTTTGAGATGATAAGGTGGTAGCTATTTGTTTCAAAATGCCTTTGTTGGCTATTGCTTCGAGTGCGCCTTCTCTCAAATTGGACACGAAAAATACCACAGCATGTTGGGTGCCATTCCATGATAGCATGCCAAGTTTCATGAAATTCAAACGACTTTTGGATTTACTAGAATTAAAAAACAAAGTATCTCAACATTTTGCTGGCAAGCAACGGTGCCCTGGTGTTTGAAATTCATTCCCATTTCTTGCATGGGACCTAAGCATGCACCCAAGGACACACATTTGATTTTTGAACCCATTTTTCTGCACTGGAGCATGTGCCTGTAGTTCAAATTTGAATTATGCAAATAAAATGCCTAGAAAACTCAGTTAATGTATAAAAATGTCCAAACGAACCCCGAAAAATTCCAAATTTTAACACGACACTCCTGTTGCTCTATGTTGCCACTAGGACAAAATTTGAAAGCAAGAGGAGGCAGCGAATATCGTTTCATACACGAAGGAGGCACATTCCCTACCAGAACCATGAGGCTTGTTGTGAGAAGCTTATACCCAAACCAGCCCCAAATGGGACAATGTTTTTACCATAGCATGTTGATGTCGTTCCATGATAGCATGCCAAGTTTCATGAATTTCAAACAAGTTTTGGATTCACTAGAATTTTAAAACCATGTATCTCAATGTTTGTGGCCAAGCGACGGTGCTGAGGTGTTTGACATTCATTCCCATTTCTTGCGTGGGGCCTAAGCATCCAACCAAGGACACACATTTGAGTTTTCAACCCATTTATATGCACTGGAGCATGTGCCTGTAGTTCAAATTTGAATTATGCACATAAATGCATAGAAAACTCAGCTAATGTATAAAAATGTCCAAACGAACCCCAAAAAAATCCAAAATTTAACACAACACTCCTGTTGTTCTATGTTGACACTAGAAAAAAATTGAAAGCAAGAAGAGGCAACGGATATCGTTTTGTCCACAAAGGTGACACGTTCCCTACTAGAACCATGAGGCTTGTTGTGAGAAGCTCTCGTTTGTGAAAAGCTTATACCCAAACCTGCCCCAAATGGGACAATTTTTTCACCACAGCATATTGATGCCATTCCATGATAGCATGCCAAGTTTCATGAATTTCAGACGAGTTTCGGATTTACTAGAATTTTAAAACCATGTATCTCAATGTTTGCGGCCAAGCGATGGTACCGAGGTGTTTGACATTCATTCCCATTTCTTGCATGCAATGTTGAGGAAATCGGTAACTGGTAGCTGCTCGGTTGGCTTGAGAGTAGCGATTAATCGGTGAATCAGCCTATTAACTGGATTAATCGGTCGACCATTAATAGGTAGATCAAATAGGAACCTGCCAAGATATATCCTAATTTTTTTATATATTATACCATACTTCCATGGCCCCAGCTATGTAATATACAAAAATATTCTATGGTATACATATAAAAACATAGACAAGAGGTAAAATTGATAATCCTTATGCATCCAAACATACAAAATCTCAAAATTTGTAAGTACCAATTAAAAATTTAAAATTGTCCACATACGTGCCAACATATAACCACAAACTATGCTACAAATAACAAACCAAAGCAAGTTCCATCCACTAATCTACAAATTTGTAGTTTGTAATCTACTAAACTGTGAATGTTGGATTCCCCAATGAGAGAAAGGGGAAGAACATGATAGTCCCTTGCTCGCTGGTGACACCATGGAGGAAGGGGTTGGAGAGTAGCCACCTGGAAGGATTGGGAAGCAGTCGACGAGTCAGGCAATGGGGAGTAGCCCTTAAGAGAGGATGGGGAGTAGATGACAGGAAGGGATGGGGTCCATGCATGCAACAGGAGCGATGGAGCTGCTGAATCTTGGAGATTAACTGCAGTGGTTAGCGTCGGCGAGGATCTGGACAGGCGCCAGGTCGGGAGGGGATGAAAGCAGCATGAGGGGTGGGAGGAGGTTTGAACTTTAGCTATTGAGGAGCGGGAGGTGGATGGGAGGGTTTATGGGCCAAACTTTTGGGCTTTGTTTGCCCACATGTTAGCGGGCCAGTAGTGATTAATTGGTATGACAATCGATTAATTGGTATGAAAACTGGTTAATCGGTCTGATAGACCATTTAATCAGCCTGGCAAGTTAACATGATGAATAGGTGCTATTCGATTCGGCCACCCGACAGGTAGGGATTAGCTGGCAAGTTAACTGATTAATTGGACGAATTCTTGAACAGTGCTTGCATGGGACCTAAGCATGCAACCAAGGACACACATTTGATTTTTCATCCCATTTTTATACACTGGAGCATGTGCCTGTAGTTCAAATTTGAATTATGCACATAAATGCATAGAAAACTCAGTTAATGTATAAAAATGTCCAAACGAACCCCAAAAAATTCCAAAATTTAACACGACTCTCCTGTTATTCTATGTTGACACCAGAAAAAATTTGAAAGCAAGAAGAGGCAACGAATATTGTTTCGTCCACAAAGGTGAAACCTTCCCTACCGGAACCATGAGGCTTGTTGTGAGAAGCTCTGGTTTGTGAGAAGCTTATACCAAAACCTGCCCCAAATGGGATAATTTTTTTACCACGACATGTTGATGCCATTCCATGATAGCATGCCAAGTTTCATAAATTTCAGACGAGTTTTGGATTTACTAGAATTTTAAAACCATGTATCTTAATGTTTGCGGCCAAGCGACGGAGCCGAGGTGTTTGACATTCATTCCCATTTCTTGCATGGGAACTAAGCATGGAACCAAGGACACACATTTGATTTTTCAACCCATTTTTATGCACCGGAGCATGTGCCTGTAGTTCAAAATTGAATTATGCACATAAATGCCTAGAAAACTCAGTTAATGTATAAAAATGTCCAAACGAACCCCGAAAAAATTCCAAAATTTAACACGACCTCCTGTTGTTCCATGTTGACACCAGAAAAAATTTCAAAGCAAGAAGAGGCAACGAATATCGTTTCATCCACAAAGGTGACACGTTCCCTACCGGAACCATGAGGCTTCTTGTGAGAACCTGTCATTTGTGAGAAGCTTATACCAAAGCCTGCCCCAAATGCGACAATTTTTTACCACAGCATGCTGATGCCATTCCATGATAGCATGCCAAGGTTCATGAATTTCAGACGAGTTTTGGATTTACTAGAATTTCAAAACCAAGTATCTCAATGTTTGCCGATGAGCCACAGTGCCGAGATGTTTGAAATTCATCACCATTTCTTGCATGGGACATAAGCATCAACCCATGGATACATATATGATTTTACAACCCATTTTGGTGCACCGGAGCATGTGCATGTAGTTTGATTTTGAATTGTGCACCTGAAATGCCTAGAAAACCAAGTTAATGTATAAAAATGTCCAAACGAACCTTGAATAATTCCAATTTTTTTTGACGACACACCTATAGTTGCATGTTCACTGCAGATAAAAGTTCTAGCAATTCAAACACCCTCTTTTGCCGCCGTGACCCAATTATGTATTTCAAATCAAGACGAAAAATCAAGTAGACCGCACACAATTTATTATCACCAACCGTGTGAGATGCAGTACAAAATATCTTGGAGCACCATCGGAGTAGTACGTACTCCCTCCGTTCCTAAATATAGGTCTTTTTAGAGATTCCAATGCAGCCAATATACAGAGCAAAATAAGTGAATCTACACTCTAAAATATGTCTATATTCATCCTTATGTAGTTCTTATTAAAATCTCTAAAAAGACTTATAATTAGGAACGGAGGGAGTATATGGCTTACACGAGAACGTGCGTCGGCTGCAGTCCACAGCCGGCGCGTCAAGGACACTAGCTCGCTCCCCAAATATCATTTCACTATTCAATCATCGCCGGTGAAAGATGGGGACGTGGACCCGCGTCGTGAGGGCCGCTTCAGCGGCCCACTCCAGCGAGAGCGCGGCCGCAGCCGCCATGCGTGTGGTAACAAGCTGCATGAGCACGGCCGCAATCTGCGACCGGGTGGCCAAGGCAGCCCAAACAACCGCTGTTAATGCTCAGGTGGCGGCAGCAACATCTGCGTCGGGGATAGCAACTGGCAAGAGCAGCACAACAGTTGTCCGTTCCACAGAGGTGGCCTTAGCCCTGATGGAGGCCGCCCACAAACATGTCGATGCCGCCCACACCCAGCTCATGGCGGTCACCGCACAAATCAAACGAAGCTTCTCCGACAACGGTCGGCAACCCACGGCCGAAGAGTTGGCAATCGCCGAGAGCGTTCGAGCAGCCGTCCGTTCCTTTGCGACGTACCTTGCCATGACGGAGCCCGTCCAAGCCCAGGTTGTGGCCGCCCACGCCCAGCTCATGGCGGCCTTTTCCAAAGAGATGTCGGACATGGATGGCGAGATGCTTGCCGAGTATGGTGTGATGGATGCCATGGATCCCCTTCCCCAGGAGAACGTCGGGCGCGAGCTGGACATGGAGGAGGCGGCGGAGATCGACAAGCGCCAGCCGGAGTAGTAATCTTTGTTTAATTTAAAGCGCTGGTCTTTAATTTGTTAGAGTAATGTTTAGGTCAGCTAGCTCTGTTTAATAGCTGAATTTGCTCGATTAAGAAGTGTGGGTGTGCTGTAGGCTCCTTTGTGTACCCAAATTATGCAATGACGTGGATGACCACTGTAACCAGGGATATTCGGACCAAAATTTGCATGTTCAAACTCATCACACACAGGGTAAGCTATATGAATCGTTTGTGATGTTCACATATTGTACATAGTGCTGAATAAGGGACCGTGTTTGATGACACTTTGCGCACCAGTTTTTTCGCGGCACCGATCCAAAATTTTCGGCTTTCGCACAAATATCTACCTCCCCACCCCCTCCCCCTTACCAAAAGCCACATTTCCCCTGTTTCTGCCTTCCTTTACAAGTTCAAACCTTCACTCCTTGCTTGCAGCACCGCCTCCTCCCAGCGACCCTCCTTCAAGCTGCTCGGCCTCATCGATCCAGGCAGGTAATCCACACCCGACCCACATCCTCCTCCTCCTCCTTCTACATCCCACATGCCCCGACAGTCGGCGCGACACCATCCACCCAAATCACCGACCCCTACCCCAAATAAGCGCCGCCCTAAGCCATGGTGCACGCAGTATAGCCAGGAGCTCAAGGAGCATTTGGCAACGGAGAAGCAAATCGCGTCTGCACGTGCGGATGAGGTCGCAATGGCTGCCATTCATGCCGACCCCCAGATCTTGGAGGAGCACCTCGCTGTCGAGGCCACCATCGATGCCTCGTGCGTGGACGCCATGACGCGGTTGGCTGCTTTAAATGACAGTTCATGGTGTTTTCTCGAGGCCACCGTCGGTGCCTTCGATGAAGACTACAAGGTGTTTTCTCAGCGTGCCCATGCTTACCTCAACTCGAGAGACAGCAGGTTGGTGCCCGGAGCGCCTCAGGCAACTCACCACTACAAGGAGGGCACCCACGATGTGGAGGCCTCGCCCTCTTCCGTGTCCAAGGAGCCAATCATCATCGATATCTCCGACGATGAGGAGTAGCTTGTCTTATTAGCTCACTGTAAGGACCTATGTTCAGTTAGCTAGCTACGTCAGTTAAGGATGCTCGGTTTACCCATTGCATGTGCTGCTCCTGCCTTTCCTTAACAAATTCTAGTGAATTGTCCTATGTACTTTTACCATGCAATATGTTCCTCTAGTGTATATGTTCTATATGTCGTCCAATGTGGTGCTCACTTATTAACTATTTGGTTAATTTGTTGTCGTGTTCAGTTAACTGTTTGGTTCAATTCTGCAATGTGATGTTCAATTCTTCTGGGTGCAATTTTTTATTGTCTTCCATGTGAGAAATAAATCGAATTTGGTTGTACAAAATACATGAGAAACAAATACAATTGCTATATTTCCAAGTTGTCAAGCATGCTTGGTTTGGTTAACTTTCTGATCTTCTGTTAAGAGTATGTTATATGGTACAATGTGGTGCTCAGTTAATGTTTAGTTCATTTGTTGTGGTGTTTAGTTAATTGCTTGGTCCAATTCTGCAATGCGATGTCCAATTGTTGTGGGCAGAATTTTGTATTGTTATGCATGTGAGGAATAAATCGAATGTGGCTGCACTTAATACATGAGAAACATATACAATTGCTATATTTCCTAGTTCTTAATCATGCTTGGTTTGGATAAATGGCTTTTCCATGTGGCTCGAATTAATCTGACGAGTCTGCAATGTGTTTATTTTTCATCAACATATTTTACTGATATCATGCTGTCGGCGTTCTGGGAACGGGGGTACCCAGACTTGCCTGCCTGTGGCCCACGGCGTGGCTCCATCGACGGCCTGGTATGGCCCAGCTTTAGCGATAACAACTCAAGACCCTCGCGAGGGGCCAGGCCTCGCGAGGCGGACGACACTAAGACCTCCACGAGGAGCGGCCTCCTCAGGCTGGCTCCCGAGGAGCGGAGATCTCTAAGCAAGCCTCACCTCATGAGGTTCGGATGACGTGAGCCATGACGACCAAGGCCAGGCGGGCGCCAGCGGGCGCAGTGTACCAGTTTCCTCTTCGGTGCTAAAGAGGCAAGCGTAGGCGCGGAGTCCTGAGGAATCAACCAAAGGTTTCCATTCCCGTGCAACAAGACCAAGACCGCCAGGACGGCAGGACGGAGGTCATCACCGAGCCCACCATGGCGTCACAACCAGAGGCATTTGCAGGCGAAGACTGCTTTTGTCAGGATAGCATGTACTAGCTATCTCCCTTCGAATTTGGTCATTGTGGGATCCCTTCCCGCCTTTCAGTTGGGAAGAGGACCAAGGCCACTATAAATAGGACTTAGCCACCACCGTAGAGGGGGATCGCATCGACGCATCATCCAGATCACCCACACACTCACCAGCTCACCCGAGCCCAAGAACACCTCTCCTCCTGAGGCTGTTCGCCACTGTACTAGTTCATCCTCAGCCCCCCGAGGCCAATCCACCACAAAGCAGGAGTAGGGTTTTACACCGCAAGGTGGCCCGAACCTGGGTAAACTGATGTGTCTCTTTTCCTTACAGTTCGACGAGCTAGGCTATGAGATCAGCGAGTAGGCAGGCTGGGGAGGACGAGTTCTTCGCACGCACCCCAGAGCTCGAACCTCTCAAGGGTTTGCGGAACCCAAAATCCAACATTTGGCACGCCAGGTAGGGGTGCGTCGAAGCTTCGCCTCTCCGTCCGCCACACTCCGCCCTCGCCGTTCAGCTCTCATGGTGGGCGTCTCTTCTCCGACTGGATCGACGGGCGCGCACGGAAGCGCCGTGGGTCTCCGGGCCTTCACCCCCGCCTTACGGCGAGTGCAGTGGCCGCCCAAGTTCAGGCTAGAGATGCTGCCTCGCTACAACGGCGCGGCTGACCCGGTGGGGTTTCTCCAGGCATATGAGGAGGCGGTCCTAGCGGCCGGCGGCGACGACAAGGTCATGGCGAATTGGCTCCCCATAGCCCTCACGGGCGCGCCGTGCGCTTGGCTCCTGGGCCTGCCGGGATCTTCGGTGGCCTCCTGGGAGGAGCTGGGCGGCCTCCTCATCACGCAATTCACGGCGCCGGCACCTCACTTCATCGCAGCCATCCTTGGCAGCTCGCAGGCACCGCCCTCAGATCGCCACATCAAGCAGTTCTTTCGCCAAGCAGGCGATGCCCATGTGCAGTGGGCGGCGCCGCCGGATTGGGCGGCGCCCAAGGCCGACCTCACCTTCGACTCCAGGGACCACCCCGCGGTCACGGCCGGCGTCGGTGCTCTCCCGATGCTCTGCACCCCCACCATTTGCAACGTGGCAGTCACCAAGACCCTCATCGATGGAGGAGCCAGCCTCAATGTGCTCTCGATGCAAGCATTCGGCTTACTTCATGTGCCTCATGGCCGGCTCTGCCCCACGAAGCTCTTCTCTGGAGTCGTCAACGGCTCCACCAACCCCATTGGGCAGATCCGCCTCCCCGTCACCTTCGGCACCCGCGACAACTACCGCACCGAGCTTATCGACTTCGACATCGCCCGCATCAGCCTCCCGTACAACGCCATCCTTGGGTATCTGGCCCTGGCCAAATTCATGGCAGCAACTCACCCTGCCTACAACCTCATGAAGATGCCGGGAAGCAGCAGCGTCCTCAACATGGCAGGAGACACCACGGACGCGCTGTTGGCCCTCAAACTCGCCTTCAGGGCCGCGGCGGCCGCACGGCCGACTGAGGAAGGGGCCCCAGAGGCTCCGGGGGCTGCGCTGACGAAGAAGAAGCAGCTGTTCTCTCAAGATCGAGCCAAGACAAAGCAGGTGCCGGTTGATGAAGACGGGGCGTCGGGTGCCACCTTCACCATAGGTGCTAGCCTCCCTCCAGATCAAGAAAAGGCGTTGGTCGACTTCTTGCACGCAAACAAGGAAGTGTTCGCATGGGAGCCCAAGGATCTGGTTGGGATCCCGAGGGGAATAATCGAGCATCACCTGAGGGTGTGCCCTAACGCACGACCGGTGAAGCAGAAGGCGCGGTGGCAGTCCACAGAGAAGTAGTCGTTCATCATTCAAGAGACCCGCAAGCTGCAAGAGGCTGGTGTCATTCGGGAGGTGCAGTACCCAGAATGGTTGGCGAACCCAGTTATCGTCCCCAAGAAGGGCGGAAAGGAGCATATGTGCGTCGACTTCACTAACCTCAACAAGGCTTGCCCTCAAGACCCCTTTCTGCTTCCGCGTATCGATCAGATCGTCGACTCCACTGCCGAGTGCGACCTGCTGTGCTTCCTCGATGCCTTCTCGGGCTATCACCAAATCAAGATGGCGGTGCAAGATGTTGAGAAGACGTCTTTCTTGACTCCATGCAGGGTGTATTGCTACACCTGCATGCCATTTGGGCTGCGTAACGCCGGAGCAACCTTCCAGCGGCTGATGCACATCGCTCTGGGCCGGTAGCTCGGGAGGAACGCAGAGGCATACGTCGACGACAAAGTGGTGAAGTCTCGGGAGGCAAGAACCCTTATTGAACACCTGGAAGAAACATTTGCCAGCCTGCGCAAGGTGGATATGCGACTCAACCCAGAGAAATGTGTGTTCGGCATCCCATCCGGCAAGCTGCTGGGTTTCTTGGTATTGCACAGAGGGATTGAGGCCAACCCAGAGAAAGTCAAGGCCATAGAGAGGATGAGCCCGCCGCAGACCCTCAAGGAGATGCAGAAGCTGGCAGGTTGCGTGACCTCGCTGGGGCGTTTCATCTCCAAGTTGGGAGAACGCGCCCTCCCGTTCTTCAAGCTGATGAAAAGGAAAGGACCATTCAAGTGGACTCCGAAGGCTCTTGCAGCCTTCCAAGACCTCAAGAAGTACCTCACCAGCCCGCCGGTGATGGTGGCGCCACGTCCCCTTGAGCCCCTGGTACTCTACTTGGCCACCACGCCTCACTCAGCCAGCGCAGCACTGGTGGCAGTGAGGGAGGAGCGCCTGGTCAAGGGCTCACGACGGGGCGCCCCGTCACCAGACGGGGCATCGCGGTCTCAAGAAGGCGCCCCTGAGGCTCCGACTCCACCACCGGCCAACAACGCTCCTGAGACCTCAGCCAACCCCCCAGGCAGTGGGTCTCCTGAGGACGATACTCCTAAGGGCATGACAGCCATGGCGGATGATAAGGCTCCTGAGGACCCGCAGACTCAGGAGTTGCAAGACCTCACCAATGCTTCCTCCCACATCGAGCACCCGGTATACTTCGTCAGCACGATGCTGCGAGACGCGCGGGCACGCTACCCCATGCCACAGAAGCTATTGCTCGCGCTCCTCGTCACCTCCCGACAACTGCGCCACTACTTCCAAGGCCACCCCATCAAGGTTGTCTCAGCTTACCCTCTGAAGAGGGTGCTCCGGAGCCCCAACGCAGCAGGAAGGGTCGCCGAATGGAACATTGAGCTGCAAGCGTTCCAGTTGGAGTTCAGTACCACTAGGATCATCAAGGGTGCGGCCCTCGCTGACTTCATGGCATAATGGACAGACGTCCCTGACCGTGAAGTGTGCGAGGACCGCTCCCTCATACCCGGCGATGAGGCACCAGATGGTTGGATCATGTACTTCGACGACGCGTTCTCATGCCAGGGCGCGGGGGCTGGAGCTGTGCTTGTTTCACCCACCACAGACAAGCTCTACTACGCCGTGCAACTCTGCTTCCAACACGGTGAGAAGGTCTCCAACAACATTGCAGAGTATGAGGGCCTGATCACGGGACTCAAGGCCGCCGCAACACTGGGGGTCAGGCTCCTCACTATCAGGGGCGACTCACAGCTCCTCGTCAACTTCTCCAACAAGGATTACACCCCGAAGGACGAGCACATGGAAGCATACCTTGAGGAGGTACACAAAATTGAGAAATGATTCTTGGGTCTGGAATTGCAGCATGTGCCGCGAGGCACAAACAAGGAGGCGGATGACATCACCAAGAGGGCGTCCCGGCGTCTGCCCCAGGAGCCCGGCGTCTTCGAAGAGCGGCTCTTCAAGCCGTCGGCAGCTCCACCCTCCACAGAACCAACACCGCCTCACGAGGATCTCCCCCAGGCTCCTCCGTCGGGCGCCCCAGCTTGTGGCCCGACCTCAGGAGCTCGTCTCCTTCTCGCGATGGAACCTCAGGAGGGGTGCTGGACCGAGGAGTTCAAGGCATACCTACTTCAGGGCACCCTGCCGGAGAAGGAGGAAGACGCGGAGTGTGTGGCCCGACAGGCCACAGCATACTGCATCCAGGACGGTGAGCTCTATCGGAGGCGTCCAAACGACGTTTCTTTACGGTGCATCTCCAGGGAGCAGGGATGCGAGATGCTGACCGATATACATGGTGGGGACTGTGGGCATCACTCTTCATCACGCACACTCATGGGCAAGGCATTCCGTAGCGGGTTCTACTGGCCCACGGCGCTCAACGATGCTACCGAGCGGGTGAAGTCCTGTGAAGCCTGCCAGTTCCACGCCAAGCAGATCCACCAGCCTGCTCAGGGCCTCCAGACCATCCCGCTCACATGGCCGTTCGCGGTCTGGGTGCTGGACATCTTGGGGCCATTCCCACGGGCGCCCGGGGGCTACCGCTACCTCTACGTCGGCATCGACAAGTTCACCAAGTGGGCGGAGGTGGAAGTCGTCCGCACCATCCCGGCCGGCTCGGCCGTCAAGTTCATCAGAGGCCTCGTGAGCTGGTTTGGGGTTCCTAACCGCATCATCACCGATAATGGCTCACAATTCACCAGCAACCTTTTCAGAACATACTGTGCTAACCTTGGAACGCAGATATGCTACGCGTCGGTGGCACACCCCAGGAGCAATGGCCAGGCCGAGCGCGCCAATGTAGAAGTCCTAAGAGGCCTCAAGGCAAGGACCTTCAAGAAGAAGCTCGAGGCCTGCGGTAGGGGCTGGCTCGACGAGCTCCAGTCCGTGCTGTGGTCCATCCGCACCACCGCGACCAAGCCGACGGGCGAGACTCCATTCTTCCTCGTCTACGGAGCCGAAGCGGTTCTCCCTCATGAGGTCAAGCATCGCTCCACACGGGTCTTGGCGTTTGACGAGGCACGCCAGGACGCCACGCGGGGGATGGACGTCGTGCTGGGGGAGGAACGCCGCCGTCAAGCCTCGCTCCGAGCAGCAAGGTACCAGCAGGCACTGGGCGGTACCACTGCCGCAGCGTCCGCTCCAGGACGCTCGAGGTGGGTGATCTCGTCCTGAGGCGGGTGCTCTCCAGGGAGGGATTGCATAAGCTCTCACCCATGTGGGAGGGCCCGTTCAGGATCGCCCGTGTCTCCAGGCCTGGCGCCACGTGCCTGGAGACACAGGATGGGATCCCCATCTGGAACGCTTGGAACATCCAGCACCTCCGGAAGTTCTACCCATGAAGCAAGGCCCCATGCCTGTGAAGGTCTCCGCTCGTGACACTCTCACGTAATAATGAGTGGGGCTGTACACGCCCCAGAGTCTCCTGAGTGTCGCCCGCGGGCCTCATGGGGGCTCCCTCCCACGTCCTAGTGGCAGCACTTAACTCCGCGCTGGTGAGAAGACTAGACTAGGTGCCGGACGCGGCTGTTCATTTGCTTGCTTTCTGTAGTTGGTTTGCAACTTAATGGAATTTGGAGTTTTCGCGTTTCTCGTTTGCCAAAGCTGGAACTTTCTTTTCCCCTGTTCGTTCGCCTCTCCAGCCTTGTCCCAGGAAGAGCGACAGTTGCCCGTCGCTCCTCCTCGCGCGTCCCGCGCGCGGGGGCTAGGTAGGTGTGTGCGCTTGGCACTCGCCACGACCACACCTCACCGAAGCCCTGCCGTCCCAGAGCTTCGGTCCTTAAATCCTTGCGAGACGTTCTCAAACGAGCTCGTGGGCACGCGTACCTTCTCAAGTCCATGTCTTCGAGCATCGTGACGCGTTGCACCAGCCACAACCAACCCACGCTCGGGGGCTCGCGCAAGGAAGGGCATGACACCCTGTGAAGTTTTCTGATAATTCTGCAGCTGTACAATGCCTCCTGAGGCCCGACGGCTCTTGAGTCGTTAAGAAGCAAACTTCGCCAGATGTTGCTGAAGAAGCGCACCCTCGCGAGGCGGAAAACTACAGCAAGCATACCAAGCTAAGTTACTCTAACCGCACCTGATTGGAATATCGGTATCCCGGCACGATATCAAAATAACAAACATATCATAATGGCACGAGTGCCTTGGTTCATTACATGCCCCAGCGGGGCCTTCTACCTTTTTTCAAAGTGCAGGAGAAAGGAAAGGTTAAACAAAAGTGGCCCGCACAACCGCAACAGCTCCCGAGGCCAGGCTCCGGAGGCCCCGGGCTCACCCCGAGTCTTCCTCCCGCTTCACCGGAGCACGGTGACGAGACGACCCATCGCCTTCCCCGATGTGAGCCCAGTGGCGTGGTGGCTGGTCGTAGCCGCCGCTACTGGTGCTCTCGCCAGAGGAGGAGCCACCGCTACTGAAGGAAGCGCGGCCGTCGTCAAGGCCAAGCTCATCGTCGCCGCTGCCGTCTTCCGGACAGCACCCCGCACGACGGCCGTCCTCCCCGAACACCCTCATGAAGAGGGTCGCGAGGCCGTCATACCTAAAATGAAGGGTGCGCCTCCCGCTCAGGCCCCGCGCGCGGGCAAACACCTGCCAACCGCGGGTCAAGGACACGCTGCCCGTCTCGGTGACTTCGACACCAACCCAGGAAGCCTTGCTGCAATAGCCGTCAGCCTGCAGCCAGAGGCCGTCAAGCCCCGCGACCGGTAGCTCGCTCACGAAGAAGCGCGGGAGTGGGAGCCAGGTGCCGGTGGGCTTCTCTGACCACACGACGAACTCCGAGAGCACATCCGCCGAGTGGAAGCCCGGCCGAGGAGGCCGGGCAACCACAGCGCGCTGCCCCCCGTCATAGGGGCTGCCTCGCCCATGGCGGCCCCTGCCTTGAGAAGAAGCGCTGCCGCAGCCACCCAAAGCAATGCCGGCCCCCGAAGAAGTACGCCCGCGCCCCCGAGGAGCTACCACCGGGGTCGCAGCATGCTTGCGGGGGTGGCCTCGCCCTCTCTTGGGTGGCGGCGAACCCGGCCCCTCCTTGGAGGCCTTCCCTTTCTCGGCAGCAGAGAACCTCCTCGTCGGCGCCATGGATGCTACGACAAGACGGGGAGGTGAAGAAGGAGAAGGAGCGAGCAGCGAGAAGATGGAGATGAGTGAGGGGGGCTCTGCCCCTCCCCTCATTTATAGCCGGAGGGAGGCCAACCGCTGGCCTCCATGACCCCATGCAATGATGGTTCTTCTCTGCATGCAGCGGAGTCTCGTCAAGTCGAACGGTTGCCGAGGCGGTGTGGGGAAGCGAAGACGCCCATGTCCCATCAATCGCCACGCGTCGACCAAGGCCGCAAGCGGTTAGGGCCCGCAGCGCTCCGCACTTGCCCCTTGGCTTCGCCTCGAAGCCAAGTTCGAGCGCGCCTTGGGCCCGGGGGCTACTGTCGGCGTTCTGGGAACGGGGGTACCTAGACTTGCCTACCTGCGGCCCACGGTGTGGCTCCATTGACAGCCTGGTACTGCCCAGCTTTAGCGACAACAACTCAAGACCCTCGCGAGGGGCCAGGCCTCGCGAGGCGGACGACACCAAGACCTCCACAAGGAGCGGCCTCCTCAGGCTGGCTCCCGAGGAGCGGAGATCTCTATGCAAGCCTCACCTCGTGAGGTCCGGATGACGTGAGCCATGACGACCAAGCCCAGGTGGGCGCCAGCGGACGTAGTGTACCAGTTTCCTTTTCGGTGCTAAAGAGGCAAGCGCAGGCGCGGAGTCCCGAGGAATCAGCCAACGGTTTCCATTCCCGTGCAACAAGACCAAGACTGCCAGGACGGCAGGATGGAGGTCATCACCGAGCCCACCACGGCATCACGACCAGAGGCTTTTGCAGGCGAAGACTGCTTTTGTCAGGATAGCATGTACAAGCTGTCTCCCTTCGAATTTGGCCATTGTGGGATCCCTTCCTACCTTTCATTTGGGAAGAGAACCAAGGCCACTATAAATAGGACTTAGCCACCACCGTAGAGGGGGATCGCATTGACGGATCATCCAGATCACCCACACACTCACTAGCTCACCCGAGCCCAAGAACACCTCTCCTCCTGAGCTTGTTCGCCACTATACTAGTTCATCCTCAGCCCCCCGAGGCCAATCCACCACAAAGCAAGAGTAGGGTTTTACACCGCAAGGTGGCTCAAACCTGGGAAAACTGATGTGTCTCTTTTCCTTACAGTTCAACGAGCTAGGCTGTGAGATTAGCGAGTAGGCAGGCTGGGGAGGATGAGTTCTTCGCACGCACCCCAGAGTTTGAACCTCTCAAAGGTTTGCGGAACCCGAAATCCGACACATGCGAACCCTCACTTAACCTGATCACTAACTACCTTATATGGTTGCAGGGAAACAATGGGAAGCACTGAGGTTTACAATTGAGGTTTGCACATGCATGGTCCATTGTCTAATAGCACATTATTGTGCAATTGCAGGAACCATTCTAATATTTAGGTTTTTAACAATTTGGTGTTGCACATGTAGGTCCTGCTGTCAGAGGTTTTGACCCACTGTTCGATCCTTTTGCATATGGGGAAATGAGTTGTCCATGAATATCAGTCAAGTCAAGAAACTCAGCAAGCTTGTTAGGATAAAGAAATTAGCGATAAAAAACAACAAGATCTTTGTCTGCATAATGGAGAAGACACCAGTTCACTACAGGATGGTACTAACTATTATACCTTGTCTTTTTTATTCCTTTGCGCCATTTCAAATCTAGAGAAGATATTTATGCATATCCTTGTTATCAGGCCTTTCCAAAGCAATTCACTGATGATTACCTCTCAAACCACCTGTTTAGTTAGGAGGCGAGGAAGGTTACAACACACACGGTTCAATATTGAAGTGTTCCTGAAGAGGATGAACGATGGACGGTCAATCATCCACATGCACTGGCCTAAAGTTGCAAAGACCTTCAACATCAATGAAGGCTCAATATTCGCCTTCCACTTCAGCAGTTTTCCAGATGAGATTCATCTGTCTATGTACCATCTATGATGCTAATTTCGAAAAGTTATAGATGTTGCATGTGAAACTTGGTGCTGGTGCAGTTGTGTAATGGGGTAGCTGAGTGCTGAAGCTATATGATGTTGTACTCTGATGTATTTCAATTATGAAATCCTGCTTCCTTAATACGAAAATGAAATATATTTTGTGCTTAATATGAAATATCAATTTGATTAATAAATGGATTATTAATAATAGGCCAATTAGCCTGCTAATTAGGTTTTCTGTTCAAATAGTTATTGAGAAAACACCGTGGGTGATGACCTCAGACAACGCACACAGTTTCTAGGTAGAAAACGTGTTGGATCAATGAACGTTTTCCACATGCCTTCCTCTTGAAAACTGTTTGCGTTAGGCCACCTTACACAAACGTTTTCCACATAAGAAGTGTGTGCGATGGACAGCCTATGCCACACAGTTTCTTCTATGCACCGTGTGTGATGCATTCAATAACGCAAACGATAAAATTGTTAATATCGTCTGCAATGGCAACGCTATCACAAATGATTTAACGGGGAAAATTGTGTGTGATGTACATGCGAACAGAAACGTTTTAATTGGAGTGACTATGCGGGATGTATATACGAATGGAAACATACTTCTTCGATTGACTGTGTGGGATGTACATATGAACGGATACGTATTCCTTGGATTGACTGTGGAATGTACATACGAACGGAAACGTTTGTCTAGGACTGACTGTGTGTGATGTACGTATGACCGGAACCGATTGGGCCTGTATAATTGTATTTGATCGCTCGCCCGTCTCACACGAGCTCATTTTGCCTAGCGTGTGTGGCCGGAGGGCCTATCCCCGACGGTTTCTGGTCGTGTGGGAAGGACCCCCTATCGCCCACACTCACTAGGCGACCGTTCAAAATGCCGTCGCGGAAAGGGGTTAAAAACCGTTTGTATAGCAGCTCGCTGTACCAATGTCAATATAAGCAGTAGGTACAACTGGAACAACATTATAAATAATAGTTTCATCTTTAACTATAACAGGTTCCTCTAACAATTCTTCAATAGGTGGATGATATTTGAACCACTTCTCCTTAGGTAGATCAACATGAGTAGCAAATGATTCACAAAAGGAAGCTACTATCTCAGAGTCAAGTCCATATTTAGTACTAAACTTATGAAAAGCATCAGTTTCCATAAAAGATATAACACAATCAAACTCAAGTTTTATACCTAACTCATTACCTTTGTCAAGTTCCCAATATTTTGAGTTGCTTTTAATTCTTTCCAGAAGACCCCATTTGAATTCAATAGTTTTCTTCATAAAGGAACCAGTAGAAGAAGAATCGAGCATGGATTGATCATTATGAGAAAGCCGAGCATAAAAGTTTTGCATAATAATTTCTCTTGAGAGCTCATGATTGGGGCATGTGTGCATCATGGACTTAAGCCTCCCCCAAGCTTGAGCGATACTTTCTCCTTCATGAGGCCAAAACTTTTATATATAATTCCAATCACGATGAACCAAATGCATATGATAGAACTTCTGGTGAAATTCCAATTTCAATCGGTTCCTATCCCTTGTTCCAATAGCATACAATAGCCTATACCATGTCAATGCCTTTCCCTCCAAAGATAAAGGGAATACTGATACGTCTCCAATGTATCTATAATTTTTGATTGTTCCATGCTATTATAGTATCAATCTTGGATGCTTTATATGCAATTATATATCATTTTTGGGACTAACCAATTAACCTAGTGCCCAGTGCTAGTTGTTGTTTTTTGCTTGTTTTTTGGATTTTCAGGAAATCAATATCAAACAGAGTCCAAACAGAGGAAAAACTTTGGATTAATATTTTTTGGACTAGAAGAGACCCTAGAAGGTTCGGGAGAAGACCTGACGGCCCACGAGGGAGCGACAAGCTCGGGAGGTGCACCCTAGGGGGGCACGCCCCCAGGCTTGTGGGCCCCTCGTAGCACCTCTTGACCTAATTCCGCCTCTATAAATTCTCAGATATGCCCCTGACATCACAGAGCCACCCGAAACACTTTTTTGGCCACCGCAAGTTTCTGTCCCACGAGATCCCATCTGGAGGCCTTCTCCAGTACTCTACCAGAGGGGGAATCGATCACAAAGGGGCTCTACATCAACCTTGCTACCCTTCCAATGATCTGTGAGTAGTTTACCACAGACATACGGGTCCATAGCTAGTAGCTAGATGGCTTCTTCTCTCTCTTTGATCTTCAATACAATGTTCTCCTCGATGTTCTTGGAGATCTATTCGATGTAATGACTTTTTGCGGCGTGTTTGTTGGGATCCGATGAATTGTGAGTTTATGATCATATTATCCATGAATATTGTTTGAGTTTTCTCTGAACTCTTTTATGCGTGATTGTTATAGCTTTGTATTTCTCTTCGATCTATTGATTTGGTTTGGCCAACTAGATTGATTTTTCTTGCAATGGGAGAGGAGCTTTGTAATGGGTTTGATCTTGCGGTGCTCAATCCTGGTGACAAAGAGGGACATGACACCTATTTGTATCATTTCCATTAAGGATAAAAAGATGGGGTTTACTCATGCATGAGTTTACTTTGTCTACATCATGTCATCTTGCTTAAGGCGTTACTTTGTTCTTTATGAACTTAATACTCTAGATGCATGCTGGATAGTAGTAGATGCAGTCAGGAGTCGGTCTACTTGTCTCAGACGTGATGCCTATATACACGACCATTGCCTTGGATATCATCATGATTATTTGCTTTTCTATCAATTGCCCAACTATAATTTGTTTACCCACCGTATGCTATTTTCAAGAGAGAAGCCTCTAGTGAAAACTATGGCCTCGGGTCTATTTTTTATCATATACTAAAATCAAAAATATCTTGCTGCAAATTTTCTTTGTTTTTTTATTTTTTGTTTTAGTTATCTATCTATCACTACGAGATTTGATCCTTGCGATTAACCACCGAGGGATTGACAACCCCTTGTTTGCATTGGGTGCAAGTATTTGTTATTTTGTGTGTAGGTACTACTAAGGAGGTGTTGCGTGGTTCTCCTACTAGATTGATAACCTTGGTTATTAACTGAGGGAAATACTTATCTCTACTATACTACATCATCCTCTCCTCTTCGAGGAAATCCCAACGCAACTCACAAGTAGGAGGAAGAATTTCTGGAGCCGTCACCGGGGAGACATCATCAACATCTATCAAGTACCTACGCATAAACTTTCATCTCCTTGTATTTACATTATTTGCTATTTACCTCTCATTTTCATCTCCCCTACTTCTAAAAAGTTTTTACAAAAATACAAAAATATTTTCGTTTGCCTTTTTGCTTGTTTGCTCGTTTGCTTGCTTTTTGCCTTCATGTCAACACACCAAAAACCAGAAAAAGAACTCAGAAAATTAAAGACATATGGATGCTCATCCACTTGCTAATCTTTACAAAATATCCAATTATGTTGAACCAATTGTAGTGGGTTGAGTGCACTTGATTATCTCTATGAAGTTTCGCTTGAAGATCGTGAATATGAAAATTGTGATGAAGTGTTAGAAGAAGAAATTTATGAGGTGATTCATAATAGCTCCTTGAACAAAAGGCATGATTGCAATGATGTTATTATAAATCCTATTAATGTCAATTGTGCTAATGATATGCAAAGCTACAAGCTTGGGGATGATAACTTTGTTATGTCCACTACTTTTTGCAATGATTATGATTAGGGTGATAATGCTTCTTACGATCTTGAAAATTCATTTAAGCCTCATGGTGAATGATACGTCTCCAATGTATCTATAATTTTTGATTGTTCCATGCTGTTATATTATCAATCTTGGATGTTTTACAATCATTTTATAGCAACTTTATATCATTTTTTGGGACTAACCTATTGACATAGTGCCCAGTGCCAGTTGCTGTTCTTTGCTTGTTTTTTACTTCGCAGAAAATCAAAACCAAACGGAGTCCAAACGCAGCGAATCTTTTTGGTGATTTTTTCTGGACCAGAATACACAAGTTGGGCCAAGGAAGTACCAGAGGGGTGCCCCGAGGGGGGCACAACCCACCTGGCGCACCCTGGTGGTTTATGCCCACCTCGGTGGCCTCCCGCACCGCATCTTTGCTCTATAAATAACCCAATATTCCAGAAACCCTGGGGGAGTCGACGAAAAATAATTCCAGCCGCCGCAAGTTCCAGAAACCACAGATCCAATCTAGCCACCATCACGGAGGGGTTCATCATCCTCATTGGTGCCTCTCCGATGATGCGTGAGTAGTTCATTGTAGACCTACGGGTCCATAGTTAGTAGCTAGATGGCTTCCTCTCTCTATTTTGATTCTCAATACAATGGTCCCTTGGAGATCTATTTGATGTAACTCTTTTTGCGGTGTGTTTGTTGGGATCCGATGAACTTTGAGTTTATGATCAGATCTATATTTTTATCCATGAAAGTTATTTGAGTCTTTTGATCTCTTATATGCATGATTACTTATAGCCTCGTATTTCTTCTTCAAATCTTTGGTTTAGTTAGGCCGACTAGATCGATTTTTCTTGCCATGGGAAGAGGTAATTTGTGATGGGTTCTATCTTACGGTGCTCAATCCCAGTGACAGAAGGGGAAATGACACGTATGTATCATTGCTATTAAGGATAACAAGATGGGGTCTGTTCCTACATGAATAGATCTTGTCTACATCATGTCATCGTTCTTTATTGCATTAACCATTTCTCCATGAACTTAATACACTAGATGCATGCTGGATAGCGGTCGATGTGTGGAGTAATAGTAGTAGATGCAGGCAGGAGTGGGTCTACTAATCTTGGACGTGATGCCTATATAATGATCATTGCCTGGATATCGTCATAATTATTTGAAGTTCTATCAATTGCCTAACAGTAATTTGTTTACCCACCGTATGCTATTTTTCTCAAGAGAAGCCACTAGTGAAATCTACGTCCCCCGAGTCTATTTTCCCATCATATACTTTCAGATCTATATTGCTATTTGCCTTTTTATTTATTTGCATCTTTTATTTTCAGATCTATTAATCCAAAAGCCCAAAAATATCTTGCTACAATTTATTGTTATTTATTTTATCTCACGTTCCCGCGAGATCTATTTATCCGATCTACTACAAATTTATCTATCTCTTTACCCGGGAGGGATTGACAACCCCTCTTTTACGTCGGGTTGCAAGTATTTGTTCTTTGTGTGCAGGTGCCGTTCACATAGTGTTGCTTGGTTCTCCTACTAGTTCGATAACCTTGGTCACATCACTGAGGGAAATACCTACCGTAGCTGTGCTGCATCATCCCTTCCTCTTTGGGGAAATACCGACGTAGTTCAAGCCGCATCAAAAGTAATTTCTGGCGCCATTGCCGGGGAGGATCAAGTCAAGATAGTCTCTCGTCAACTGGCGAATTTCTTGCGCCGTTGCCGAGGAGACATCATCAACATCTACCGGGTTCCTAATCACAAATCTCATCTCCGTGCAATTTCCGTTATTTGCCATTTGCCTCTCGTTTTCATCTCCCCCACTTCATAAAAATCTGCCATTTTATTCGCCCTCTTTTTCGTTCGTCGTTTTCTTGTCAGATCTATTTTTGAGTGCAATCTTGTTGCTTAGTCATGATGACTCAAGAGAACACCAAGTTGTGTGATTTCTCTAACACCAACAACAATGATTTTATTAGCACTCCGATTGCTCCTCCCGCCACTAGTGTGGAGTCTTGTGACATTAATGCCGCTTTGCTGAATCTTGTTATGAAAGATCAATTTTCCGGTACTCCTAGTGAGGATGCCGCGTCCCATCTTAACACATTCGTGGAATTATGCGATATGCAAAAAAAAAAAGATGTGGACAATGATATTGTGAAGTTGAAATTATTCCCGTTTTCTTTGCGACATCGTGCAAAATTTTGTTTTTCTTCTTTGCCTCGCAATAGTATCAATTCTTGGGATAAGTGCAAAGATGCTTTTATTACTAAGTATTTTCCTCCAGCGAAAAATATTTCCCTTAGGATGCAAATCATGAATTTTAAGCAACTTGAGCATGAACATGTTGCATAATCTTGGGAAAGAACGAAATTGATGCTAAGAAATTTTCCTACTCATGGTTTAAATCTTTGGATGATCATACAAATTTTTTATGCGGGATTGAATTTTGTTTCTAGAAATCTTTTAGATTCCGCCGCGGGTGGTACTTTTATGGAGATTACTTTGGGTGAAGCTACTAAATTGCTTGATAATATTATGGCAAATTATTCAAAATGGCATACCGAAAGAGCTCCTACTAGTAAAAAGGTTAATTCGGTAGAAGAAATAAATTCTTTGAGTGAAAAAGTTGATGCTCTTATGAAGTTGGTTTCCAATAAAAAATGCTCCTATTGATCTTAATAATGTGCCTTTGTCTACTTTGATTGAGCAAAATAGTGATGTCGTAGACTTTAATTTTGTCTCGCGAAACAATTTTAATAACAATGCTTATATAGGTAATTTTAATCCTAGACCTTTTTCGGCAAATTCCTCTAATAATTATGGTAATTATTATGGTAATCCTTCTTATAATAATAATAGGAACACCTCTGATCTTGAGAATAATATTAAAGAATTATCAATGCTCAAAAGAATTTTAATACTATGATAGAAGAAAAGTTGAGTAAAATTGATGATTGTCGAAGAATTGATAGAATTTCTCATGATGTAGAAAATCTCAAGATGAAAATTTTTGTGCCTAAGGTTGAGGAATCAATTAAAGCTTTATATGTTTCTATGGATGAAAGTAAGAAAAGAACCGCTATGCTTAGAGCTAAAAGAGAATTTTTAGAAAAAGCGTTTTCTAGCGATTGCTTTCATAAAAATGATGAAGATCTTAAAGTGATTGGTGTTTCTTCTATTGATTCCTTGTTTAGTAAAATTAAGATTTATGATAAAGGGATTGAAGAAGGGTCAACTTTAGCTAGAAGGCATCCCGATAATTTGGAGGGTGAAAATCTTGTTGAGAAAATTGATAAAAGTGGGTTTGGAGAGGTCAAAACTATAACTAGTGATGTGCCCACCCTTTTGGATTACAAAGACTTTATGATAATTGCTCTTTGATTGATTGTATTTCTTTGTTGCAATCCATGATAAATTCACCCCATGCTTATGAACAAAATAAAGCTTTTACTAAACATATCATTGATGCTATGATGAAAGCTTTGGAAGAAAAATTGGAATTAGAGATTTCAATTCCTAGAAAATTACATGATGAATGGGAACCTACTATCAAAGTTAAGATTAAAAATTATGAGTGTTTTGCTTTATGTGACTTGGGTGCTAGTGTTTCTACAATTCCGAAATCCTTATGTGATGTGCTTGGTCTTACCGATATTGAAGAATGTTCTTTAAATTTGCACTTGGCAGATTCTACTATTAAAAAGCCTATGGGAAGAATTAATGATGTTCTTATCCTTGCAAATAGGAATTATGTGCCCATAGACTTTATTGTTCTTGATATTGATTGCAATCCGTCTTGCCCAATTATTCTTGGTAGACCATTTTTACGCACTATAGGTGTCGTGATTGATATGAAAGAAGGGAACATCAAATTCCAATTTCCTTTGAGAAAGGGAATGGAACACTTCCCTAGAACAATAATTAAGCCACCATATGAATCAATCATGTGGGCATCTTATGGATCTAGAAATAAAGATGACAACACTTAGATCCTTGCATTATGCCTAGCTAGGGGCATAAAATGATAGCGCTTGTTGGGAGGCAACCCAATGAATAAAATTTATTTTTGTCTTTTCTTTATGTTCTTGAGTGTTTGCATAATTATGCTACTGTTATTATTGTGTTTTTTATGTTTTAATTATTGTTAGTGCCCAGCAAAGCCTTTGGGATCATGTTGGGTGATAGTTGATTTGATCTTGTTGGAAAACAGAAACTTTTTACACAAGATTTATATACAAATTTCCGACGTTGTCCTAATTTTTCAGAATTTTTGGAGTTACAGAAGTATGAGAATAATTCACATCTTTAAAGACTGTTATGTTTTTGAAAGATTCTGTTTTCTTTGCTTTGTGTGCTTATTTTGATGAATCTATGGTTTCTATTGGGGGTTATAAGCCATGGTAAAGTTAGAATACAGTAAATATAATGCAATAACAAAATTTGAATGGGTTTTCTACAGTACTTAAAGTAAAGATAAGTTTTCTTATACTAACGGATCTCACGAAGGTTTTGTTGAGTTTTGTGTGATTGAAGTTTTCAAGTTTTGGGTGAGATCACGATGGATGAAGGAATAAGGAGTAAGAAGAGCCTAAGCTTGGGGATGCCCATGGAATCCCAAGCTATTATCTAAAAGATAAGCAAGCAACTAAGCTTGGGGATGCCCGAGTGGCATCCCCTCTTTCTTCTAACGACCATCGGTATTTTACTTGGAGCTATATTTTTATTCGTCAAATATCATGAGTTTTGCTTGGAGCGTCTTGTATGATTTGAGTCTTTGCTTGTTTTACTTTTTATTTTTAGTCAAGTATCCCTGCTGGACACACCTATTTGAGAGAGCCAAAATTATGCTATGATTTGTTAGAATTGCTCTCTATGCTTCACTTAAATCTTTATGAGCTATGGAATTGCTCTAGTGCTTCACTTATATCTTTTTGAGCACAGTGTGCTTTAATATTTTTGAAGAAATGCTCTCATGCTTCACTTAGATTTATTTGAGAGTAGTAATTTTGAAGAAATTCTCTCATGCTTCACTTATATCATTTTGAGAGAAGAAATTTTTTTATGCTCATGTTCTTCACTTAGATTTGTTTGAGCTATCAAAAGCAACACATTAAACTAGTCCCAAAGTAATAGATATTCAAGAGGGATATAATAAAAACTTTCATGAAGATCATTGGATAAAATAAACTTGATTCCTTGTAATAGTTTTGCGATATGATGATATAATATGTGAGTCATGTTGACGAGTAATTATGCTTTAGTAAGAATATTGGTGTTAAGGTTTGTGATTCCCTATGCAAGCATGAAAGTCAATAGTTATGCAATGAAATTATATCCTACTTGTGGTGCATTATTCGGTGTTAGTTATGCTTAATGCTGAGATTTTTCGTTTCTTGGTTGGATGCTTCTCAATCTTTTGCTAGCCTTCATTTGCACTAAGTATGATCACTACTTGTGCATCCAAAATCCTTAAACCAGTTTTGCCATATGAGTCCACTATACCTACCTATATGCGGTATTTCCATGCCATTCTAAGCAAATTTGTATCTGCCATCTCTAATTTTCAAAATAAATTTCTCTTTTGTGTGCTCGTACCGCTCATGAAACGGTAGGGGGTGGTTGATATTTTTCCATGCTAGATGTGTTATTCTCAAGATGAGTATTTATTCACTTGTCATTGCACGAGAGTACGACAAAGGTATTAGGGATGCCCAGTCCCGAAATGAAAAATGAATTTACTTTATGTTGTCAAATAATAAATTCCTTGGAAAGTGTTGGTATGGACGGCACCCATGGATTCGATTAGCCGTGGAATGTGAAAGTATGGTGGAAAAAGGAATAAACTTTATTTTCTGTTTGGGAACCGCCTATGATATATCTAGCATGGAAAGTATTGGGAACTACTTGATCCTTTTCGTTGACAGGAAAAGCATGCCACCCAAAATGTTTTTATCTCTATCTTTTTCGCTTTGAGCTCTGGCACCTCTACAAATCCCTACTTCCCTCTGCGAAGGGCCTTTCTATTTACTTTAAGCAATTTTTATTTTTGAGTCTCCATCTTCTCTTATAAAGCACGAACTAAGGGGCACTATGATCGTACTTGAGCATTGGGTGTAGCTAATATGTGAGTGTGTTTCATGAATAGATCAATGATTGAGCATAATGGGCTACGGATAACTTGCTTTAGTGTTGATATTTTGAAAGACATGGTTGCTTGTTGATATGCTTGAGTATAGAAATCTTCATGTCAAAACTATACAATTGCTTTGAATCATATAAAAGTTCAAATGTCCAAGCTACAAAGAAAAGATTATGTGATGAACATGTTAGGCAGCATTCCACATCAAAAATTCTGTTTTTATCATTTACCTACTCGAGGACGAGCAGGAATTAAGCTTGGGGATGCTGATACGTCTCCAACATATCTATAATTTTTTATTGTTCCATGCTGTTATATTAGCAATCTTGGATGTTTTACAATCATTTTATAGCAACTTTATATCATTTTTTGGGACTAACCTATTGACATAGTGCCTAGTGCCACTTGCTGTTTTTTGCTTGTTTTTTACTTCGCAGAAAATCAATACCAAATGGAGTCCAAACGCAGCAAAACTTTTTGGTGATTTTTTCTGGACCAGAATACACAAGTTTGGCCAAGGAAGTACCATAGGGGTGCCCTGAGGGGGCACAACCCACCTGGTCGCGCCTGGGGGCCTAGGCGTGCCCTGGTGGGTTATGCCCACCTCGGCGGCCTCCCGCACCACCTCTTTGCTCTATAAATACCCCAATACTCCAGAAACCCTGGGGGAGTCGACGAAAAACAATTCCAGCCGCCGCAA
>CM022297.1:296967477-296985115 GCA_011799875.1 Thinopyrum elongatum | reverse complement strand
CAACCCATTATCAATAATTTCTTGGTCAGAATATAAAACCACCACCGTGCTCTAAAAATATATATGAACACTAAGCAACTGTCTAACTCAAAAGATATAAGTGAAGCACATAAAGTATTCTAATATTCACGATTAATGTGTGTCCCTCTCAAAAGGTGTGTGTTACAACGAAGATTGTTGGTAAACTAAAAAGCAAACTCAAATAATACAAGACGCTCCAAATAAAACACATATCATGTGGTGAATAAAAATATAGTCTCAAGTAATTTACCGATGATCGAAGACAAAAGAGGGGATACCATCCGGGGATCCCCAAGCTTAGATTCTTGGTTGTCCTTGAATATACCTTGGGGTGCCTTAGGCATCCCCAAGCTTAGACTCTTGCCACTCTCTTATTTCATAGTCCATCAAATCTTATCCAAAACTTAAAAACTTCACAACAAAAACTCAATCAACAAAAAACTCGTGAAATCCGTTAGTATGATAAAAAAAATCTCCACTTTTAGGTACTGTTGTGAACTCATTCCAATTTATATTGGTATTATATCTACTGTATTTCAACTTCTCCACGGTTCATACCCCCCGATACTACCCATAGATTCATCAAAGTAAGCAAACAACACCATCGAAATCAGAATCTGTCAAAACAGAACAGTCTGTAAGACCCAAATATTAGTCATATTTATGTAACTTCAAAATTCTGAAAAATTAGGAAAACAGATACAATTCATATGTAAATCTTGTGTAAAAAATTCAGAATTTTTCCACTCTCCAGTAAATTTTAACAATTCTGTTACTAAGACGCAAAAGTTTCTGTTTTTCAGCAAAACCAAATCAACGATATACCAAAGCATCCCAAAGGTCTTGCTTGGCTCAAACACTAATTAAAACACTAAAACACAATTATTACAGAAGTAATATTGCATATTATCATAAAATAGAAAATAAAAATATTGGGTTGTCTCCCAACAAGCGCTTTTTTAAAGCCTTTTAGCGGGGCGTTGATAATTTTAATGATGCTCTCATGAGAGACAAAAAATTAAAGCCGAAAGAGAGCATCATATAGCAGTGTGAAAAAAAAAGTTTAAGTCTAACATACTTCCTATGCATAGGTATTTTATATGGAAAAGATTTATTAAGACAAAAAAACTAGCATATGCAAGGAAGAAGAAAGAAACAATAGCAATCTCAACATAACGGAGGTAATTAAGTAACATGAAAATGTCTACAACCATATTTCCCTCTCTCATAAAATTACATGTAGGATCATAATAAATTCAACATATAACTATCACATAAAATATTCTCTTCATGATCCACATGCATGCAAAGTTGACACTCTTCCAAATAGTGGGATTATCATCAAGTAAAGTCATGACCTCTCCAAGCCCACTTTTATCAAAAATTTCATAAGATTGATCATACTCCAAAGTAGTGGAATAATTATTACCTAGAGTTGACACTCTTCCAAACCCACTTTCAATATTATTGCAAACATTATTATCAATATCATATTCATCATGAAGCTTAAATAAAATTTCAAGATCATAAGAAGCATTATCACCCAATCATGATCGTTGCAATAAGTAGTGACATAGCAAAACTAGCATCCCCAAGCTTAGGGTTTTGCATATTATTAGCACAATTGACATTAATAGAATTTATATAACATCATTGCAATATGCTTTTCTTTCAAGGAGCTATCGTGAATCACTTCATAATTTCTTCTTTTAACCGCTTCATCATAATTTTCAGATTCACGAATTTCAAGCAAAACTTCATAAAGATAATCTAGTGCACTCAACTAACTAGCAATTGGTTCATCCTAATTGGATCTTTTAAAAATATTAGCAAGTGGATGGATCCATAAACTTTTTGCTTCTCTGATTTGGAATAAATATGCAATTATGCCAAGCGAACAAGAAAACAATCCAAGTAAGACATAAAGGCAAACAAAAAAGGCAAACGGAAGAAGGCGAATAAAAAGGCAAATATTTTTGTGTTTTTTCTGAAAACTTTTTAGAAGTGGGGGAGAGAAAACGAGAGGCAAATGGCAAATAATGTAAGTGCAAGAGTAGAGTTTATGATAGGTACTTGGTAGGCTTGATGTAGAACCTCCCCGGCAACGACGCTAGAGATTCTTCCTGCTACTTCTTTAGTTTGCGTTGATTTTTTCCTTGAGAGGAAGGGTGATGCACAAAGTAGAGATAAGTATTTCCCTCAGTTAAAACCAATGTATCAATCCAGTAGGAGGTACAACAGTCCCCATAGATGCACCTGCACAAACTAACAACACTTGCACACAACCGAACAGGGTTGTCAATCCCTTCACGTCACTAGCAAGAGTAGATCTAATAGAGATAGATATAAAATAAGTAAAGGCAAAATAAAGTAAATATAAATAAATTGCAGCAAGGTATTTTTAGGTTTTTGGTTTTACATCTGAAAATATATGATGGAAATAAACTGGGGGGCCATAGTTTTCACTAGAGGCTTATCTCTTGAAAGGACACATACGTGGGTGAACAATTATTGTCGAGCATTGATAGAAAGCGCAAAGTTATGACGATATCTAAGGCAATGATCATGAATATAGGCATCACGTCCGTGACAAGTAGACGCCGACTCCTGCCTGCATCTACTACTATTACTCCATACATCGACCGCTATCCAGCATGCATCTAGTGAATTAGTTAACAGAAACGGAGTAACGCCTTAAGCAAGATGACATGATGTAGAGGGATAGATCCAATCAATATGGTAAACACCCCATCTTTTTATCCTTAAGGTATGTGTTGGTAAAAAAATAAATGACTGTTTGGTTTTATTGGTGGTGGGTTGTTTGGCCACCTTATGATGGCTGATACAGGCCTACTGTTGTCACTGTTCCCCCGAGGGACACTGGGCGAAACATCTTATGGCAATATGTGATATACAACCCGCAAGATGAACAAAGCCCTCTCATTGCAAGAACCAATAAGGCCAACAAATCGATGATCAAGAATACAAGCTTTACTGCATAAAGAGTAAGAATCTCAATAATATCATAATAATCGGTCATAAACCATTCATCGGATCTCAACAACGCACCGCAAAGAAGATTACATCGAATAGAACTCCAGAACATCAAGGAGAACATTGTATTGAAGATCAAAGAGAGAAGAAGCCTCTACTACTACTATGGACCCGTAGGTCTGTGGTAACTACTCACACATTATCAGAAGGGCAACAAGGTTGTGTAGAGCCCTCCGTGATCGAATCGCCCTCCGGCAGAGTGCCAGAAAAGGCCCCAATATGGGATCTCACAGACCAGAAGCTTGTGTGGCGGAAAAGTATTTTCGTGTGCCTCTGGTATACGGGGAATATTTGAGTATTTATGGAGCATGATTAGGGTTAGGAGAGCCGTAGGGGCCCACAGCCTAGGGGCGACCCCCGGGGCGCGCCCCTAGGGCTGTGCCTCCTCGTGGATCTTCTGGCCTCCTCCTGAACTTCCTAGGTGGCTTCTGGTCCAAGAAAAATCATCGTAAGTTTCATTCCGTTTGGACTCCGTTTGTATTGATTTTCTGTAAAAGACAAAACAAACGAAAAAACAACAACTGACACTGGGCACTGGGTTAATAGGTTAGTCCCCAAAAAGATATAAAATCGCATATTAATGCATATAAAACATCGAAGATGGATAATATCAATAGCATGGAACAATAAAAATTATATAGATACGTTGGAGACGTATCAGTCTTGTAGTGGTCATGACAATCTTTGATGAATGATGCTTCTTGGCCATTTACCGGCCCCCATGCAGCACAGAGACGATCCTTATCGAATTTCACATCAGGAATGCACGTAGATGATTTTTCCTTCACGTGAGTCTGTAATTTCTCATACCTGCATGACCAAGTCTTTCGGTGCCACAGCCATCCTTCGGTTGCTTTTGCAAGCAACCACAAGTTTGGACTGAGGGACCCTGTGACGCCCCCGACTCAATCGTACACAATCATACACGCAAACGTGTACGATCAAGCACAGGGACTCACGGAAGATATCACAACACAACTCTAACACAATTTAAACGGAATCCCACAATATTACAGACCAGGATCCAAATCCAATACATAAGTCATGTCATACAAAATATTTCTGAGTACGACATAGTTAGACAAGTTTTACCTTCTTAGAAGGCTAGCACAACACAGCGACACTAGATCGAAAGGCGTTGGCCTCTTGCCTGGAGCCTCCGATCCTACTCCTGGTTCGGCTGGCTCGATCCAGTAGTAAGTACCACTCTGGACCCTCCTGGTGTTACGCTACGCTCCGGGGTGGCATCTGGCTCCTGGACTCCATCATCTGATTTATCATCAATGTGGGGTATGGGAAAGAGAAAGTAAAGCAACCGTGAGTACTCATCCGAAGTACTACAGCAAGCAAGGATCTATACTACATATGCAACATTATCAATGGAGAAAGGCTGTATAAGTGGACTGGGCTGCAGAAATGCCAGAAATAGAGAGAAGGCCTATCCTATCGAAGACTAGCATCTTCAAACATCTTCACAAGGCCATCATCTTGTAGTATAGAAGAGAGTAGAATAGCATTTTATTTAGCAAACATGTTGAAGTACAGCTTAAAGATCCTTCCTCGACTCCCAAGCGAGAAAGCGTCCCGAAGCTTCAATTAAGTAACAAGTATCCTTCAAGTAGTAGATCGGAATACACAACTGAGCGTCCTTTACCATAGGACCGCTATCGATAGATGATTCATCCCTGCAGGGGTGCACTACTCGTTACCCAACACCGCTGCGATCAACTCTGGCCGGACACACTTGCTGGGTAATGCCCGTCCTCGGAGATCAACACGAAGCAACGCTCTACCTAGGCTCGGCAGAGAGGTCAGCACGCCGGACTAACCTATGCACCCAGAGGTCTCAGCCATCGCCCTGGGCACCCTGCGCATTGCGAGACTGACCGGGGTGCAGGCGCGACACTGGCTCGTCAGTGAAGTATCAGCCCAATCCCGACAATCAGCCCGCACGTGAATCGTGACGTCAGACGAGCTTTCAGGGAGAAACGTACATCGTAGAGGGTCCCATAACCATTATCCCGCGTGGTGGTAGTGCGTATAGGGCACGTCGACCCACTCAGATCACACACCCAAATCCATAGGCTCAATTAGTATCACGCAAAGTCAGAGTCTCTGATGCTCCGCCACAATATCACACTCAAGTGCCCATCCGGCACACCCGATATCATAGATCCCCAGCGGGTACCCACCAGGTGGACCCGCCTGTAACAGAGGTCAGTAATCGTGTGGTCATAACATCAAGGGGAAACCAGGAATCACCCTCGGCGGATTCCACTCGATGAAATCATCGGGTGAACGTATGAGGCTCACCCTCGGGTTCACACTGAGGGTTGCACGACAGAGTCGTATCGGAAGTGGAGAAGGAGGAATCACCCTCGATGACCACGATCGAACCTACACTGCAGAGTATTCATACAGGAGTGCGTTACGAGGTATCACCCTCGGCACTCGATAGTTACTACGCAGAGTCGTCACAATAGGGGGTGTGAAGTGAGGTGTCGGTCTCTGGTCGACGATCACGTTGATCGGGTCGTCGACGATCAGCAGGGGCACAAGGATAAGTGGTGGGTTCACTGATGGTTCACTACCAACCTATACTAACAGTTTATCATAGGCGGTAAGGTAGCAATGAACAGGTTACAACAGCAGGCTATGCATCAGAATGGAGCATACATTAACAGTAGCAAAATCTAATGCAAGCAAGAATAGAATGGCGATATCTGGATGCTCAAGGGGGGCTTGCCTGGTTGCTCTGGCAAGAGAGAGGGTCGTCAACGCTCTCTTCGGTAGTGTAGTCGTATCCGGTGCACGTCGTCGGTCTCAGCGTCTATCGAGAGAGAAGGAGGTGGAGAGAAAACATAAATTCACGGCAATAAAATGCAAACATTATGTATGACATGCCTAAACGATATCCCGGGGTGTTCTACTCTGCCTAACTAAATGATTTAGTTAATTTAGGAATTTATTCGGATTTTTAATTAATGTTGGGCACTATTTATTTATCGAAATCGGTCTAAAAGTTCAATGTTCTTATAGCTAGAGGCACCTGACAGGAATACGGAGGGCGTATTTGGGTTCGTATCGAAATTCTGAGCATGTTTCATGTAATAGTATTTTCCATCGGAGTTACGGATTATTTAATATGATTTTCTAAAGTTTTTATGAATTTCTGGAATTTAATTATTTATTTAAATTAAACATTATCCGAAACATTATTTGAAGACGTCACATGACATCATGCTGATGCCAGCAGTCATCTGACACGTGGGTCCCGCCTGTCATAGACTGGTTAGTTAATTAGGGTTTAATAATTAATTAATACTAATTAAACTAATTAACTAAATTAGATTAACCTAATCAGGATTAATTAACTTATTAATTACTAATTATAATTTTTTTTTTTATCTTTTATTATTTCTTATTTTCTAAATTCGTTTCATCAGGGCGGCCCCATGTGTCATTGGGCCAGGGGGGACTGGCCCACTGGTCATTGGCACAGGGCCACGGACGGGCCAGGACTCGGGCGACGTGCGCGGGCGCGTGTTGCGTGCGCGTGCCTTGCCCCCTCACCGTCGATCGCAGCACTCGCGTCCACAGTCGCTCATACTCCCAGCCCGCTACCAAAAAAAAAGCCGTTAGCGTCGGCGAGCGCCGAGCCAGGCACGGAGGGCTGGTGGGCGGAGCGCAGCGAGGGGAAGCGTCCCAGGGTGCGCGAGCGCGAGCGGCGGGCGGTCCCGCTCCACACAAAGGGCAGCAGTGTTCGTTTTAATAATTCGGCGCTTACCTCATAGATGCATCACCCATGTCCGGTCTCCCTTCCTTTATCTGTCCTGTTCCATCACTCCCTATCAGTAATATCAGAACACATAGATCTTGTTTACCTTGAGGATATAAACCGCTCTGCGGCCCAGTGGGCCAGGGGGAATTTTTTTCGTTTGTTTTCTTTTGTCCTTTCTTTTTACTTCATAACTCCTTGTAAATAGTTAGCCAAATTGAATTTTGTAAAACATGGGTTGTTCCAATAATTACTAGGCATCCTCTTCTACTACCAAAAATTAGTTTGGAGTCATGTGAGTTCACACAATTTTTATAATAAATAAAATGCATTAATCCTTGCTGTTTTGGTAAAGTTTTGAGCACCTAATTAATTTATTTATTGTTGGTTACAATTTTAGAATGGTCTCTGCAATATTGCTATTTATCGAACATTTTAGTTCTATGTGGACAACTTTTATTTTCCACTTTCATTTAAATTTGAATTTAGTTAGGAGTTGAAATGCAATATGATGCTATGATATTATGCAATGTTAAAATGCTGACTTGTCATTATCAAAAGTGATTACTGTGGCTAATGACTGGGGTGTTACAATTCTCCTCATCTATCAAGAATTCTGTCCCAGAATTAAGAGGAAGACTGAAAGAAAGTGGGGTATTCTTCACGAAACGATCCTCGCGTTCCCAAGTGGCCTCATCTTCAGAATGATTTGACCACTAACCTTGAGAATTTGATTGACTTTGACGAGTCCGACGTTCAGCTTCATCAAGAACTGATGGGATATTCTGGATAAGACAGATCTTCCCGTAATTCAGCACTTCGTTATCCACACTCGAATAGGATCCTTGAAGCAGCGCCCGGAGTTGGGATACTGAAAAACATCATGTACTTGAGAAAGATTTGGCGGCAACTGCAATTGATATGCCACTTCTCCTCGACGGCAAGAATACAGAGAACGGCTAATGTAACGAGGAGCTAACTTGCCTTTGATTCCGAACCTATGAGTGCCTTTCAACAGAGTGACGCTGAGGTAAGCTTGCTCGCCAGGTTGATAGACCATTTCCTGGTGCTTTCGGTCATAGTTGCTTTTCTGACGAGACTGAGCAGTTTCAAATGTTCATCATGACAATGGCGGACTTGTTCTTCCGCTTGCTGAATAATGTCCGGTCCGACGAGTGAGCGTTCCCCAGTTTCTGACCAATTCAGAGGGGTTCGACACTTACATCGTATGAACTTCAAACAGTGCCATCTTCAAACAGCCTGATAGCTATTGTTGTAAGAGAATTCGGCATACGGGAGAGATTCCTCCCATTTCTTACCAAAGGAGATGACGCAAGCTCGAAGCTATATCTTCTGAGGCACTTGATTAACTCGTTCAACTTGACCCTGTGTCTGAAGGGTGAAAAGCGGTACTAAGAACGACAGATGTGTTCCCATAGCTTCTTGGAAACTATTCCAGAATCTGGGAGGTAAGAGGCTGCCACGATCAGAACTGATTTCCAACGGAAACACCGTGGAGTGACACAATTCGGGAAACTACAAGTTGCTAACTGGCTAGCAGTGATTGTCTCCTTAACTGGCAGAAAGTGAGCAACCTTAGAGAATCGTCAATGACGATAAAAATAGCATCATGACCCTTCTGGGATTTGGGAAAACCAGTAATGAAATCCATTTGGACCTTGTCCCATTTCCATTCAGGAATTGCAAGGGGTTGCAGAGTTCCAGCGGGCCTTTGATGTTGTGCTTTAATGCGGCGGCAAACGTCACACTCAGAAACATAACGAGCAATATCTCGCTTCATATTAGGCCACCAGTATCTCTGACAAATGTCACGGTACATCTTTGTGCTACCAGGATGAATTGACAGAGGAGTGTCATGAGCTTCCATCATAACGTGTTCCCTCTCATCCTTGAACTTAGGTACGAAGAGACGGTGTTGGAAAAATAGGATCGCATCATCATTAAGATGGAACTCCGACGGTTTTCCTTTTTCAAGGTATCGCTTGATCCTTTCAACTTCAGAGTCATACCGTTGCATAGTCTTGATGCTTTGTTCTAAATCTGGTTCGACGACCAGGGTATTGAGATAACCCTGTGGAACAATATGGAGGTTCAATTTACGAAGCTCTTCATAAAGCATAGGTTGTGATTCCTGAACCACATGGTTGCTGCAATAAGCCTTGCGACTCAAAGCATCAGCCATTACATTTGCCTTGCCAGGGGTATATGAGATATTCATATCATAATCGGCTATTGTCTCGAGCCATCTTTGTTGACGAAGGTTCAGATCTGGTTGAGTATATAAATACTTCAAACTTTGATGATCCGTATATATCTCGCAACGGTTACCGAGAAGGTAATGTCGCCATAGCTTCAGGGCATAAATAACCGCAGAAAGTTCGAGATCGTGCACTGGGTAATTTTCTTCGTGAGGACGCAATTGTCGGGAGGCATAAGCAATCACCTTGCATTCTTGCATTAGGACACAGCCTAATCCTTGACGGGAGGCATCACAGTATATCACGAAATCCTTTTGGGAATCCGGGGGTGCTAATACTGGGGCAGATGTCAATTTATCTTTTAGTGTCTGAAAGCTTTCTTGACATTTTTCCGTCCACTCAAATTTAACACCTTTGTGAAGCAGATTTGTCAATGGTTTTGCAATCTTGGAAAAGTTCTCAACGAATCGACGGCAATAACTAGCAAATCCGAGAAAACTTCTGACTTGCTTAACATTCTTCGGGGGAGTCCAGTCAAGAATAGCCTGAACTCGTTCGGGGTTAACAGCAATTCCATCCTTGGAAATCACATGACCAAGGTAAGTTACTTCAGAAAGCCAAACTTCACATTTGGAATACTTGGCATACAACTGGTGTTCTCGAAGCCTTTCTAGTACCAAACGGAGGTGTTCAGCATGTTCTTTTCTATTCTTAGAATGTATCAGGATATCATCCAAATAAACCACGACGAATTTGTCGAGGTAATCCATGAATATATAATTCATCAGACGGGAGAAAGTTGCTGGAGCATTCATTAGGCCAAATGACATGACGGTGTATTCATAGGAGCCATATCGAGTGACGAATGCAGTCTTGGGAATATCCTCTTCATGGACACGGATCTGGTGATAACCCAACCTCATGTCGAGTTTAGAGAACACCGATGATCGATCAACTTGCTGGATCCTACTCTCCGTGTGCACTCTGATGCAGAATCCGGTCTCGAGCTGTAAGAAGAGGTCCACGTACAGGTGTATGACCTCCAACAGCAGGCCAATCAATACCAGCCTACATCTGAGTCCTGCGCGGGTAAAGGATGTGCTCCGGATGTATCCCTGCGCGAACAGCGGGTAGCAACTGCGTCATAGCATCGTAGAGACATGCTCGAGTGGCAACCAACTCGACGGCAAGAGCCCGAATAGTGCGATCCAGAGCCTGAGTGCACTGAATCAGAACGCGCGGGTCATAGCGACGAGGCTCGTACGGGGCACAGATAGCTGTGTAGTATCCAGTAGCATCTCCAGCAGGGGCATACGAAATGTATCGGAACTCAGAGTCATCCAAGATATCGCTGAACTGTCCTCGGAGACGTGCGACAGCAGAGTAGGCGGCATCATGGACTGCCATCTCAATCGTCATGCCGATACCGTGGAAAAGGTGTAGCTCGGTGTCTGAGTCATTTTGCTGATCATAGATACGAACGTCAGCATGGTACTGCTCCTGATTGAACTCGTGGTAATCCTCGTAAACCAAGTACTTAGGATACCAACGGTAGCCAAGTCTGATCAGGAGGGCGATCAGAACAGCTGGAAACCCAGGGGCGTCACGAGCCCAAGTGCGAAGCACAAGCTGTGTCGTAGGACGTGGTGGAAACACACGGTCCATCTGAAACAGAGGAAATTCAGATTTGTCAAATGACAATGAGAAGTTTAACACAACTCGGAGAGAAAGGTTAAACAAAACAATGGAAAGGAAAATGATTATCAGACTAATCAGATCAATGACAGGGAAATCGCACAGATATCCAGCTCTCCGGGTAGATGGGATTTACGAGATCCTAAGTGTCGGCGTTAGTAAAATCTATTTAACCCGAGTAGAAGAGAGATCAGAGTCCCAGAGTATAGACGAGGAATAAAAGATCCTAATACCACCTAGTTGGCGACGTGGGCCCGTAAGCCACACAACCAAGTTAGTAAATTAGTTTTTCGATGTCTAGACTCAACTTCGGCCAAGGAATTGGAAGGGGGCTTCCTGCAGGCAGTCGGCTCTGATACCAACTTGTGACACCCCCGACTCAATCGTACACTAATCATACACGCAAACGTGTACGATCAAGCACAGGGACTCACGGTAAGATATCACAACACAACTCTAACACAATTTAAACGGAGATCCACAATATTACAGATCAGGGATCCGAAGATCCGAATACATAAGTCAGTCATACAAATATTATCTGAGTACATACATAGTTAGACAAGTTTTGCCTTAAGAAGGCTAGCACAAACAGCGACACTAGATCGAAAGGCGTTGGCCTCCTGCCTAGGAGCCTCCGATCCTACTCCTGGTTGGCTGGCTCGATCCAGTAGTAAGTACCCTCTGGACTCTCCTGGTAGTACGCTCCGGTGGTGGCATCTGGCTCCTGGACTCCATCATCTGATGTATCATCAATGTGGGGTATGGGGAAAAGAGAAAGTAAAGCAACCATGAGTACTCATCCGAAGTACTCAGTAAGCAAGGATCTATACTACATATGCAACATTATCAATGGAGAAAGGCTGTATAAGTGGACTGGGCTGCAGAAATGCCAGAATAGAGAGAAGGCCTAGTCCTATCGAAGACTAGCATCTTCAAACATCTTCACAAGGCCATCATCTTGCAGCAGTAGAAGAGAGTAGAATAGCATTTTATTTAGCAAACATGTTGAAGTACAGCTTAAAGACCCTTCCTCGACTCCCAAGCGAGAAAGCGATCCCGAAGCTTCAATTAAGTAACAAGTATCCAGTTCAAGTAGTAGATCGGAATACACAAACTGAGCGTCCTTTACCATAGGACCGGCTATCGATAGATGATTCATCCCTGCAGGGGTGCACTACTGTTACCCAACATGCTCGATCAACTCTGGCCGGACACACTTGCTGGGTAATGCCCGTCCTCTGAAGATCAACACGAAGCAACGCTCTACCTAGGCTCGGCAGAGAGGTCAGCACGCCGGACTAACCTATGCACCCAGAGGTCTCGGGCCATCGCCCTGGGCACCCTGCCCATTGCGAGACTGACCGGGGTGCAGGCGCGACACTGAGCTCGTCAGTGAAGTATCCAGCCCAATCCCGACAATCAGCCCGCACGGTGAATCGTGACGTCAGACGAGCTTTCAGGAGAAACGTACATCGTAGAGGGTCCCATAACCATTATCCCGCGTGGTGGTAGTGCGTATAGGGCACGTCGACCCACTCAGATCACACACCCAAATCCAATAGGCTCAATTAGTATCACGCGGAGACAATCAGAGTCTCTGATGCTCCGCCACAATATCACACTCAAGTGCCCATCCGGCACACCCGATATCATAGATCCCCAGCGGGTACCCACCAGGGTGGACCCGCCTGTAACAGAGGTCAAGTAATCGTGTGGTCATAACATCAAGGGGGAAACCCGAGGAATCACCCTCGGCGGATTCCACTCGATGAAAATCATCAGGGTGAACGTATGAGGCATCACCCTCGAGGTTCACACTGAGGGTTGCACGACAGAGTCGTATCGGAAGTGGAGAAGGAGGAATCACCCTCGATGACCACGATCGAACAGCTACACTGCAGAGTATTCATCAGGAGTGCGTTACGAGGTATCACCCTCGGCACTCGATAGTTACTACGCAGAGTCGTACAACTAAGGGGGTGTGAAGTGAGGTGTCGGTCTCTGGTCGACGATCACGTTGATCGGGTCGTCGACGATCAAGCAGGGGCAACAAGGATAAGGTGGTGGGGTCACTGATGGTTCACTACCAACCTATACTAAACAGTTTATCATAGGCAGGTAAGGTAGCAATGAACAGGTTACAACAGCAGGCTATGCATCAGAATAGGAGCATACATTAACAGTAGCAAAATCTAATGCAAGCAGGAGAATAGAATGGGCGATATCTGGATGCTCAAGGGGGGGCTTGCCTGGTTGCTCTGGCAAGAGAGAGGGGTCGTCAACGGGCTGCTCGTCGGTAGTGTAGTCGTATCCAGGTGCAGCGTCGTCGGTCTCAGCGTCTATCGAGAGAGAAGGAGGTGGGAGAGAAACAATAAATTCACGGCAATAATGCAAACATTATGTATGACATGCCTAAACGATATGCCGGGGTGTTCTACTGCCTAACTAAATGATTTAGTTAATTTAGGAATTTATTCGGATTTATTTAATTAATGTTGGGCACTATTTATTTATCGAAATCGGTCTAAAAGTTCAATGTTCTTATAGCTAGAGGCACCTGACAGGAATACGGAGGGCGTATTTGGGTTCGTATCGAAATTCTGAGCATGTTTCATGTATAAAGTATTTTCATCGGAGTTACGGATTATTTAATATGATTTTCTAAAGTTTTTATGAATTTCTGGAATTTAATTATTTATTTAAATTAAACATTATCCGAAACAGTAGTTGAAGACGTCAGCATGACATCATGCTGATGCCAGCAGTCATCTGACACGTGGGTCCCGCCTGTCATAGACTGGTTAGTTAATTAGGGTTTAACTAATTAATTAATACTTAATTAAACTAATTAACTAAATTAGATTAACCTAATCAGGATTAATTAACTTAATTAATTAACTAATTAATAATTTTTATTTTATTTATCTTTTATTTATTTCTTATTTTCTAAATTCGTTTCAGGCGGCCCCATGGTGTTGGGCAATGGACAGGGGGGACTGGCGCCACTGGTCAGTGGCACAGGGCAACGGACGCGGGCGGACGTGCCGGGCGCTGTGCGTGCGCGCGGCACGGGGGCGCGCGACTGCGGGCTGGCAGCGCGTGCGCGTGCGGCGACAGGCGCGGCGGCGAGAGCGGCGAGTCCAGGAGAGCGGCGCGGTGCGGGGCCGCGTTGAGCGCGCGGAGCTACGAGGCCCGCAGCGGAGGGCGTGGTGGCGAGCGCAGCGAGGGAGCGGCCCACGTTCGGCGAGCGCAGCGGCGGGCGGCGCGCGGGTGCGGCGGAGCGAGGCAGAGGTAGGGGGGGCTTCACAGCGGTGCTGGGAAGAAGGGCGGCGTGGCTCGGGGAGGCCGGCGAGGGAGAGTTGGGGCGAGCAGTCCGGCGGGGGAGGTTCCGGTGGCGGCGAACGGGGCCGGCGTCGAGCGGCGTGGGCGCGGTCGGCGCGAGCAGCGCCCGATCCAGAAATGATAGGGGGGGGAGGGACGAGGAGGGGGGTGGAGTGTCGGTGGGGGTGGGTTATGGTTAGGCCGTGGGGGAGGCCATATAGGGAGGGGGGAGCTGGGCCGGCCTGGTGGCCGTGGCCCAGTTGGGCCAGGGGGGAATTTTTTTTCTGTTTTGTTTTCTTTTGTCCTTTTCTTTTTATTCATTCATAACTCCTGTTTAGTAAATAGTTAGGCCTCAAATTGAATTTTGTAAAACATGGGAATTGTTCCAATAATTACTAGGCATCCTCTTCTACTACCAAAAATTAGTTTGGAGTCAATGTGAGTTCACACAATTTTTATAATAAATAAAATGCATTAATCCTTGCTGTTTTGGTAAAGTTTGAGCCACCTAATTAATTTATTTATTGTTGGTTACAATTTTAGAATGGTCTCTGCAATATTTGCTATTTATCGAACATTTTAGTTTCTATGTTGGACAACTTTTATTTTCCACTTTCATTTAAATTTGAATTTGAGTTAGGAGTTGAAATGCAATATGATGCTAATGATGATTATGCAATGTTAAACATGCTGACTTGTCATTATCAAAAGTGATTACTGTGGCTAATGACATGGGGTGTTACAGACCCTTAGAGAAATCCACAATATATAAATCACCCTTTCTATTTCCCTCGAAGACGGAGGAATTGTCAGGGGCCATAAAGACAAAGCATTTGGATATGGAAAATAGAACTAGCATGCCTAGATCACAAAGCTTGCCAACTGACATGAGATTGAATCCAAGAGACTGAACAAGTAAAACATCATCAATGCTCTTATCTTTGGAAATAGCAACTTTACCTAACCCACTTACCTTTCCTTTGTTGTTGTCGCCAAAAGTGATATACTTCAGAGATGAAGCAGTTAAGTTGGGGTCGACAAACAACGACTTGTCTCCGGTCATATGACTAGTGCATCCACTATCCATTATTCATTCGGTACACCCGAAGACATAGTCATGCAGACGAATTAGGTTTTCTTAACCACCCACATCTTTGCAGGTGGCTTCGAAACAAGAGAGCGAGCAGGATATGATTTCTTTCGGTAACCATAATAGTTACTCGATCTAGTGCGAGCATAATCGAAAGAATAGGCATTGAAATTCTTTCCAGACGAGTGAGTATAGTGGTTGAATGAGGTATGCATGTACTCATTATGTCGAACTTCTTTACGAGTATTTTCTGCCTGCATGGTTAGTACATCAGTAATAGGCAAAGTGTCAATAGTTTTCCTTGGCACCCAGATAGCTTTCTTTGGGGGGGGGGGGGCATTTCTGCTCTTTGGTCTGACATAGCGAGCAACAGTCTCACCACGTTGGTTTTTGAAGAGCCTATAGTTGTTCAGAGAATATTCAGGAATGGGAGAGTCATATCCCGAAAGCAAAGCTGGATCGAGCGTTTTGCTCTTGGCAGGCACCCACGCAGTGTGAGGATATTGATCAGGTTCCCAGTAGGAGCCATCTTCATTAAACATGCTGACTTGTCATTATCAAAAGTGATTACTGTGGCTAATGACATGGGGTGTTACAATTCTCCTCATCTATCAAGAATTCTCGTCCCGAGAATTAAGAGGAAGACTGAAAGAAAGTGGGGTATTCTTCACGAAGACGATCCTCGCGTTCCCAAGTGGCCTCATCTTCAGAATGATTTGACCACTGAACCTTGAGGAATTTGATTGACTTTTGACGAGTCCGACGTTCAGCTTCATCAAGAACATGGATGGGATATTCTGGATAAGACAGATCTTCCCGTAATTCAAGCACTTCGTGATCCACAGCTCGAATAGGATCCTTGAAGCAGCGACGGAGTTGGGATACATGAAAAACATCATGTACTTGAGAAAGATTTGGCGGCAACTGCAATTGATATGCCACTTCTCCTCGACGGGCAAGAATACAGAACGGGCTAATGTAACGAGGAGCTAACTTGCCTTTGATTCCGAACCTATGAGTGCCTTTCAACAGAGTGACGCGGAGGTAAGCTTGCTCGCCAGGTTGATAGACCATTTCCTGGTGCTTTCGGTCATAGTTGCTTTTCTGACGAGACTGAGCAGTTTTCAAATGTTCACGGACAATGCGGACTTGTTCTTCCGCTTGCTGAATAATGTCCGGTCCGACGAGTGAGCGTTCCCCAGTTTCTGACCAATTCAGAGGGGTTCGACACTTACGATCGTATAGAACTTCAAACAGTGCCATCTTCAAACTAGCCTGATAGCTATTGTTGTAAGAGAATTCGGCATACGGGAGAGATTCCTCCCATTTCTTACCAAAGGAGATGACGCAAGCTCGAAGCATATCTTCGAGCACTTGATTAACTCGTTCAACTTGACCCTGTGTCTGAGGGTGAAAAGCGGTACTGAACGACAGATGTGTTCCCATAGCTTCTTGGAAACTATTCTTTTTTTCCCAACCCCCCAAAGAATCTGGAGGTGATGAGGCTGCCACGATCAGAACTGATTTCCATCCAACGAACAACCGTGGAGTGACACAATTCGGAAACATACAAGTCTGCTAACTGGCAAGAGAGAGGGGTCGTCACGGGCTCTCGTCGGTAGTGAGTCGTATCCAGGTGCGCGTCGTCGGCGCTCAGCGTTCTATCGAGAGAGAAGGAGTGGGAGAAAACAATAAATTCACGGCAATAATGCAAACATTAGTATGACATGCCTAACATATGCCGGGTGTTCTACTGCCTAACTAAATGATTTAGTTAATTAGAAATTTATTCGATTTATTTAATTAATGTTGGGTCACTTTATTCATTATATCGAAAATCGGTCTAAAAGTTCAATGTTCTTATAGCTAGAGACACCGTGACAGGAATACGGAGGCGTATTTGGGTTCGTAATCGAAATTCTGACAAGTTCATGTATAAAGTATTTTCATCGGGTTACGGATATATTATATATGATTTTCTAAAAAAATTATTAATTTCTGGAATTTAATTATTTATTTAAATTAAACATTATCCGAAACAGTAGTTGATGATGTCAGCCATGACATCATGCTGACTCAGCAGTCATCTGACACGGGTCCCACCTGTCATAGACTGGTTAGTTAATTAGGGTTTTGTAAATTAATTAATACTTAATTAAACTAATAACTAAATTAGATTAACCTAATCAAGGATTAATTAACTTAATTAATAAATTAATAATTTTAATAATTTTTTTTATTTATCTTTTTTTATTTCTTATTTTCTAAATTCGTTATCAGGGCTGGCCCCATGTGTCATTGGGCAGGGGGGGACTGGTCCCACTGGTCAGTGGCACAGGCCACGGACGCGGTGACGTGCGCGGCGCGGTGCGCTGGCGCGTGTGCGTCGCACCGTCGGCAGGGGCGCGCAACTCGGGGCGGCATGCGCGTGCGGCGCGTGCGCGGACAGGCGCGGGC